>JAVIAB010000073.1:75664760-76264760 GCA_032433765.1 Megaustenia siamemsis | reverse complement strand
CTCTTCTTGTGCTGTTTGTTACTTTTCTCAAGCATCGCATCTCACATGTATTGATCTTTCTTAAATGTGATTTAGAAAGGGTCCATGTTTGACTTTCATAGCACAAAGTTGGTAGGAAAATGCTATATATCATTTGTTGTTTAGCTGCTATATAAATGTTTGGATATCTAAACAATGGTGAAAGCTGGTATGTGATAGCATTTGCTTTTTATATTCTCATGTCAATTTCTCTGTCTAGTTTTCCATCTTCTGTAAACATTGTGCCTAAATACTTGAATTCCTCTACTTGTTTTATTTCTTTATCTTTGATCTTATTGTTTAATGGGTGTCTTAATTTGCTTATTCTCATAGCGACGATGTCATTACAGTTGCTAAAAGCAATTGTTTCAGGAGAGGCATACATTTATGCATGCATACTTTCTCAATGAGTGCGTTCAGCAAGATCGAATTGGGCTGGGTTGAGAAGAATTCAAAGCTACCAAAATAATCTACTTCATTTGTGTGCCAGGGCACTTTGTATAAAAGTAAGCGAAAGGACAGATTTATTTGGTTAGCTTTTGTAGAAAGTAGACGAGGCGTTAACGCACTGGACATTTTAAGTGCGTTTGTTGTGTTTGAATGTGGCGCATGGGCCTTTGAACCAATTACAATACACCCAGGTCTATCAAGTTCTCACCAATATATATGTTGCCTACACTTTGACAATCACAGACGAGCAAAGCACTGGTCTGTGGAGGACAATGTTTTATGTGACGATATTTTAGTGTCAGTCAAAGCCCTTTAGACCATTTTTTTGGAGTATAGACCTCAGACGAGGTCTCTCCATCCATCCCTATTCTTAGACAGTGTCTACTTCTTGCCAGTCTCAGCCAATGTTCTTGGGGTTTTTCCATGACAACTCTTCTCCGCGTATTAATTGACCTTTCTGGCTTTATTTTGTGGGTATCATGATAGTGTCTTACTTCCTATGCTGGCATCAAGTTTTCTTAGCGTTTGCCCAATCAATCTCTATTTTTTGTTTATAATTTGTTGCTTGATTGGCCCTTGTTTTTGTTGTTTTTTTCCCGAAACATATCATTCATCGAGTGCCGTCTCCGCATCGAAGGTTGGCTACCATGGAACGCTATTCCGCACTGTCTCTTGCTTTGATGGTGCAGGTTGTCATAGGCTGATTTGACCATCTTTTGATGTTACTCGTCCATGTTAGTCTTGGTCTGCATCTGCCTCTATTATCTTGCATTTTCCCTCCCAAGATTACTTTTAGTAGGTTGCTGTGTTTTTGAACATGCACCATAAACTCATTTATCTTGTTTGAATTGTATTTAGTAGTTCTCTTTTCATTTTAGTTGTTTTAAGACTTCATCATTTGTTTTCTTTTCGTTCTATCCAGTTCTTCTTATTCTTCTATAAATCCACATCTCAAAGGCTTCAATTTTCTGTTCTGTTTACTAGTCTAGTATCCATGATTCTGCACCATACAGGAATGTTGAGTAGATATTACATTTTGCTATTCTTAGTTTTAGCCCGGTGTTATTTGTTTTGTTGTTAGTATATTTTTCATGACATTAAAATTACTTTTTGCCATTCTTATTCTTTTGTTTAAAGATATAAATACTCAAACCAAAAATACTCAAAAGAAGTGGAAGACGCTTTGCGCAATATGAAAGCAGGAAAAGCTCCTGAGCCAGATAATATAACTAGAGAGATTGAAGCCATGGGTGATTTTGTAATAGAAATAATAACAAAAATGCTGAACGGTATCTACAACAGCGGATGTATACCAGACGACCTGCTCAAATCAATATTCATAGCCCTACCAAAGAAATCATGCGGTTGAATGCGACGATCATTGCGCAATAAGCCTTATGAGCCACATTCAAAGATCAAAAAATAATAAAGAACATGTACTGACAACAAACAGCGGCCATAAAAACTGGAAACCAATTGGGAATGTTTCAACAAATAAAATATGTTGCTAGGCAAGGTTGTGTGCTGTCACCAGATTTATTTAATATGTATAGTGAGATTATTTTAATATCCTAAGGGGCATGCATGGAATAACAATCGGAGGTCAAAATATAAATAATATAAGGTATGCTGATGATGGGATCAAGGATCTGCGAATCATAAAAAAACATGTACTGGCAACAAACAGCAGCTATACGTATTAACAAACAAACTGGACAATTTCAATGTATAAAACAAGGAGTCAGACAAGGCTGTGTTCTGTCGCCGGATTTGTTTTCACTTTACAGCGAACATATTATGAGATCAATAGTAGACAAAAAGGAATTGAAGTCAACGGTCACAACATAAATAATTTGCGATATGCGGATGGCACAGTCTTAATAACAGAGACAGAATGAGCTACAGGAAATGATAGATATAATAGTAAAAGAAAGCAACAAGAAAGGTCTCAGTCTGAATAGTAAGAAATCAGAAGTAATGGTTATATCGAAGAAACAATCATCACCATCATGCAGCATAAAAATAAACAAGACAAACCTGAAACAAGCGCAACGTTTGAAATACTTGGGCACAGTGATAACATCCGATGGAATATGCAACACAGAAATAAAAAGCAGAATAGCTCAGGCCGAAATAGCATTTCAGAAAATGAAAAATATCTTATGCAACAAATCTATGTCAATAGAAATGAGAAAGAGAGTTCACCGATGCTATATAGAACCAATTCTGACCTATGTAAGCGAATCATGGACAATAGACAAACAAATGAAAAGACGATTGGAGGTCACAGAGATGGGATTTCTCAGAAGAATATTGAAAGTTCCCTGGACAGCTAAAAAGACCAATGAGAAAGTTCTCAAAGAGGCCAACACAAAAAGGGAGCTCCTAAAAAAACATCAGAAAGAAGCAATCAACATTTTTTGGGCACATCATGAGAAGAGGAAAGTTGGAATACTTGGTTACAACTGGCAAAATAAAAGGAAAGAGAGATCGCGGACGACAAAGAGAGAAAATACTGGATATCTTGGTGTCATGGCATGGAAAACAGTCAACAACAGAACTGATACGATGCACTGTGGATAGAAGAAGATGATGATGATGCAGTCTTAATCGCTTAACATCGAAAATGAGTTACAAGAAATGTAAGACATTATATTGAAGAAAAACAAAAGTAAAGGACCCAGCCTTAATAGCAAAAAGACAGAAGTAATGGTAACAACAAAGAAAAGACATCACCAAAGTGCAAAATAAAGACAAGTGGAACAATATTAAAACAGGTAAATGCATTTAAATATTTGGAACTTTGTTAACCTCAGACGGAAGATGTACAAAAGAGGTGAGATGCAGAATGGCTCAGGCAAAAGCAATTTCCAAAATTGAGGAAGATACTATGCAATCCATTTTTGACAATAGAAACATGAAAAAGAGTTCTTAAATGTTATGTAGAGCCAGTCTTAACATAAGGATGCAAATCATGGACAACAAGACAACAGAACTGAAGATTCTATCCTAGTTTGGCTGCCTATTTTTCTGCGTATTATGTTGTTTGTGGATTTTTCGTAGTGCTGTAAAAATATTGTTGTCTCTGTGTAAGTTGTTTGTCTCTGTGTAAGTTGTTTGTCTCTATGTAAGTTGTTTGTCACTATGTAAGCTGTTTGTCTCTGTGTAAGTTGTTTGTCTCTGTGTAAGTTGTTTCTCTCTGTGTAAGTTGTTTTTCTCTGTGTAAGTTTGTGTCTGGGTTAGTTGTTTGTCTCTGTGTAAGTTGTTTGTCTCTGTGTAAGTTGTTTGTCTCTGTGTAAGTTTGTGTCTGGGTAAGTTGTTTGTCTCTATGTAAGTTGTTTGTCTCTATGTAAGTTGTTTGTCTCTGTGTAAGTTGTTTGTCTCTGTGTAAGTTTGTGTCTGTGTAAGTTGTTTGTCTCTGTGTAAGTTGTTTGTCTCTGTGTAAGTTTGTGTCTGGGTAAGTTGTTTGTCTCTGTGTAAGTTGTTTGTCTCTGTGTAAGTTGTTTGTCTCTATGTAAGTTGTTTGTCTTGTGTAAGTTGTTTGTCTTTGTGTAAGTTTGTGTCTGTATAAGTTGTTTGTCTCTGTGTAAGTTGTTTGTCTCTATGTAAGTTGTTTGTCTCTGTGTAAACTGTTTGTCTCTGTGTAAGTTGTTTGACTCTATGTAAGCTGTTTGTCTCTGTGTAAGCTGTTTGTCTCTGTGTAAGCTGTTTCTCTCTGTGTAAGTTGTTTGTCTCTGTATAAGTCTGTGTCTGCGTAAGTTGTTTGTCTCTGTGTAAGTTGTTTGTCTCTGTGTAAGTTTGTGTCTGGGTAAGTTGTTTGTCTCTGTGTAAGTTGTTCGTGTCTGTGTAAGTTGTTTGTCTCTGTGTAAGTTGTTTGTCTCTGTGTAAGTTGTTTGTCTCTGTGTAAGTTTGTGTCTGTGTAAGTTGTTTGTCTCTGTGTAAGTTGTTTGTCTCTATGTAAGTTGTTTGCCTCTGTGTAAGTTGTTTGTCTCTGTGTAAGTTGTTTGTCTCTGTGTAAGTTGTTTGTCTCTCAATGTGAGCTGTTGTCTCTATGTAAGCTGTTTGTCTCTATGTAAGCTGTTTGTCTCTGTGTAAGCTGTTTATCTCTGTGTAAGTTGTGTGTCTCTATGTAAGTTGTTTGTCTCTGTGTAAGTTGTTTGTCTCTGTGTAAGTTGTTTGTCTCTATGTAAGTTGTTTGTCTCTGTGTAATCTGTTTGTCTCTGTGTAAGTTTGTGTCTGTGTAAGTTGTTTGTCTCTGTGTAAGTTGTTTGTCTCTGTGTAAGTTTGTGTCTGTGTAAGTTGTTTGTCTCTGTGTAAGTTGTTTGTCTCTATGTAAGTTGTTTGTCTCTGTGTAATCTGTTTGTCTCTGTGTAAGTTGTTTGACTCTATGTAAGCTGTTTGTCTCTGTGTAAGCTGTTTGTCTCTGTGTAAGCTGTTTCTCTCTGTGTAAGTTGTTTGTCTCTGTGTAAGTTGTTTGTCTCTGTGTAAGTTTTGTGTCTGTGTAAGTTGTTTGTCTCTGTGTAAGTTGTTTGTCTCTATGTAAGTTGTTTGTCTCTGTGTAAGTTTGTGTCTGTGTAAGTTGTTTGTCTCTGTGTAAGTTGTTTGTCTCTGTGTAAGTTGTTTGTCTCTGTGTAAGTTTGTGTCTGTGTAAGTTGTTTGTCTCCGTGTAAGTTGTTTGTCTCTATGTAAGTTGTTTGCCTCTGTGTAAGTTGTTTGTCTCTGTGTAAGTTGTTTGTCTCTGTGTAAGCTGTTTGTCTCAATGTGAGCTGTTTGTCTCTATGTAAGCTGTTTGTCTCTATGTAAGCTGTTTGTCTCTGTGTAAGCTGTTTATCTCTGTGTAAGTTGTGTGTCTCTATGTAAGTTGTTTGTCTCTGTATAAGTTGTTTGTCTCTGTGTAAGTTGTGTCTGTGTAAGTTGTTTGTCTCTGTGTAAGTTGTTTGTCTCTGTGTAAGTTGTTTGTCTCTGTGTAAGTTTGTGTCTGTGTAAGTTGTTTGTCTCTGTGTAAGTTTGTGTCTGTGTAAGTTGTTTGTCTCGGTGTAAGTTGTTTGTCTCTATGTAAGTTGTTTGCTTCTGTGTAAGTTGTTTGTCTCTGTGTAAGTTGTTTGTCTCTGTGTAAGTTGTTTGACTCTATGTAAGCTGTTTGTCTCTGTGTAGGTTGTTTGACTCTATGTAAGCTGTTTGTCTCTGTGTAAGCTGTTTGTCTCTGTGTAAGCTGTTTGTCTCTGTGTAAGTTGTTTGTCTCTGTGTAAGTTGTTTGTCTCTATGTAAGTTGTTTGTTCTGTGTAAGTTGTTTGTCTCTGTATAAGTTGTTTGTCTCTATGTAAGTTGTTTGTCAGTGAGTAAGTTGTTTGTCTCTGTGTAAGCTGTTTGTCTCTGTGTAAGTTGTTTGTCTCTGTGTAAGTTGTTTGTCTCTGTGTAAGTTGTTTGTCTGTGAGTAAGTTGTTTGTCTCTGTGTAAGTTGTTTGTCTGTGAGTAAGCTGTTTGTCTCTGTGTAAGTTGTTTGTCTCTATGTAAGTTGTTTGTCTCTATGTAAGTTGTTTGTCTGTGAGTAAGTTGTTTGTCTCTGTGTAAGTTGTTTGTCTCTGTGTAAGCTGTTTGTCTCTATGTAAGTTGTTTGTCTCTGTGTAAGCTGTTTGTCTCTGTGTAAGCTGTTTGTCTCTGTGTAAGCTGTTTGTCTCTATGTAAGTTGTTTGCTTCTGTGTAAGTTGTTTGTCTCTGTGTAAGTTGTTTGTCTCTGTGTAAGTTGTTTGTCTCTATGTAAGTTGTTTGTCTGTGAGTAAGTTGTTTGTCTCTGTGTAAGCTGTTTGTCTCTGTGTAAGCTGTTTGTCTCTGTGTAAGTTGTTTGTCTCTGTGTAAGTTGTTTGTCTCTGTGTAAGTTGTTTGTCTCTGTGTAAGTTGTTTGTCTCTGTGTAAGTTTTTGTCTCTATGTAAGTTGTTTGTCTCCATGTAAATTGTTTGTCTCTGTGTAAGTTGTTTGTCTCTGTATAAGTCTGTGTCTGTGTAAGTTGTTTGTCTCTGTGTAAGTTGTTTGTCTCTGTATAAGTTTGTGTCTGGGTAAGTTGTTTGTCTCTGTGTAAGTTGTTCGTGTCTGTGTAAGTTGTTTGTCTCTGTGTAAGTTGTTTGTCTCTATGTAAGTTGTTTGTTTTGTGTAAGTTGTTTGTCTCTGTGTAAGTTTGTGTCTGTATAAGTTGTTTGTCTCTGTGTAAGTTGTTTGTCTCTGTGTAAGTTTGTGTCTGTGTAAGTTGTTTGTCTCTGTGTAAGTTGTTTGTCTTTGTGTAACTTTGTGTCTGTGTAAGTTGTTTGTCTCTGTGTAAGTTGTTTGTCTCTATGTAAGTTGTTTGCCTCTGTGTAAGTTGTTTGTCTCTGTGTAAGCTGTTTGTCTCTATGTGAGTGTTTGTCTCTGTGTAAGCTGTTTGTCTCTATGTAAGTTGTTTGTCTCTGTGTAAGTTGTTTTCTCTCTGTAAGTTGTTTTCTCTGTGTAAGTTTGTGTCTGGGTTAGTTGTTTGTCTCTGTGTAAGTTGTTTGTCTCTGTGTAAGTTGTTTGTCTCTGTGTAAGTTTGTGTCTGTGTAAGTTGTTTGTCTCTGTGTAAGTTGTTTGTCTCTGTGTAAGTTTGTGTCTGGGTAAGTTGTTTGTCTCTGTGTAAGTTGTTTGTCTCTGTGTAAGTTTGTGTCTGTGTAAGTTGTTTGTCTCTGTGTAAGTTGTTTGTCTCTGTGTAAGTTTGTGTCTGGTAAGTTGTTTGTCTCTGTGTAAGTTGTTTGTCTCTGTGTAAGTTGTTTGTCTCTGTGTAAGTTGTTTGTCTCTATGTAAGTTGTTTGTCTTTGTGTAAGTTTGTGTCTGTATAAGTTGTTTGTCTCTGTGTAAGTTGTTTGTCTCTATGTAAGTTGTTTGTCTCTGTGTAATCTGTTTGTCTCTGTGTAAGTTGTTTGACTGTATGTAAGCTTTTTGTCTCTGTGTAAGCTGTTTGTCTCTGTGTAAGCTGTTTCTCTCTGTGTAAGTTGTTTGTCTCTGTGTAAGTTGTTTGTTCTCTGTGTAAGTTTGTGTCTGTGTAAGTTGTTTGTCTCTGTGTAATTTGTTTGTCTCTTTGTAAGTTGTTTGTCTCTGTGTAAGTTGTTTGTCTCTGTGTAAGTTTGTGTCTGTGTAAGTTGTTTGTCTCTGTGTAAGTTGTTTGTCTCTGTGTAAGTTGTTTGTCTCTGTGTAAGTTTGTGTCTGTGTAAGTTGTTTGTCTCCGTGTAAGTTGTTTGTCTCTATGTAAGTTGTTTGCCTCTGTGTAAGTTGTTTGTCTCTGTGTAAGTTGTTTGTCTCTGTGTAAGCTGTTTGTCTCAATGTGAGCTGTTTGTCTCTATGTAAGCTGTTTGTCTCTATGTAAGCTGTTTGTCTCTGTGTAAGCTGTTTATCTCTGTGTAAGTTGTGTGTCTCTATGTAAGTTGTTTGTCTCTGTATAAGTTGTTTGTCTCTGTGTAAGTTTGTGTCTGTGTAAGTTGTTTGTCTCTGTGTAAGTTGTTTGTCTCTGTGTAAGTTGTTTGTCTCTGTGTAAGTTTGTGTCTGTGTAAGTTGTTTGTCTCTGTGTAAGTTTGTGTCTGTGTAAGTTGTTTGTCTCGGTGTAAGTTATTTGTCTCTATGTAAGTTGTTTGCTTCTGTGTAAGTTGTTTGTCTCTGTGTAAGTTGTTTGTCTCTGTGTAAGTTGTTTGACTCTATGTAAGCTGTTTTTCTCTGTGTAGGTTGTTTGACTCTATGTAAGCTGTTTGTCTCTGTGTAAGCTGTTTGTCTCTGTGTAAGTTGTTTGTCTCTGTGTAAGTTGTTTGTCTCTGTGTAAGTTGTTTGTCTCTATGTAAGTTGTTTGCTTCTGTGTAAGTTGTTTGTCTCTGTATAAGTTGTTTGTCTCTATGTAAGTTGTTTGTCAGTGAGTAAGTTGTTTGTCTCTGTGTAAGCTGTTTGTCTCTGTGTAAGTTGTTTGTCTCTGTGTAAGTTGTTTGTCTCTGTGTAAGTTGTTTGTCTGTGAGTAAGTTGTTTGTCTCTGTGTAAGTTGTTTGTCTGTGAGTAAGCTGTTTGTCTCTGTGTAAGTTGTTTGTCTCTATGTAAGTTGTTGTCTCTATGTAAGTTGTTTGTCTGTGAGTAAGTTGTTTGTCTCTGTGTAAGTTGTTTGTCTCTGTGTAAGCTGTTTGTCTCTATGTAAGTTGTTTGTCTCTGTGTAAGCTGTTTGTCTCTGTGTAAGCTGTTTGTCTCTGTGTAAGCTGTTTGTCTCTATGTAAGTTGTTTGCTTCTGTGTAAGTTGTTTGTCTCTGTGTAAGTTGTTTGTCTCTGTGTAAGTTGTTTGTCTCTATGTAAGTTGTTTGTCTGTGAGTAAGTTGTTTGTCTCTGTGTAAGCTGTTTGTCTCTGTGTAAGTTGTTTGTCTCTGTGTAAGTTGTTTGTCTCTGTGTAAGTTGTTTGTCTCTGTGTAAGTTGTTTGTCTCGGTGTAAGTTGTTTGTCTCTGTGTAAGTTATTTGTCTCTGTGTAAGTTGTTTGTCTCTGTGTAAGTTGTTTGTCTCTGTGTAAGTTTGTGTCTGGGTAAGTTGTTTGTCTCTATGTAAGTTGTTTGTCTCCATGTAAATTGTTTGTCTCTGTGTAAGTTGTTTGTCTCTGTATAAGTCTGTGTCTGTGTAAGTTGTTTGTCTCTGTGTAAGTTGTTTGTCTCTGTGTAAGTTTGTGTCTGGGTAAGTTGTTTGTCTCTGTGTAAGTTGTTCGTGTCTGTGTAAGTTGTTTGTCTCTGTGTAAGTTGTTTGTCTCTATGTAAGTTGTTTGTTTGTGTAAGTTGTTTGTCTCTGTGTAAGTTTGTGTCTGTATAAGTTGTTTGTCTCTGTGTAAGTTTGTGTCTGTGTAAGTTGTTTGTCTCCGTGTAAGTTGTTTGTCTCTATGTAAGTTGTTTGCTCTGTGTAAGTTGTTTGTCTCTGTGTAAGTTGTTTGTCTCTGTGTAAGCTGTTTGTCTCAATGTGAGCTGTTTGTCTCTATGTAAGCTGTTTGTCTCTATGTAAGCTGTTTGTCTCTGTGTAAGCTGTTTATCTCTGTGTAAGTTGTGTGTCTCTATGTAAGTTGTTTGTCTCTGTATAAGTTGTTTGTCTCTGTGTAAGTTTGTGTCTGTGTAAGTTGTTTGTCTCTGTGTAAGTTGTTTGTCTCTGTGTAAGTTGTTTGTCTCTGTGTAAGTTTGTGTCTGTGTAAGTTGTTTGTCTCTGTGTAAGTTTGTGTCTGTGTAAGTTGTTTGTCTCGTGTAAGTATTTGTCTCTATGTAAGTTGTTTGCTTCTGTGCAAGTTGTTTGTCTCTGTGTAAGTTGTTTGTCTCTGTGTAAGTTGTTTGACTCTATGTAAGCTGTTTGTCTCTGTGTAGGTTGTTTGACTCTATGTAAGCTGTTTGTCTCTGTGTAAGCTGTTTGTCTCTGTGTAAGCTGTTTGTCTCTGTGTAAGTTGTTTGTCTCTGTGTAAGTTGTTTGTCTCTATGTAAGTTGTTTGCTTCTGTGTAAGTTGTTTGTCTCTGTGTAAGTTGTTTGTCTCTATGTAAGTTGTTTGTCATGAGTAAGTTGTTTGTCTCCGTGTAAGTTGTTTGTCTCTGTGTAAGTTGTTTGTCTCTGTGTAAGTTTTTTTGTCTCTGTGTAAGTTGTTTGTCTGTGAGTAAGTTGTTTGTCTCTGTGTAAGTTGTTTGTCTGTGAGTAAGCTGTTTGTCTCTGTGTAAGTTGTTTGTCTCTATGTAAGTTGTTTGTCTCTATGTAAGTTGTTTGTCTGTGAGTAAGTTGTTTGTCTCTGTGTAAGTTGTTTGTCTCTGTGTAAGCTGTTTGTCTCTATGTAAGTTGTTTGTCTCTGTGTAAGCTGTTTGTCTCTGTGTAAGCTGTTTGTCTCTGTGTAAGCTGTTTGTCTCTATGTAAGTTGTTTGCTCTCTGTGTAAGTTGTTTGTCTCTGTGTAAGTTGTTTGTCTCTGTGTAAGTTGTTTGTCTCTATGTAAGTTGTTTGTCTGTGAGTAAGTTGTTTGTCTCTGTGTAAGCTGTTTGTCTCTGTGTAAGTTGTTTGTCTCTGTGTAAGTTGTTTGTCTCTGTGTAAGTTGTTTGTCTCTGTGTAAGTTGTTTGTCTCGGTGTAAGTTGTTTGTCTCTGTGTAAGTTATTTGTCTCTGTGTAAGTTGTTTGTCTCTGTGTAAGTTGTTTGTCTCTGTGTAAGTTTGTGTCTGGGTAAGTTGTTTGTCTCTATGTAAGTTGTTTGTCTCCATGTAAATTGTTTGTCTCTGTGTAAGTTGTTTGTCTCTGTATAAGTCTGTGTCTGTGTAAGTTGTTTGTCTCTGTGTAAGTTGTTTGTCTCTGTGTAAGTTTGTGTCTGGGTAAGTTGTTTGTCTCTGTGTAAGTTGTTCGTGTCTGTGTAAGTTGTTTGTCTCTGTGTAAGTTGTTTGTCTCTGTGTAAGTTGTTTGTCTCTGTGTAAGTTTGTGTCTGTGTAAGTTGTTTGTCTCCGTGTAAGTTGTTTGTCTCTATGTAAGTTGTTTGCCTCTGTGTAAGTTGTTTGTCTCTGTGTAAGCTGTTTGTCTCAATGTGAGCTGTTTGTCTCTATGTAAGCTGTTTGTCTCTATGTAAGCTGTTTGTCTCTGTGTAAGCTGTTTATCTCTGTGTAAGTTGTGTGTCTCTATGTAAGTTGTTTGTCTCTGTATAAGTTGTTTGTCTCTGTGTAAGTTGTTTGTCTCTATGTAAGTTGTTTGTCTCTGTGTAATCTGTTTGTCTCTGTGTAAGTTTGTGTCTGTGTAAGTTGTTTGTCTCTGTGTAAGTTGTTTGTCTCTGTGTAAGTTTTGTGTCTGTGTAAGTTGTTTGTCTCTGTGTAAGTTGTTTGTCTCTATGTAAGTTGTTTGTCTCTGTGTGTAATCTGTTTGTCTCTGTGTAAGTTGTTTGACTCTATGTAAGCTGTTTGTCTCTGTGTAAGCTGTTTGTCTCTGTGTAAGCTGTTTCTCTCTGTGTAAGTTGTTTGTCTCTGTGTAAGTTGTTTGTCTCTGTATAAGTTGTTTGTCTCTGTGTAAGTTTGTGTCTGTGTAAGTTATTTGTCTCTGTGTAAGTTGTTTGTCTCTGTGTAAGTTGTTTGTCTCTGTGTAAGTTTGTGTCTGTGTAAGTTGTTTGTCTCTGTGTAAGTTTGTGTCTGTGTAAGTTGTTTGTCTCGGTGTAAGTTATTTGTCTCTATGTAAGTTGTTTGCTTCTGTGTAAGTTGTTTGTCTCTGTGTAAGTTGTTTGTCTCTGTGTAAGTTGTTTGACTCTATGTAAGCTGTTTGTCTCTGTGTAGGTTGTTTGACTCTATGTAAGCTGTTTGTCTCTGTGTAAGCTGTTTGTCTCTGTGTAAGCTGTTTGTCTCTGTGTAAGTTGTTTGTCTCTGTGTAAGTTGTTTGTCTCTATGTAAGTTGTTTGCTTCTGTGTAAGTTGTTTGTCTCTGTATAAGTTGTTTGTCTCTATGTAAGTTGTTTGTCAGTGAGTAAGTTGTTTGTCTCTGTGTAAGCTGTTTGTCTCTGTGTAAGTTGTTTGTCTCTGTGTAAGTTGTTTGTCTCTGTGTAAGTTGTTTGTCTGTGAGTAAGTTGTTTGTCTCTGTGTAAGTTGTTTGTCTGTGAGTAAGCTGTTTGTCTCTGTGTAAGTTGTTTGTCTCTGTAAGTTGTTTGTCTCTATGTAAGTTGTTTGTCTGTGAGTAAGTTGTTTGTCTCTGTGTAAGTTGTTTGTCTCTGTGTAAGCTGTTTGTCTCTATGTAAGTTGTTTGTCTCTGTGTAAGCTGTTTGTCTCTGTGTAAGCTGTTTGTCTCTGTGTAAGTTGTTTGTCTTCTGTGTAAGTTGTTTGTCTCTGTGTAAGTTGTTTGTCTCTGTGTAAGTTGTTTGTCTCTATGTAAGTTGTTTGTCTGTGAGTAAGTTGTTTGTCTCTGTGTAAGCTGTTTGTCTCTGTGTAAGCTGTTTGTCTCTGTGTAAGTTGTTTGTCTCTGTGTAAGTTGTTTGTCTCTGTGTAAGTTGTTTGTCTCTGTGTAAGTTGTTTGTCTCTGTGTAAGTTGTTTGTCTCTGTGTAAGTTGTTTGTCTCTATGTAAGTTGTTTGTCTCATGTAAATTGTTTGTCTCTGTGTAAGTTGTTTGTCTCTGTGTAAGTTGTTTGTCTCTGTGTAAGTTGTGTCTGGGTAAGTTGTTTGTCTCTGTGTAAGTTGTTCGTGTCTGTGTGTAAGTTGTTTGTCTCTGTGTAAGTTGTTTGTCTCTATGTAAGTTGTTTGTTTTGTGTAAGTTGTTTGTCTCTGTGTAAGTTTGTGTCTGTATAAGTTGTTTGTCTCTGTGTAAGTTGTTTGTCTCTGTGTAAGTTGTTTGTGTCTGTGTAAGTTGTTTGTCTCTGTGTAAGTTTGTGTCTGTGTAAGTTGTTTGTCTGTGTAAGTTGTTTGTCTCTATGTAAGTTGTTTGTCTCTGCGTAAGTTGTTTGTCTCTGTGTAAGTTTGTGTCTGTGTAAGTTGTTTGTCTCTGTGTAAGTTGTTTGTCTTGTGTAAGTTGTTGTCTGTGTAAGTTGTTTGTCTCTGTGTAAGTTGTTTGTCTCTATGTAAGTTGTTTGCCTCTGTGTAAGTTGTTTGTCTCTGTGTAAGCTGTTTGTCTCTATGTGAGCTGTTTGTCTCTATGTAAGCTGTTTGTCTCTATGTAAGTTGTTTGTCTCTGTGTAAGTTGTTTTCTCTGTGTAAGTTGTTTTTCTCTGTGTAAGTTTGTGTCTGGGTTAGTTGTTTGTCTCTGTGTAAGTTGTTTGTCTCTGTGTAAGTTGTTTGTCTCTGTGTAAGTTTTGTGTCTGTGTAAGTTGTTTGTCTCTGTGTAAGTTGTTTGTCTCTGTGTAAGTTTGTGTCTGGGTAAGTTGTTTGTCTCTGTGTAAGTTGTTTGTCTCTGTGTAAGTTTGTGTCTGTGTAAGTTGTTTGTCTCTGTGTAAGTTGTTTGTCTCTGTGTAAGTTTGTCTCTGGGTAAGTTGTTTGTCTCTGTGTAAGTTGTTTGTCTTGTGTAAGTTGTTTGTCTCTGTGTAAGTTGTTTGTCTCTATGTAAGTTGTTTGTCTTGTGTAAGTTGTTTGTCTCTGTGTAAGTTTGTGTCTGTATAAGTTGTTTGTCTCTGTGTAAGTTGTTTGTCTCTATGTAAGTTGTTTGTCTCTGTGTAATCTGTTTGTCTCTGTGTAAGTTGTTTGACTGTATGTAAGCTTTTTGTCTCTGTGTAAGCTGTTTGTCTCTGTGTAAGCTGTTTCTCTCTGTGTAAGTTGTTTGTCTCTGTGTAAGTTGTTTGTCTCTGTGTAAGTTTGTGTCTGTGTAAGTTGTTTGTCTCTGTGTAATTTGTTTGTCTCTATGTAAGTTGTTTGTCTCTGTGTAAGTTGTTTGTCTCTGTGTAAGTTTGTGTCTGTGTAAGTTGTTTGTCTCTGTGTAAGTTGTTTGTCTCTGTGTAAGTTGTTTGTCTCTGTGTAAGTTTGTGTCTGTGTAAGTTGTTTGTCTCCGTGTAAGTTGTTTGTCTCTATGTAAGTTGTTTGCCTCTGTGTAAGTTGTTTGTCTCTGTGTAAGTTGTTTGTCTCTGTGTAAGCTGTTTGTCTCAATGTGAGCTGTTTGTCTCTATGTAAGCTGTTTGTCTCTATGTAAGCTGTTTGTCTCTGTGTAAGCTGTTTATCTCTGTGTAAGTTGTGTGTCTCTATGTAAGTTGTTTGTCTCTGTATAAGTTGTTTGTCTCTGTGTAAGTTTGTGTCTGTGTAAGTTGTTTGTCTCTGTGTAAGTTGTTTGTCTCTGTGTAAGTTGTTTGTCTCTGTGTAAGTTTGTGTCTGTGTAAGTTGTTTGTCTCTGTGTAAGTTTGTGTCTGTGTAAGTTGTTTGTCTCGGTGTAAGTTATTTGTCTCTATGTAAGTTGTTTGCTTCTGTGTAAGTTGTTTGTCTCTGTGTAAGTTGTTTGTCTCTGTGTAAGTTGTTTGACTCTATGTAAGCTGTTTGTCTCTGTGTAGTTGTTTGTCTCTATGTAAGCTGTTTGTCTCTGTGTAAGCTGTTTGTCTCTGTGTAAGCTTGTTTGTCTCTGTGTAAGTTGTTTGTCTCTGTGTAAGTTGTTTGTCTCTATGTAAGTTGTTTGCTTCTGTGTAAGTTGTTTGTCTCTGTGTAAGTTGTTTGTCTCTATGTAAGTTGTTTGTCAGTGAGTAAGTTGTTTGTCTCTGTGTAAGCTGTTTGTCTCTGTGTAAGTTGTTTGTCTCTGTGTAAGTTGTTTGTCTCTGTGTAAGTTGTTTGTCTGTGAGTAAGTTGTTTGTCTCTGTGTAAGTTGTTTGTCTGTGAGTAAGCTGTTTGTCTCTGTGTAAGTTGTTTGTCTCTATGTAAGTGTTTGTCTCTATGTAAGTTGTTTGTCTGTGAGTAAGTTGTTTGTCTCTGTGTAAGTTGTTTGTCTCTGTGTAAGCTGTTTGTCTCTATGTAAGTTGTTTGTCTCTGTGTAAGCTGTTTGTCTCTGTGTAAGCTGTTTGTCTCTGTGTAAGCTGTTTGTCTCTATGTAAGTTGTTTGCTTCTGTGTAAGTTGTTTGTCTCTGTGTAAGTTGTTTGTCTCTGTGTAAGTTGTTTGTCTCTATGTAAGTTGTTTGTCTGTGAGTAAGTTGTTTGTCTCTGTGTAAGCTGTTTGTCTCTGTGTAAGTTGTTTGTCTCTGTGTAAGTTGTTTGTCTCTGTGTAAGTTGTTTGTCTCTGTGTAAGTTGTTTGTCTCTGTGTAAGTTGTTTGTCTCTGTGTAAGTTGTTTGTCTCTGTGTAAGTTGTTTGTCTCTGTGTAAGTTGTTTGTCTCTGTGTAAGTTTGTGTCTGTGTAAGTTGTTTGTCTCTGTGTAAGTTGTTTGTCTCTGTAAGTTGTTTGTCTCTGTGTAAGTTGTTTGTCTCTGTGTAAGTCTGTGTCTGTGTAAGTTGTTTGTCTCTGTGTAAGTTGTTTGTCTCTGTGTAAGTTTGTGTCTGGTAAGTTGTTTGTCTCTGTGTAAGTTGTTCGTGTCTGTGTAAGTTGTTTGTCTCTGTGTAAGTTGTTTGTCTCTGTGTAAGTTGTTTGTCTTGTGTAAGTTGTTTGTCTCTGTGTAAGTTTGTGTCTGTGTAAGTTGTTTGTCTCTGTGTAAGTTTGTGTCTGTGTAAGTTGTTTGTCTCGTGTAAGTTGTTTGTCTCTATGTAAGTTGTTTGCCTCTGTGTAAGTTGTTTGTCTCTATGTAAGTTGTTTGTCAGTGAGTAAGTTGTTTGTCTCTGTGTAAGTTGTTTGTCTCTGTAAATTGTTTGTCTCTGTGTAAGTTGTTTGTCTCTGTGTAAGTTGTTTGTCTGTGAGTAAGTTGTTTGTCTCTGTGTAAGTTGTTTGTCTGTGAGTAAGCTGTTTGTCTCTGTGTAAGTTGTTTGTCTCTATGTAAGTTGTTTGTCTCTATGTAAGTTGTTTGTCTGTGAGTAAGTTGTTTGTCTCTGTGTAAGTTGTTTGTCTCTGTGTAAGCTGTTTGTCTCTATGTAAGTTGTTTGTCTCTGTGTAAGCTGTTTGTCTCTGTGTAAGCTGTTTGTCTCTGTGTAAGCTGTTTGTCTCTATGTAAGTTGTTTGCTTCTGTGTAAGTTGTTTGTCTCTGTGTAAGTTGTTTGTCTCTGTGTAAGTTGTTTGTCTCTGTGTAAGTTGTTTGTCTGTGTGTAAGTTGTTGTCTCTGTGTAAGCTGTTTGTCTCTGTGTAAGTTGTTTGTCTCTGTGTAAGTTGTTTGTCTCTGTGTAAGTTGTTTGTCTCGTGTAAGTTGTTTGTCTCTGTGTAAGTTGTTTGTCTCTGTGTAAGTTGTTTGTCTCTGTGTAAGTTGTTTGTCTCTGTGTAAGTTTGTGTCTGGTAAGTTGTTTGTCTCTATGTAAGTTGTTTGTCTCCATGTAAGTTGTTTGTCTCTGTGTAAGTTGTTTGTCTCTGTGTAAGTCTGTGTCTGTGTAAGTTGTTTGTCTCTGTGTAAGTTGTTTGTCTCTGTGTAAGTTTGTGTCTGGGTAAGTTGTTTGTCTCTGTGTAAGTTGTTTGTCTCTGTGTAAGTTGTTTGTCTCTGTGTAAGTTGTTTGTCTCTGTGTAAGTTGTTTGTCTCTGTGTAAGTTTGTGTCTGTGTAAGTTGTTTGTCTCCGTGTAAGTTGTTTGTCTCTATGTAAGTTGTTTGCCTCTGTGTAAGTTGTTTGTCTCTGTGTAAGTTGTTTGTCTCTGTGTAAGCTGTTTGTCTCAATGTGAGCTGTTTGTCTCTATGTAAGCTGTTTGTCTCTGTGTAAGCTGTTTGTTCTGTGTAGTTTTGTCTCTGTGTAAGTTTGTGTTCTCATGTAAGTTGTTTGTCTCTGTAAGTTGTTTGTCTCTGTGTAAGTTGTTTGTCTCTGTGTAAGTTGTTTGTCTCTGTGTAATTGTTTGTCTCTGTGTAAGTTTGTGTCTGTGTAAGTTGTTTGTCTCTGTGTAAGTTGTTTGTCTCTGTGTAAGTTTTGTGTCTGTGTAAGTTGTTTGTCTCTGTGTAAGTTGTTTGTCTCTATGTAAGTTGTTTGTCTCTGTGTAATCTGTTTGTCTCTGTAAGTGTTTGTCTCTATGTAAGCTGTTTGTCTCTGTGTAAGCTGTTTGTCTCTGTGTAAGCTGTTTGTCTCTCTGTGTAAGTTGTTTGTCTCTGTGTAAGTTGTTTGTCTCTGTGTAAGTTTTGTTCTGTGTAAGTTGTTTGTCTCTGTGTAAGTTGTTTGTCTCTATGTAAGTTGTTTGTCTCTGTGTAAGTTTGTGTCTGTGTAAGTTGTTTGTCTCTGTGTAAGTTGTTTGTCTCTGTGTAAGTTGTTTGTCTCTGTGTAAGTTTTGTGTCTGTGTAAGTTGTTTGTCTCCGTGTAAGTTGTTTGTCTCTATGTAAGTTGTTTGCCTCTGTGTAAGTTGTTTGTCTCTGTGTAAGTTGTTTGTCTCTGTGTAAGTTGTTTGTCTCTGTGTAAGTTGTTTGTCTCTGTGTAAGTTGTTTGTCTGTGAGTAAGTTGTTTGTCTGTGTAAGTTGTTTGTCTCTGAGTAAGCTGTTTGTCTCTGTGTAAGTTGTTTGTCTCTGTGTAAGTTGTTTGTCTCTGTGTAAGTTGTTTGTCTGTGAGTAAGTTGTTTGTCTCTGTGTAAGTTGTTTGTCTCTGTGTAAGCTGTTTGTCTCTGTGTAAGTTGTTTGTCTCTGTGTAAGTTGTTTGTCTCTGTGTAAGCTGTTTGTCTCTGTGTAAGTTGTTTGTCTCTATGTAAGTTGTTTGCTCTGTAAGTGTAGTTGTTTTGTTTTTTTTTTTGTTCTCTCTGTGTAAGTTGTTTGTCTCTGTGTAAGTTGTTTGTCTCTGTGTAAGTTGTTTGTCTCTGTGTAAGGTTGTTTCTCTGTGTAAGTTTGTGTCTGTGTAAGTTGTTTGTCTCTGTGTAAGTTGTTTGTCTCTATGTAAGTTGTTTGTCAGTGAGTAAGTTGTTTGTCTCTGTGTAAGCTGTTTGTCTCTGTGTAAGTTGTTTGTCTCTGTGTAAGTTGTTTGTCTCTGTGTAAGTTGTTTGTCTGTGAGTAAGTTGTTTGTCTCTGTGTAAGTTGTTTCTTGTGAGTAAGCTGTTTGTCTCTGTGTAAGTTGTTTGTCTCTATGTAAGTTGTTTGTCTCTATGTAAGTTGTTTGTCTGTGAGTAAGTTGTTTGTCTCTGTGTAAGTTGTTTGTCTCTGTGTAAGCTGTTTGTCTCTATGTAAGTTGTTTGTCTCTGTGTAAGCTGTTTGTCTCTGTGTAAGTTGTTTGTCTCTGTGTAAGCTGTTTGTCTCTATGTAAGTTGTTTGCTTCTGTGTAAGTTGTTTGTCTCTGTGTAAGTTGTTTGTCTCTGTGTAAGTTGTTTGTCTCTATGTAAGTTGTTTGTCTGTGAGTAAGTTGTTTGTCTCTGTGTAAGCTGTTTGTCTCTGTGTAAGCTGTTTGTCTCTGTGTAAGTTGTTTGTCTCTGTGTAAGTTGTTTGTCTCTGTGTAAGTTGTTTGTCTCTGTGTAAGTGTTTTGTCTCTGTGTAAGTTGTTTTCTGTGTAAGTTGTTTGTCTCCATGTAAGTTGTTTGTCTCTGTGTAAGTTGTTTGTCTCTGTATAAGTCTTTGTCTGTGTAAGTTGTTTGTCTCTGTGTAAGTTGTTTGTCTCTGTGTAAGTTTGTGTCTGGTAAGTTGTTTGTCTCTGTGTAAGTTTCGTGTCTGTGTAAGTTGTTTGTCTCTGTGTAAGTTGTTTGTCTCTATGTAAGTTGTTTGTTTTGTGTAAGTTGTTTGTCTCTGTGTAAGTTTGTGTCTGTATAAGTTGTTTGTCTCTGTGTAAGTTGTTTGTCTCTGTGTAAGTTGTTTGTGTCTGTGTAAGTTGTTTGTCTCTGTGTAAGTTTGTGTCTGTGTAAGTTGTTTGTCTGTGTAAGTTGTTTGTCTCTATGTAAGTTGTTTGTCTCTGCGTAAGTTGTTTGTCTCTGTGTAAGTTTGTGTCTGTGTAAGTTGTTTTTGTCTCTGTGTAAGTTGTTTGTCTTTGTGTAACTTTGTGTCTGTGTAAGTTGTTTGTCTCTGTGTAAGTTGTTTGTCTCTATGTAAGTTGTTTGCCTCTGTGTAAGTTGTTTGTCTCTGTGTAAGCTGTTTGTCTCTATGTGAGCTGTTTGTCTCTATGTAAGCTGTTTGTCTCTATGTAAGTTGTTTGTCTCTGTGTAAGTTGTTCTCTCTGTGTAAGTTGTTTGTCTCTGTGTAAGTTTGTGTCTGTGTAGTTGTTTGTCTCTGTGTAAGTTGTTTGTCTCTGTGTAAGTTGTTTGTCTCTGTGTAAGTTTGTGTCTGTGTAAGTTGTTTGTCTCTGTGTAAGTTGTTTGTCTCTGTGTAAGTTTGTGTCTTGGTAAGTTGTTTGTCTCTGTGTAGTTGTTTGTCTCTGTGTAAGTTTGTGTCTGTGTAAGTTGTTTGTCTCTGTGTAAGTTGTTTGTCTCTGTGTAAGTTGTGTCTGTTAAGTTGTTTGTCTCTGTGTAAGTTGTTTGTCTCTGTGTAAGTTGTTTGTCTCTGTAAGTTGTTTGTCTCTGTGTAAGTTGTTTGTCTTTGTGTAAGTTTGTGTCTGTATAAGTTGTTTGTCTCTGTGTAAGTTGTTTGTCTCTATGTAAGTTGTTTGTCTCTGTGTAATCTGTTTGTCTCTGTGTAAGTTTTGACTGTATGTAAGCTTTTTGTCTCTGTGTAAGCTGTTTGTCTCTGTGTAAGCTGTTTCTCTCTGTGTAAGTTGTTTGTCTCTGTGTAAGTTGTTTGTCTCTGTGTAAGTTTGTGTCTGTGTAAGTTGTTTGTGTCTCTTGTAAATTTGTTTGTCTCTTTGTAAGTTGTTTGTCTCTGTGTAAGTTGTTTGTCTCTGTGTAAGTTGTGTGTTCTGTGTAAGTTGTTTGTCTCTGTGTAAGTTGTTTGTCTCTGTGTAAGTTGTTTGTCTCTGTGTAAGTTTGTGTCTGTGTAAGTTGTTTGTCTCGTGTAAGTTGTTTGTCTCTATGTAAGTTGTTTGCCTCTGTGTAAGTTGTTTGTCTCTGTGTAAGTTGTTTGTCTCTGTGTAAGCTGTTTGTCTCAATGTGAGCTGTTTGTCTCTATGTAAGCTGTTTGTCTCTATGTAAGCTGTTTGTCTCTGTGTAAGCTGTTTATCTCTGTGTAAGTTGTGTGTCTCTATGTAAGTTGTTTGTCTCTGTATAAGTTGTTTGTCTCTGTGTAAGTTTGTGTCTGTGTAAGTTGTTTGTCTCTGTGTAAGTTGTTTGTCTCTGTGTAAGTTGTTTGTCTCTGTGTAAGTTTGTGTCTGTGTAAGTTGTTTGTCTCTGTGTAAGTTTGTGTCTGTGTAAGTTGTTTGTCTCGGTGTAAGTTATTTGTCTCTATGTAAGTTGTTTGCTTCTGTGTAAGTTGTTTGTCTCTGTGTAAGTTGTTTGTCTCTGTGTAAGTTGTTTGACTCTATGTAAGCTGTTTTCTCTGTGTAGGTTGTTTGACTCTATGTAAGCTGTTTGTCTCTGTGTAAGCTGTTTGTCTCTGTGTAAGCTGTTTGTCTCTGTGTAAGTTGTTTGTCTCTGTGTAAGTTGTTTGTCTCTATGTAAGTTGTTTGCTTCTGTGTAAGTTGTTTGTCTCTGTGTAAGTTGTTTGTCTCTATGTAAGTTGTTTGTCAGTGAGTAAGTTGTTTGTCTCTGTGTAAGCTGTTTGTCTCTGTGTAAGTTGTTTGTCTCTGTGTAAGTTGTTTGTCTCTGTGTAAGTTGTTGTCTGTGAGTAAGTTGTTTGTCTCTGTGTAAGTTGTTTGTCTGTGAGTAAGCTGTTTGTCTCTGTGTAAGTTGTTTGTCTCTATGTAAGTTGTTTGTCTCTATGTAAGTTGTTTGTCTGTGAGTAAGTTGTTTGTCTCTGTGTAAGTTGTTTGTCTCTGTGTAAGCTGTGTTTTTGTCTCTATGTAAGTTGTTTGTCTCTGTGTAAGCTGTTTGTCTCTGTGTAAGCTGTTTGTCTCTGTGTAAGCTGTTTGTCTCTATGTAGTTGTTTGCTTCTGTGTAAGTTGTTTGTCTGTGTAAGTTGTTTGTCTCTGTGTAAGTTGTTTGTCTCTATGTAAGTTGTTTGTCTGTGAGTAAGTTGTTTGTCTCTGTGTAAGCTGTTTGTCTCTGTGTAAGTTGTTTGTCTCTGTGTAAGTTGTTTGTCTCTGTGTAAGTTGTTGTCTCTGTGTAAGTTGTTTGTCTCGGTGTAAGTTGTGTCTCTGTGTAAGTTATTTGTCTCTGTGTAAGTTGTTTGTCTCTGTGTAAGTTGTTTGTCTCTGTGTAAGTTTGTGTCTGGGTAAGTTGTTTGTCTCTATGTAAGTTGTTTGTCTCCATGTAAATTGTTTGTCTCTGTGTAAGTTGTTTGTCTCTGTATAAGTCTGTGTCTGTGTAAGTTGTTTGTCTCTGTGTAAGTTGTTTGTCTCTGTGTAAGTTGTGTCTGGGTAAGTTGTTTGTCTCTGTGTAAGTTGTTCGTGTCTGTGTAAGTTGTTTGTCTCTGTGTAAGTTGTTGTCTCTATGTGTAAGTTGTTTGTCTCTGTGTAAGTTTGTGTCTGTGTAAGTTTTTGTCTCCGTGTAAGTTGTTTGTCTCTATGTAAGTTGTTTGCCCTGTGTAAGTTGTTTGTCTCTGTGTAAGTTGTTTGTCTCTGTGTAAGCTGTTTGTCTCAATGGAGCTGTTTGTCTCTATGTAAACTGTTTGTCTCTATGTAAGCTGTTTGTCTCTGGTAAGCTGTTATCTCTGTGTAAGTTGTGTGTCTCTATGTAAGTTGTTTGTCTCTGTGTAAGTTGTTTGTCTCTGTGTAAGTTGTTTGTCTCTATGTAAGTTGTTTGTCTCTGTGTAATCTGTTTGTCTCTGTGTAAGTTGTGTCTGTGTAAGTTTGTTTGTCTCTGTGTAAGTTGTTTGTCTCTGTGTAAGTTTGTGTCTGTGTAAGTTGTTTGTCTCTGTGTAAGTTGTTTGTCTCTATGTAAGTTGTTTGTCTCTGTGTAATCTGTTTGTCTCTGTGTAAGTTGTTTGACTCTATGTAAGCTGTTTGTCTCTGTGTAAGCTGTGTTGTCTCTGTGTAAGCTGTTTCTCTCTGTGTAAGTTGTTTGTCTCTGTGTAAGTTGTTTGTCTCTGTGTAAGTTTGTGTCTGTGTAAGTGTTTGTCTCTGTGTAAGTTGTTTGTCTCTATGTAAGTTGTTTGTCTCTGTGTAAGTTTGTGTCTGTGTAAGTTGTTTGTCTCTGTGTAAGTGTGTTTGTCTCTGTGTAAGTTGTTTGTCTCTGGTGTAAGTTTGTGTCTGTGTAAGTTGTTTGTCTCCGTGTAAGTGTTTGTCTCTATGTAAGTTGTTTGCCTCTGTGTAAGTTGTTTGTCTCTGTGTAAGTTGTTTGTCTCTGTGTAAGCTGTTTGTCTCAATGTGAGCTGTTTGTCTCATGTAAGCTGTTTGTCTCTATGTAAGCTGTTTGTCTCTGTGTAAGCTGTTTATCTCTGTGTAAGTTGTGTGTCTCTATGTAAGTTGTTTGTCTCTGTATAAGTTGTTTGTCTCTGTGTAAGTTTGTGTCTGTGTAAGTTATTTGTCTCTGTGTAAGTGTTTGTCTCTGTGTAAGTTGTTTGTCTCTGTGTAAGTTTGTGTCTGTGTAAGTTGTTTGTCTCTGTGTAAGTTTGTGTCTGTGTAAGTTGTTTGTCTCGGTGTAAGTTATTTGTCTCTATGTAAGTTGTTTGTCTTCTGTGTAAGTTGTTTGTCTCTGTGTAAGTTGTTTGTCTCTGTGTAAGTTGTTTGATCTCTATGTAAGTGTTTGTCTCTGTGTAGGTTGTTTGACTCTATGTAAGCTGTTTGTCTCTGTGTAAGCTGTTTGTCTCTGTGTAAGCTGTTTGTCTCTGTGTAAGTTGTTTGTCTCTGTGTAAGTTGTTTGTCTCTATGTAAGTTGTTTGCTTCTGTGTAAGTTGTTTGTCTCTGTATAAGTTGTTTGTCTCTATGTAAGTTGTTTGTCAGTGAGTAAGTTGTTTGTCTCTGTGTAAGCTGTTTGTCTCTGTGTAAGTTGTTTGTCTCTGTGTAAGTTGTTTGTCTCTGTGTAAGTTGTTTGTCTGTGAGTAAGTTGTTTGTCTCTGTGTAAGTTGTTTGTCTCGTGAGTAAGCTGTTTGTCTCTGTGTAAGTTGTTTGTCTCTATGTAAGTTGTTTGTCTCTATGTAAGTTGTTTGTCTGTGAGTAAGTTGTTTGTCTCTGTGTAAGTTGTTTGTCTCTGTGTAAGCTGTTTGTCTCTATGTAAGTTGTTTGTCTCTGTGTAAGCTGTTTGTCTCTGTGTAAGCTGTTTGTCTCTGTGTGTAAGCTGTTTGTTCTCTATGTAAGTTGTTTGCTTCTGTGTAAGTTGTTTGTCTCTGTGTAAGTTGTTTGTCTCTGTGTAAGTTGTTTGTCTCTATGTAAGTTGTTTGTCTGTGAGTAAGTTGTTTGTCTCTGTGTAAGTGTTTGTCTCTGTGTAAGCTGTTGTCTCTGTGTAAGTTGTTTGTCTCTGTGTAAGTTGTTTGTCTCTGTGTAAGTTGTTTGTCTCTGTGTAAGTTGTTTGTCTCTGTGTAAGTTGTTTGTCTCTGTGTAAGTTATTTGTCTCTATGTAAGTTGTTTGTCTCCATGTAATTGTTTGTCTCTGTGTAAGTTGTTTGTCTCTGTATAAGTCTGTGTCTGTGTAAGTTGTTTGTCTCTGTGTAAGTTGTTTGTCTCTGTGTAAGTTGTGTCTGGGTAAGTTGTTGTCTCTGTGTAAGTGTTCGTGTCTGTGTAAGTTGTTTGTCTCTGTGTAAGTTGTTTGTCTCTATGTAAGTTGTTTGTTTTGTGTAAGTTGTTTGTCTCTGTGTAAGTGTGTGTCTGTATAAGTTGTTTGTCTCTGTGTAAGTTGTTTGTCTCTGTGTAAGTTGTTTGTGTCTGTGTAAGTTGTTTGTCTCTGTGTAAGTTTGTGTCTGTGTAAGTTGTTTGTCTGTGTAAGTTGTTTGTCTCTATGTAAGTTGTTTGTCTCTGCGTAAGTTGTTTGTCTCTGTGTAAGTTGTGTCTGTGTAAGTTGTTTGTCTCTGTGTAAGTTGTTTGTCTTTGTGTAACTTTGTGTCTGTGTAAGTTGTTTGTCTCTGTGTAAGTTGTTTGTCTCTATGTAAGTTGTTTGCCTCTGTGTAAGTTGTTTGTCTCTGTGTAAGCAGTTTGTCTCTATGAGAGCTGTTTGTCTCTATGTAAGCTGTTTGTCTCTATGTAAGTTGTTTGTCTCTGTGTAAGTTGTTTCTCTCTGTGTAAGTTGTTTTTCTCTGTGTAAGTTTGTGTCTGGGTTAGTTGTTTGTCTCTGTGTAAGTTGTTTGTCTCTGTGTAAGTTGTTTGTCTCTGTGTAAGTTTGTGTCTGTGTAAGTTGTTTGTCTCTGTGTAAGTTGTTTGTCTCTGTGTAAGTTTGTGTCTGGGTAAGTTGTTTGTCTCTGTGTAAGTTGTTTGTCTCTGTGTAAGTTTGTGTCTGTGTAAGTTGTTTGTCTCTGTGTAAGTTGTTTGTCTCTGTGTAAGTTTGTGTCTGGGTAAGTTGTTTGTCTCTGTGTAAGTTGTTTGTCTCTGTGTAAGTTGTTTGTCTCTGTGTAAGTTGTTTGTCTCTATGTAAGTTGTTTGTCTTGTGTAAGTTGTTTGTCTTTGTGTAAGTTTGTGTCTGTATAAGTTGTTTGTCTCTGTGTAAGTTGTTTGTCTCTATGTAAGTTGTTTGTCTCTGTGTAATCTGTTTGTCTCTGTGTAAGTTGTTTGACTCTATGTAAGCTTTTTGTCTCTGTGTAAGCTGTTTGTCTCTGTGTAAGCTGTTTCTCTCTGTGTAAGTTGTTTGTCTCTGTGTAAGTTGTTTGTCTCTGTGTAAGTTTGTGTCTGTGTAAGTTGTTTGTCTCTGTGTAATTTGTTTGTCTCTATGTAAGTTGTTTGTCTCTGTGTAAGTTGTTTGTCTCTGTGTAAGTGTGTCTGTGTAAGTTGTTTGTCTCTGTGTAAGTTGTTTGTCTCTGTGTAAGTTGTTTGTCTCTGTGTAAGTTTGTGTCTGTGTAAGTTGTTTGTCTCCGTGTAAGTTGTTTGTCTCTATGTAAGTTGTTTGCCTCTGTGTAAGTTGTTTGTCTCTGTGTAAGTTGTTTGTCTCTGTGTAAGCTGTTTGTCTCAATGTGAGCTGTTTGTCTCTATGTAAGCTGTTTGTCTCTATGTAAGCTGTTTGTCTCTGTGTAAGCTGTTTATCTCTGTGTAAGTTGTGTGTCTCTATGTAAGTTGTTTGTCTCTGTATAAGTTGTTTGTCTCTGTGTAAGTTTGTGTCTGTGTAAGTTGTTTGTCTCTGTGTAAGTTGTTTGTCTCTGTGTAAGTTGTTTGTCTCTGTGTAAGTTTGTGTCTGTGTAAGTTGTTTGTCTCTGTGTAAGTTTGTGTCTGTGTAAGTTGTTTGTCTCGGTGTAAGTTATTTGTCTCTATGTAAGTTGTTTGCTTCTGTGTAAGTTGTTTGTCTCTGTGTAAGTTGTTTGTCTCTGTGTAAGTTGTTTGACTCTATGTAAGCTGTTTGTCTCTGTGTAGGTTGTTTGACTCTATGTAAGCTGTTTGTCTCTGTGTAAGCTGTTTGTCTCTGTGTAAGCTGTTTGTCTCTGTGTAAGTTGTTTGTCTCTATGTAAGTTGTTTGCTTCTGTGTAAGTTGTTTGTCTCTGTGTAAGTTGTTTGTCTCTATGTAAGTTGTTTGTCAGTGAGTAAGTTGTTTGTCTCTGTGTAAGCTGTTTGTCTCTGTGTAAGTTGTTTGTCTCTGTGTAAGTTGTTTGTCTCTGTGTAAGTTGTTTGTCTGTGAGTAAGTTGTTTGTCTCTGTGTAAGTTGTTTGTCTGTGAGTAAGCTGTTTGTCTCTGTGTAAGTTGTTTGTCTCTATGTAAGTTGTTTGTCTCTATGTAAGTTGTTTGTCTGTGAGTAAGTTGTTTGTCTCTGTGTAAGTTGTTTGTCTCTGTGTAAGCTGTTTGTCTCTATGTAAGTTGTTTGCTTCTGTGTAAGTTGTTTGTCTCTGTGTAAGTTGTTTGTCTCTGTGTAAGTTGTTTGTCTCTATGTAAGTTGTTTGTCTGTGAGTAAGTTGTTTGTCTCTGTGTAAGCTGTTTGTCTCTGTGTAAGTTGTTTGTCTCTGTGTAAGTTGTTTGTCTCTGTGTAAGTTGTTTGTCTCTGTGTAAGTTGTTTGTCTCGGTGTAAGTTGTTTGTCTCTGTGTAAGTTATTTGTCTCTGTGTAAGTTGTTTGTCTCTGTGTAAGTTGTTTGTCTCTGTGTAAGTTTGTGTCTGGGTAAGTTGTTTGTCTCTATGTAAGTTGTTTGTCTCCATGTAAATTGTTTGTCTCTGTGTAAGTTGTTTGTCTCTGTATAAGTCTGTGTCTGTGTAAGTTGTTTGTCTCTGTGTAAGTTGTTTGTCTCTGTGTAAGTTTGTGTCTGGGTAAGTTGTTTGTCTCTGTGTAAGTTGTTCGTGTCTGTGTAAGTTGTTTGTCTCTGTGTAAGTTGTTTGTCTCTATGTAAGTTGTTTGTTTGTGTAAGTTGTTTGTCTCTGTGTAAGTTTGTGTCTGTATAAGTTGTTTGTCTCTGTGTAAGTTGTTTGTCTCTGTGTAAGTTGTTTGTGTCTGTGTAAGTTGTTTGTCTCTGTGTAAGTTTGTGTCTGTGTAAGTTGTTTGTCTGTGTAAGTTGTTTGTCTCTATGTAAGTTGTTTGTCTCTGCGTAAGTTGTTTGTCTCTGTGTAAGTTTGTGTCTGTGTAAGTTGTATGTCTCTGTGCAAGTTGTTTGTCTCTGTGTAGGTTGTTTGACTCTATGTAAGCTGTTTGTCTCTGTGTAAGCTGTTTGTCTCTGTGTAAGCTGTTTGTCTCTGTGTAAGTTGTTTGTCTCTATGTAAGTTGTTTGCTTCTGTGTAAGTTGTTTGTCTCTGTGTAAGTTGTTTGTCTCTATGTAAGTTGTTTGTCAGTGAGTAAGTTGTTTGTCTCTGTGTAAGCTGTTTGTCTCTGTGTAAGTTGTTTGTCTCTGTGTAAGTTGTTTGTCTCTGTGTAAGTTGTTTGTCTGTGAGTAAGTTGTTTGTCTCTTTGTAAGTTGTTTGTCTGTGAGTAAGCTGTTTGTCTCTGTGTAAGTTGTTTGTCTCTATGTAAGTTGTTTGTCTCTATGTAAGTTGTTTGTCTGTGAGTAAGTTGTTTGTCTCTGTGTAAGTTGTTTGTCTCTGTGTAAGCTGTTTGTCTCTATGTAAGTTGTTTGCTTCTGTGTAAGTTGTTTGTCTCTGTGTAAGTTGTTTGTCTCTGTGTAAGTTGTTTGTCTCTATGTAAGTTGTTTGTCTGTGAGTAAGTTGTTTGTCTCTGTGTAAGCTGTTTGTCTCTGTGTAAGTTGTTTGTCTCTGTGTAAGTTGTTTGTCTCTGTGTAAGTTATTTGTCTCTGTGTAAGTTGTTTGTCTCTGTGTAAGTTGTTTGTCTCTGTGTAAGTTTGTGTCTGGGTAAGTTGTTTGTCTCTATGTAAGTTGTTTGTCTCCATGTAAATTGTTTGTCTCTGTGTAAGTTGTTTGTCTCTGTATAAGTCTGTGTCTGTGTAAGTTGTTTGTCTCTGTGTAAGTTGTTTGTCTCTGTGTAAGTTTGTGTCTGGGTAAGTTGTTTGTCTCTGTGTAAGTTGTTCGTGTCTGTGTAAGTTGTTTGTCTCTGTGTAAGTTGTTTGTCTCTATGTAAGTTGTTTGTTTTGTGTAAGTTGTTTGTCTCTGTGTAAGTTTGTGTCTGTATAAGTTGTTTGTCTCTGTGTAAGTTGTTTGTCTCTGTGTAAGTTGTTTGTGTCTGTGTAAGTTGTTTGTCTCTGTGTAAGTTTGTGTCTGTGTAAGTTGTTTGTCTGTGTAAGTTGTTTGTCTCTATGTAAGTTGTTTGTCTCTGCGTAAGTTGTTTGTCTCTGTGTAAGTTTGTGTCTGTGTAAGTTGTATGTCTCTGTTTAAGTTGTTTGTCTCTGTGTAACTTTGTGTCTGTGTAAGTTGTTTGTCTCTGTGTAAGTTGTTTGTCTCTATGTAAGTTGTTTGCCTCTGTGTAAGTTGTTTGTCTCTGTGTAAGTTGTTTGTCTCTGTGTAAGCTGTTTGTCTCTATGTGAGCTGTTTGTCTCTATGTAAGCTGTTTGTCTCTATGTAAGCTGTTTATCTCTGTGTAAGTTGTGTGTCTCTATGTAAGTTGTTTGTCTCAGTGTAAGTTGTTTGACTCTATGTAAGCTGTTTGTCTCTGTGTAAGTTGTTTGACTCTATGTAAGCTGTTTGTCTCTGTGTAAGCTGTTTGTCTCTGTATAAGTTGTTTGTCTCTGTGTAAGTTTGTGTCTGTGTAAGTTGTTTGTCTCTGTGTAAGTTGTTTGTCTCTGTGTAAGTTGTTTGTCTCTGTGTAAGTTTGTGTCTGTGTAAGTTGTTTGTCTCGGTGTAAGTTGTTTGTCTCTATGTAAGTTGTTTGCTTCTGTGTAAGTTGTTTGTCTCTGTGTAAGTTGTTTGTCTCTGTGTAAGCTGTTTGTCTCTATGTGAGCTGTTTGTCTCTATGTAAGCTGCTTATCTCTGTGTAAGCTGTTTGTCTCTGTGTAAGTTGTTTGTCTCTATGTAAGTTGTTTGTCTCTGTGTACGTTGTTTGACTCTATGTAAGCTGTTTGTCTCTGTGTAAGTTGTTTGACTCTATGTAAGCTGTTTGTCTCTGTGTAAGCTGTTTGTCTCTGTGTAAGTTGTTTGTCTCTGTGTAAGTTGTTTGTCTCTGTGTAAGTTGTTTGTCTCTGTGTAAGTTTGTGTCTGGGTAAGTTGTTTGTCTCTGTGTAAGTTGTTTGTCTCTGTGTAAGTTTGTTTCTGTGTAAGTTGTTTGTCTGTGTAAGTTGTTTGTCTCTATGTAAGTTGTTTGTCTCTGTGTAAGTTGTTTGTCTCTGTGTAAGTTTGTGTCTGTGTAAGTTGTTTGTCTCTGTGTAAGTTGTTTGTCTCTGTGTAAGTTTGTGTCTGTGTAAGTTGTTTGTCTCTGTGTAAGTTGTTTGTCTCTATGTAAGTTGTTTGCCTCTGTGTAAGTTGTTTGTCTCTGTGTAAGTTGTTTGTCTCTGTGTAAGCTGTTTGTCTCTATGTGAGCTGTTTGTCTCTATGTAAGCTGTTTGTCTCTGTGTAAGCTGTTTACCTCTGTGTAAGTTGTGTGTCTCTATGTAAGTTGTTTGTCTCAGTGTAAGTTGTTTGACTCTATGTAAGCTGTTTGTCTCTGTGTAAGTTGTTTGACTCTATGTAAGCTGTTTGTCTCTGTGTAAGCTGTTTGTCTCTGTATAAGTTGTTTGTCTCTGTGTAAGTTTGTGTCTGTGTAAGTTGTTTGTAACTGTGTAAGTTGTTTGTCTCTGTGTAAGTTGTTTGTCTCTGTGTAAGTTTGTGTCTGGGTAAGTTGTTTGTCTCTGTGTAAGTTGTTTGTCTCTGTGTAAGTTTGTTTCTGTGTAAGTTGTTTGTCTGTGTAAGTTGTTTGTCTCTATGTAAGTTGTTTGTCTCTGTGTAAGTTGTTTGTCTCTGTGTAAGTTTGTGTCTGTGTAAGTTGTTTGTCTCTGTGTAAGTTGTTTGTCTCTGTGTAAGTTTGTGTCTGTGTAAGTTGTTTGTCTCTGTGTAAGTTGTTTGTCTCTATGTAAGTTGTTTGCCTCTGTGTAAGTTGTTTGTCTCTGTGTAAGTTGTTTGTCTCTGTGTAAGCTGTTTGTCTCTATGTGAGCTGTTTGTCTCTATGTAAGCTGTTTGTCTCTGTGTAAGCTGTTTACCTCTGTGTAAGTTGTGTGTCTCTATGTAAGTTGTTTGTCTCAGTGTAAGTTGTTTGACTCTATGTAAGCTGTTTGTCTCTGTGTAAGTTGTTTGACTCTATGTAAGCTGTTTGTCTCTGTATAAGTTGTTTGTCTCTGTGTAAGTTTGTGTCTGTGTAAGTTGTTTGTAACTGTGTAAGTTGTTTGTCTCTGTGTAAGTTGTTTGTCTCTGTGTAAGTTTGTGTCTGTGTAAGTTGTTTGTCTCTGTGTAAGTTTGTGTCTGTGTAAGTTGTTTGTTCGGTGTAAGTTGTTTGTCTCTATGTAAGTTGTTTGCTTCTGTGTAAGTTGTTTGTCTCTGTGTAAGTTGTTTGTCTCTGTGTAAGCTGTTTGTCTCTATGTGAGCTGTTTGTCTCTATGTAAGCTGTTTATCTCTGTGTAAGCTGTTTGTCTCTGTGTAAGTTGTTTGTCTCTGTGTAAGTTGTTTGACTCTATGTAAGCTGTTTGTCTCTGTGTAAGTTGTTTGACTCTATGTAAGCTGTTTGTCTCTGTGTAAGTTGTGTGTCTCTATGTAAGTTGTTTGTCTCTGTGTAAGTTGTTTGACTCTATGTAAGCTGTTTGTCTCTGTGTAAGTTGTTTGACTCTATGTAAGCTGTTTGTCTCTGTGTAAGCTGTTTGTCTCTGTGTAAACTGTTTGTCACTGTGTAAGTTGTTTGTCTCTGTGTAAGCTGTTTGTCTCTATGTAAGTTGTTTGTCTCTATGTAAGTTGTTTGTCTCTGTGTAAGTTGTTTGTCTCTGTGTAAGCTGTTTGTCTCTGTGTAAGTTGTTTGTCTCTATGTAAGTTGTTTGTCTCTATGTAAGTTGTTTGTCACTATTTAAGCTGTTTGTCTCTGTGTAAGTTGTTTGTCTCTGTGTAAGTTGTTTGTCACTATGTAAGCTGTTTGTTTCTATGTAAGTTGTTTGTCTCTATGTAAGTTGTTTGTCTCTGTGTAAGTTGTTTGTCTCTATGTAAGCTGTTTGTCTCTGTGTAAGCTGTTTGTCTCTGTGTAAGCTGTTTGTCTCTGTATAAGTTGTTTTTCTTTGTGTAAGTTGTTAGTCTCTGGCCTAGGAAGTTTCCAGTCGTCATAAAAATGTATTAGTTTATTCTTAACTTACTCTCTTCAGCGCTAACGTACATTCACACTCACTGCATGTCTTTATTCCATCATCCTTGTGCATGTCCCTTGCTCCCAGCAAAGAACTTCTAGTCCAGCTTATAGGATCTTTCGTGATTAAGAATTCTCTCCTAATAAATGAACACATCCCTAAGAGTTGTTTTAAGCTTTGATACCTCGTTATAATAATTACTATATAATATGAGTCAGTTACTCCCATCAGAGACTTCGTTTCATATTTCACCGAAAATCGAACGCCATGATTGCCCAAATCATATTTTTTAAAAAGTTTGTAAAACCCATATGAATCACATGACAACAACGCTCTTTTCTGTACTAAGACCATAAATCGTAGCAGAGTAAGCGCCACGGTGCTATAGAATGAGATTATAGCATTCTTGGAAATAAGAACCCCCGTCCTTATTCTCCTGGTAGCTCACATTCGACAATACACGCAACCATTGGTCGCCACCGCAGGGTCGACAGCTTTTGAGCAGGCCATGACCTCGCCTCGATCACCCTTCTCCACGCCCCTCTGTCAGTTAGTATTCCTGGAAACGACCGGCATCACAACAGGCTGGCAAACCACAACCAACTGTAGATTATTTTAGGCTGAGTTGGATTTCCTGGAAAACGACTAACTAGCATGGCATTTTCACCTTACCTTTGCGAGCAGGGGTAGTTGTGGGTAGAAATAAGAAGAAGAAGAACACGTCACGTTAGTTGGTGGGCTTCCGGTTTTATTTTCTGCCCGCGGACCTTAGTAAATCTATAGTTGGCTATGGGGGGACAGGGGCAAAGATCACTGTGACACCCCCCCCCCCTACTGCGTGGGTTGGGATCTACAAATATAGTGGGGCTAGTAGGCCTATTACAGTACCACACTTAGGCAAGGCGTGTCCACACTACTACAGCTAGGCAGGGCGAGTACACACTACTACAGTACCACACCTAGACAGGGCGAGTCCACACTACTACAGTACCACACCTAGGCAGGGCGAGTCAACACTACTACAGTACCACACCTAGACAGGGCGAGTCCACACTACTACAGTACCACACCTAGGCAGGGCGAGTCCACACTGCTACAGTTCCACACCTAGGCAGGGCGAGTCCACACTACGACAGTACCACACCTAGACAGGGCGAGTCCACACTACTACAGCACCACACCTATACAGGGCGAGTCCACACTACTACAGTACCACACCTAGACAGGGCGAGTCCACACTACTACAGCACCACACCTAGACAGGGCGAGTCCACACTACTACAGTACCACACCTAGACAGGGCGAGTCCACACTACTACAGTACCACACCTAGACAGGGCGAGTCCACACTACTACAGTACCACACCTAGACAGGGCGAGCCCACACTACTACAGTACCACACCTAGACAGGGCGAGTCCACAATACTACAGTACCACACCTAGACAGGGCGAGTCCACACTACTACAGTACCATACCTAGACAGGGCGAGTCCACACTACTACACCTAGACAGGGCGAGTCCACACTACTACACCTAGACAGGGCGAGTCCACACTACTACAGTACCATACCTAGGCAGGGCGAGTCCACACTGCTACAGTTCCACACCTAGGCAGGGCGAGTCCACACTACTACAGCACCACACCTAGACAGGGCGAGTCCACACTACTACAGCACCACACCTAGACAGGGCGAGTCCACACTACTACAGTACCACACCTAGACAGGGCGAGTCCACACTACTACAGCACCACACCTAGACAGGGCGAGTCCACACTACTACAGTACCACACCTAGACAGGGCGAGTCCACACTACTACAGTACCACACCTAGACAGGGCGAGTCCACACTACTACAGTACCACACCTAGACAGGGCGAGTCCACACTACTACAGTACCACACCTAGACAGGGCGAGTCCACACTACTACACCTAGACAGGGCGAGTCCACACTACTACAGCTACAGCAAAATCAGAGAATGCAAGAAAGTTATTGTAGACCGCCGCTTTACTTGTCTTCGTATCAACTTGTGGCCTTCGTAATTATTAGCGCGATTCAATGGCTGGCTGTCGTCATAATCATAATAACTTCGTACTTTACTAGCGTTGACCTTGAGTACTATCATCCGATTCTTCATCTCGACTCAGAGAACCATTAGGTAGGCATGAAACGGACAGCATTCGTCCCCCAACAAAAACAACAACCTCAGCACTGTTTGTTATAGACCTTATATATCATCATTATCGAGTGCCGTCTCCGCATCGAAGGTTGGCTACCATGGAGCGCCATTCTGCTCTGTCTCTTGCTTTGATGGTGTAGGTTGTCATAGGCTGGTTTGTCCATCTTTTGATGTTACTCGTCCATGTTAGTCTTGGTCTGCCTCTGACTCTTTTACCTTGTATTTTCCCCTCCAGGATTACTTTTAGTAAGCTGTTGTGTCTTTTAACATGGTCCAAAAATCGCATTTGTCTTGTTTAAATTGTGTTTAGAAGTTCTCTTTTCATTTTAGTTGTTTTAAGACTTCATCGTTTGTTTTCTTTTCCTTCCATCCAATTCTACCTACTCTTCTATATATCCACATTTCAAAGGCTTTAATTCTCTGTTCTGTTTTCTTGCCTAATGTCCATGTTTCTGCAACATATCCTTATATATATTTATATGTTTTTGATCACAACAGCCTACTAAAAGTAATCCTGGAGGGGACAATACAAGGTAAAAAAAGGCAGAGGCAGACCAAGACTAACATTGACGAGTAACATCAAAAGATGGACAAACCAGCCTATGACAACCTGCACCATCAAAGCAAGAGACAGAACAAAATGGCGCTCCATGGTAGCCAACCTTCGATGCGGAGATGACACTCGATGATAATGTTTTTGGATGATTCCACTGGCACGGCGGTTGAACAATTATGGATTTTAATTCGTTTGCGGTGATACCGGGGCCTTCTATAACCATAACTATATATAATAAATAATATTTATATTGTATGTATATATTTCCCGTGTGTTACCGGGACTTCATTATGAGGGAAGTAAAGAATAGTCACACTGTGACCTTCCAGGCATGCCGTCAGAGGCGACTAAGGAGCATGATCGATGGCTTGACAAGCTGTCATTGTAAAAAGTATTGTTATGGAAACAGAACCATAGATTTTAGAAGTAGTGATCTCCGCAATATGTGCCATTTTGGCACGCAAGGCTTCTGTTTTTGAGATTGTGGTTCTGCCCTATGTGCCCTCTTCGGCTCGAAAGGACAATAGATAGATGTATATATATTATATTATGTTTAATATTTATAGTGAGATTATTTTACGATCCATAAGGGGCATGCATGGAATAACAATTGGAGGTCATAATATAAATAACCTAAGGTATGCTGATGATACAGTATTGATCGCTAAGAGTGAAAATGAGTTACAAGAAATATTGGAAAATATAGTGAAAATATAGTTATAGTGAAAGAAGGCAAAAATAAAGGACGCAGCCTTAATAGCAAAAAGACAGAAGTAATGGTAACAACAAAGAAAAAGACATCACCTCAGTGCAAAATAAAGACAAGTGGAACAATATTAAAACAGGTAAATGAATTTAAATATTTGGGAACTTTGTTAACCTCAGACAGAAAATGTACAAAAGAGGTGAGATGCAGAATGGCTAGGGCAAAAGCAGCTTTACAAAAATGAGGAAGATACTATGCAATCCATTTTTGACAATAGAGACAAGAAAAAGAGTTCTTAAATGTTATGTACAGCCAGTCTTAACATATGGATGTGAATCATGAACAATGGGACAACAGACACAAAAAATAACTGTAAGCTGTAGAAATTTGATTTTACAGAAGAATGTTGAGAATACCATGGACAGCTAAGAAGAGTAATGAAAATGTTCTGAAAGAGGTCAAAGCAAAAAGAGAGCTAATTTCCAATATTAGGAAGAAATAATCACCATTTTTTTGTCGTGTAATGAGAAGAGAACAACTGGAACATATTGTAACAACTGGAAAAATTGAGGGACGAAGAGATAGAGGGAAGCAAAGAGAAAAAATACCAGACAGCTTAAGAGAATGGCTTGGCAGAAGGTCAACAACAGAAATGATAAATAACTGTCGAGATCGACAGTTGTGGAGAGACATGATCACCTACGCCAGCAGGTACGCAACTTGATGATGATGATGATATAATATATATATATATATATATATAGAGAGAGAGAGAGAGAAATAACAAGAAAAATGATAATTGCAACTTATTCCCAAGAATGGAGATTTGTGTGACACAATATGTAATGCACTGTGACATGTGGCAGAATTTTGTCAATAGTACAATTACAGAGGGGTTTCTTCTTGTCCTTGTTCTCTTCTTCTTTCTTCATTATCTCTTCCTCCTTTTTCTTCATCTACTTCTTTCTACTTACTCTTCTTCTCCTTGTACTGATCCTGCTATTTCTTTATTTTATTTCCTCCTACTTTCTATTCTTCCTCTCCTCTGTATTCTCCTTCAGCTTTTCCTTCTTTTTCTAATTGCTTCTCTCATTTTCTACTTTTCTAATTCTCCCCTTTCTATTCTTCCTCTCCTCCTTATTCTCTTTCAACTTTCCCTTCGTTTTTCTTATTGCTCCTCTCATTTAAAAAAATGTGTTCTAATTCTTCTCTTTCTATTTATTCTTCATCTCCTCCTTATTCTCCTTCAGCTATTCCTTCTTTTTTCGTTGCTCTTCGCATCATTATCTTTTTTCTTATTCTCCTCCTACTATTATTATTATTTCTTTCTCCCTCTTCTTCTTTTCTGCCCTCATTCCTCTTCTTCTCATCTGTCTCATTTTTTTTTGGTTCTTCCTCATCCTTCTCTTCTTGTTCCTGCCTCTCTAGTTCTTTCTTTTCATCTTAATTAAAAATTATAAATTAAATTGTACCCACACTTAACACTGTAACACGACTCAAGCAATTATTGTTGGTTACATTCATTTTTATTACAAGCATCTCTTGTATATATAGAGAGAGAACACAACATCACATATATCATTATTTCTCACGCCAAATACTTTAAGGGCACATATAAAAATAAGGGATCCGCGATAACTCAGTGGTTAGTGAACTGGACTACAAAGACTGGATAAGAGGTAGGGTTCGATCACAACCGACGCCTTCCGGTTCACCCAGCCTTTAATGGGTACCATATTTTTTTTTCTGGGAAAGTAAAGCAGCACGGGCGTAATACCGACCACATTGCCACAAAAATCATGTGCCGAGGGTCTGTAAAATGTATGGTCACTAACACCATATTCTCTATACGCCACTTGGTGTGAAGGGGCTCTTTACTTTTTTTTTTTTTTTTTTTTTTTTTTTTTTTACATATAACACTTTTATAAACTATTATCGCTTATATATGTTTCTCAGGATTTCACATTATCACAATGACTTCAACTTCAATATAAAACAACTCTACACACACGCTTGCTATCAATAACACATTCAGATTTCTAAACCTGATATAAGCTACTAATCAAAATGTTCGGTAAAAAAAGCTGACCAGCTCTGGAAAATCAAAAACAGATATAAGAGATAATTTAAAAATATGTTTCTTTTTTCTTTCCTCATGTGTCTTCTAACAGTGAGTGAGGCAATATATAGTTTACTGTCTCAAGCTCTTCTTTTGGCCTTTCCTGCTGTTAAGTTTCATAGTGTCTTTAATATTTCATCAGATCTTTTGATGTAGTATTCTTGTAGAGTTTGTTGATGGCTTGTTGCAACACTTTTAATTCCTTCAACATTATAAAGTGACTATACCATTAATCTGTTATGCTTTATGTATTCTACAGTTATTTTGCTTTTTTTTTTCATAATTCTTCTTTTCTGATCTTATCTTTTAGACTGTTTCCTATCATGTCTAAAATATTTCATTTTTGGTGGTGGTTATATTTCTAAGTGTTTATTGTGTGACTTCTTCTTCTCCACTTCTTCCTCTTTTTACCACATCAGCTATCGAGGGAGGTACAGACTTCTGTTTCTTGCTTCTCTGGCAGACTCAGCAATTGACACTTGATGCTCAACAAGTTTGCCTTTATACATTGCATGGTATGACATCACTAGGCTTTCTCTCCAGGTGGTTAAACATTTTATTTGTTGTCTTTGTATGTAATTCAACATTGGTTACATGCTAACTTTTTGTCTTATTACTTTGTTTATGATTTTGCCTTTTCTGGTCACTTCAACACATTTTCTCAAATGTCTCATTTCTGTGGTGGCATTTTTTTTTTTACTTGTTGCGAGTGACCATCTTTGGCATTGGTAACAAAGAGGAGGGACAAGTATGCTGTATAGATGTTTCTGTATGCTAATCAGCAATGTCTTGTGCTGTATGAAAGAGGGGCTAGCTGTTGTAACACTTGGTTTGCTTTTTACTACACAGAATCTTCATTTCTTTATACATTTTGCCACTTTATGAAAATGTTGTCCTAGACACCTCAACTCTGATACCTGTTTTTACTGTGCTTAACACTGAACAAATATGAATGTGGTGAAGTTGCTGTAATGGAATATAAAATAAATGTATGAAAATCTCATAATAATATTAACTAGAGTTGTACAGACATAATCTGAATTCTATGTGCTCTTGTTTCACTTGTCGGGACAAATAGCATTATTTTGTAAGTTACAAGAAGAGATGTATGTCATTAAACCACAATTCTGTTCCTAAACGAAAGTTTGAAACTTTTTAAAAGACTCTAATCCAAGGCTCAAAATTTGAGATCTATTGCAGCAGTAACTTGTTGTCATTCTGAAGTTCAGTTTTTTTGCAGCTTTTAAAAAAAAAAAATTAATGTACTAAATTTCTCTTGCACTGCAGCTAATTTTTTTGTTGGTTTAAAAAAATATAAAACAATTACTTATCTAATTAAATGTGGCTGATGTGATTGTGTGGCTTTATCCTGGCTCTACAGTTTTGCTTTCTTCTTGTCAGGTGGCGCTCCAATATCCCTATCATCATAACCTGGAAGAAACAATGTATACAAAATGTACTTAATGTATTATTCTATCTATCTATTGACCTTTCGAGCCGTAGTCTGCCCATAGGGCGCAAACCAAGATACTCCTTCTCGTATCTGAATTTTTGTTCTAGCAGTTTTCAATTCTTTTAAAGATATTTTATCAAATCTCGCCATTTGTCTCTGTTCTGTGCAAGCAGCTCTATCTCATTGAGGGAGCCGATTCCTGCTGCTCTTGCCTCTCTCATCAATGTTCTCAGTGTCTCTCTGGGTCTTCCTCTTTTCCACTTACCTGTTGTTTCCCATATGAGGGCTTGCTTTGCTATTCGGTTATTATCTCTTCTCGTCACATGTCCAACATATGACCATCGTCTTTTCTTTATTACTGAAGATATTAGTGGTTGATTGGCGATTTCTCTAATTCCCTCGTTTGTTTTGAATTCGTTCTACGCTATACCAATTATTTTCCTTTTATAATTTATTTTCGAATGTGTTAAACTTTGTTACTATATCTCTTGTTGTTTTCCAGCTTTCACACGCATACGTAAGGGTTGATAGTACATTAGATTTGAATAGTCTAAGTTTTGTGTTTGTGCTGATGAGTTTTGATTTCCACAACTTTCCAAGGCTTCTGAAAGACATTACTGCTTTAGCTATTCTGATTCTAATTTCTTTGCTTGCATCCCCATCTCGATCAATGTGACTTCCTAGATAGATAAAGTGATCGATCTCTTCCACTGGTTTGTTTTCCATGTATATTTTGTCGTCTGTTGGAATTAAGCTTTTTATGACTTTAGTTTTTTCATGATTAACGTTTCATTAACAAAATCGTTTTTACGATAGCAGCTTGTTAAACCTCTGATCAACGGTTCTATACCAAGCCAAAAATAATTCCTCCATCTTGGATGAAAATGTATTATTGCCTATTTATTAATTTTGAAACTTCAAGCATTTTATTCTTATCTGTCATCTAAACAGTGAGACATACTTGCTATTGATAACTACCCAGCCAGTATTTATAGGATGATGGAGAATCTAGAATATATGTCCTCTGTGCCATCTTTACCTTGAAAGGACAATAGATAAATGGATACTGACTCACATTACTTGCCCCAGGCTCACACTTTAATGTTTGTATTAGACCATTATTCTGTTATGCAAAAATAATAGTTTCTGGATTTTTTCTGCACATACCTATTACTGAACAGAATCTGTTATCATCGTATGCTTGGTTTCACCTGTTGAGCAGCTCTGGTTGCTGAATTTGTTTTGGGCTAGATTATTTTACGAATCTTTGCACAAGCAGGTTAATTATAGTCTCATGTTTCCTTTTTCTGTTGTTTCCCAATATTCAAATAAATTCAAAAGTATTTGATATGTAAAGATTGTATGTGTTCTTAATTTGGTTGTACAATAGCAGGGACTCTAAATGTTGTTCAAATTGTCAAAATATATCCAGACCCCAATCATCCTTTTGTTGGTGTCCTCACCAGCTTCCCATAATATTACTATGCCTTCCCGGTATGAGAATGTATTTTCTGCTAATACTTCCTGGTTCTTTACATTTACACATGTCAGTTGTTTATAATGCTTTTATAATGTTCACCAAAGTACATTTAACAAATATCAAATGAAAGGACTTTGAATTTTATATATTTTGTATACATTGTATCTTACATTTCATCAACCGCTGTTTATCATGAACTAATAGTTTGCTTCAAGCGTAAAGTTGCAAACTTTGAATTATCTCAAGTTATCAGTATTAGTTTGTAATGAAATATAATACTGGCCACAAAAAGCACCACAATTGCTCCAAATTCATGACAGGTACCACCAGTCTGTGTAACTGCACCCTTGAAGATAAGGTAGCAAAACACATTCTTCAAGATTGTCCTCAGTGCACAGACTTGAGGAGGAAAATAGAGTCCATACCCACTACCTTGATGGCCTTTTATGTGGACAATTATACGCTACAATCAAAGCCTGAAACAGACAGCAAGCTTCATAAGAGAATCCAGAATCCCACAGAAAACTTCATAAGAGAATCCAGAATCCCAGTATATGAGCAAGACTGCTGAAGAAGAAGAAACTGAGACAGATTTCAAATTCTAAATGATCAAATGAACCAAATACAAGCTCAAAAAAGAACCTGATATAGGCAATATCTTTAGACTGACATGATACCACCATAATCTTATATAATGTGTTGATTGTTTTATATATAAAGTACAATAACCTCACATTTCAAATGTTCTTACCTAATGCTTTCCTTTTTATTTGCATTTCCTTCCTTATTTCCTCTATGACCACGTCATCATCTTGCTGTAGATGATATTTAAAATAAAACATTCATCTGAACCAGTTCAGTAATAGCTTCTACAACACAATATTTCACAATTCTTTAAGATGAAGATCTGAGTACAAAGTCAGTTAAAAACACAATAAAATCAAAATTACAGTAAAAAGGTATATTATTGAAGGTAAATGTTTTTATCACTCCTTTCTGCACACATTTTACACAAAGTAACATTCATAAATAATCTAACAACCTCGTTACAATATTTTGAGTATATTTTATCAAATGCAAAAAGTCCACCCATTTCACTTTTAAACTTCCATTGTATTTTAGAAGTGTTGAAAGCTGATGCCAATGAGTTTTAATGGTGTAGTAAAATTAGAATGTGTCTCCGTTTTTTTTTTATGATTTCATAAAATCTGCATGTAACTTTGCTCAGGGCAATCTTAGAGATTGTAACAACTGGAGAGGCGTGACACTTTTGTCAGTTGCCTCAAAGTTATTCTGTAAAATCATCCTAAATAGAATAAAGGATTCAATAGATACAGTAATGCGTGAAGAACAGGCTGGGTTTAGAAAAGGGAGAAGCTGTCTTGACCACATTTTCACTCTCTCTCTCTGCGATCAGGACTCAGTCAGAGTAGGATTCCAGACTCCCACATGAAGTCAACTGTCAGGTTAACTGTGTTGATCGCCCCCACAGACAGAACGTCACATTTAGAGTCCGCCAGATCCACTCTGACTGAACACCCTTTAATACGTTGCACTGTGTTCTGCGCCAGTGGCCCAGTGCATCCGATTTCAGCCAGCATTTTTTCAGGTTTGCTTTCCTTAGCCTTTGATTGTCCCCAATCTTCCTGCAAGGCAGCAGATTGTCTTTTCTGTAGGGGGATTCTGCCCTTAGATGGTCTACCCTCCCAGGTTTACGAGCACCATCTGCCCGAGTCACTAGAGGTGACTAACACAGACTTATATTGGAGGAACACATTGAAAAGCAAAAACCTTTTGTACTTAACTTCATCGACTTCAAAAAAGCATTTGATAGTATTCATAGAGATTCTTTGTGGAAGATTCTGAAGCAATATGGTTTACCATCAAAAATCATAAATATTATCAAAGACATGTATGATGGTTACACATGTGCAGTTCGAACAGAGGAAGGACTGAGCGAATGTTTCCCAATAGAAACTGGGGTTAAACAAGGATGTATTTTATCGCCCTTGTTATTTGGAATTGTTATGGACTTCATAATGAAGAAATGCTGCACTGGTAATAAAGGCATCGAATGGATACAAGGAGACCATTTGGAGGACCTCGACTTTGCTGATGACATAGTTCTCATCAGCAGTCAGATAAAAACGATGCAGGAAAACACAAATGAACTATCATCAATAGCCAGCAAAATTGGGCTTGAGGTCAATCATGAAAAGACTAAAGTCATGAAAAGTTTAATTCCAACAAGTGACAAAATATACATGGAAAACAAACCAGTAGAAGAGATCGATCACTTTATCTATCTTGGAAGTCACATTGATCGAGAAGGGGATACGAGCAAAGAAATTAGAATCAGACTGGCTAAAGCAGCAATGTCTTTCAGAAGCCTTGAAAAGTTGTGGAAATCAAAACTCATTAGCACAAACACAAAACTTAGGCTATTCAAATCAAATGTACTATCAACCCTTACGTATGCGTGTGAAAGCTGGAAAACAACAAGAGATATAGAAACAAAATTGAACGCATTCGAAAATAAATGTCTAAGGAAAATACTTGGTATAGAATGGAACGAATTCAAAACAAACGAGGAAATTAGAGAAATCGCCAATCAACCACTAATATCTTCAGTAATAAAGAAAAGACGATGGTCATACGTTGGACATGTGATGAGAAGAGATAATAATCGAATAGCAAAGCAAGCCCTCATGTGGGAAACAACAGGTAAAAGAAAAAGAGGAAGACCCAGGGAGACACTGAGAAGAACATTGATGAGAGAGGCAAGAGCAGCAGGAATCGGCTCCCTCAATGAGATAGAACTGCTTGCACAGAACAGAGACAGATGGCGAGATTTGATAAAATATCTTTAAAAGAAAACTGCTAGAACAAAAATTCATATAGGAGAAGGTGTATCTTGGTCTACGCCCTATGGGCCGGTTACGGCTCGAAAGGTCAATAGATAGATATAGAACTTTGCTCACTGTAGACCAGAGGTGGGCAGCCAGAACAGGCCCGCCAAGCTATTTTGACCTGCCCATGTGCCTAATTTGAAAATTACGATACACTCCTTTCCCTGAGCTAAAAAAATAAATGATTTGCTTATGTCATTAATGATATTTACCGCCTGTTTGTGAAGTGTTTCAAAGATTTTGCTGCACAGCAAACAATGTTAGAATGTATTCTCAAAACCATTTGATATTGATGTAATTACTGCTCCGACAGAGATACAAATGAAAGGAAGTTATTGACTTGCAAGAAAGAAATATTTTGAAATTAAATGGAGGGACCTGAAGATACTGGACTTCTTTACATCTTATTTCCCATATGAACAATATCCGATGATCACATCAAAGTTAATTCATTGTTTGGTAGCACTTTTGTTTGTGAATAATTTTTTTCTCAAAACTTAAGTGGACTAAATCGAAAGTAAGAAATCAATTAATTGACACAAATTAGAAAACATACTATGCATTGCTTTTAGTCAAATACCAGCAAACATAGACAACCTTGTGTGTTAAGTTCAGGCACAACCCTCTCATTAAACTGGTAAGCTTTATAATTTATAGTTAAATTTTCTTCCCCTCCCTCCTTTTCTGTGTCACACCTCTCCCTTTTATTCCACTCTCTTTTCTGTCTTCCACTCTTCATCACTAATACGATTTTTACATTACAGTCACTTGTGAATGCAAATACAAATTAGGTAACTTGTATAATGGCTTCACTAGCTGATGGTATCTGGCCCTCTGCGTCTTTATAGTTTTCAGATCTGGCCCTAAGAAAATAAAAGGTTGCCCACTCCTGTTGTAGACTAAGAGTTTTCTTTATTGTGAAACAAGTTCCAACTTTTAGATTTAGACATCAGAGGTTATCCATTAAAGATAAGTAAATTATACAGACCAATTACATTTTAATGTACAGCTGCACACAGATTCTGAAGAAATGCATAATCCAACCACCAAAATTCAACTACTTTTTCAAGAAAATGTGATTTTAAAAATGTCAATCTTTAAAGTATATATTTGCTTTTCTTCCTTGCAGTCATCACTTAATTAAATTGTAGTAAGAATTTTCTGATTTATTTTTTGTTGTTGCGTTCGCCAGCTTTTACCTCTGACAAAGTCCCTAGAGACTAGGAACTGAAATTTGCGTGTTAATCCATTTTTCCCTGGCAGTCGTGTGCACATGGGTCCCTTGCTGCACAGGCAGATAAATCTGTTTTCGGTGATACTCATATTTTTTCCATCCATGAGTAATTGACGTTTCAAGCTGGGTCTCGCTGCTGAGACCAGGGGTGGTTGCCGCAGAGAGAAATTGTAAATAAAAATCCCAACTGGTGCAGCCAGGATTTGAACCCACAATCTCTCTGTCCCGAGGCAGGCGTCTTGCCTCGAGATCAACCAGCCTTCCAGATTTTCTGATGAAATCTATTGTTGTTTCATCTCTGTGATACAATTTCTCTTCAAACATGTTGGATGTTGGTCACATTCTTCTCACGGTTTCTGTATTCTGGAGACAGTGGCAGATTTTGTTCTGCCATCATATTTGCCCAATAACAGGGGCAGACCAGTGTCATTTACCTTGAATTTTAAAGATAGGTTGTCTCATTTTGTTGAGGCCATTGTAGAGCAGAGAATGATAGCCAGACTATTAAAGATAGGTTGTCTCATTTTGTTGAGGCCATTGTAGAGCAGAGAATGATAGCCAGACTTTTAAAGATAGGTTGTCTCATTTTGTTGAGGCCATTATAGAGCAGAGAATGATAGCCAGACTTTTAAAGAGAGTTGTATAACTAGCCACGAAGATATATGGTTGAATACAATCGATTATTTCAACCATCTCCAAGAGATACTAACTATTTTCTTCTTCTTCTTTCCTTCCTTCCTCATCTGCCTTTCAGCGTCGAGGGGAGATATAATTTGCGGTATTTTGCTATTCTGTTCGCCTCTGCTGCTGTTATGTTTCCTAGTGCTTCTAATATTCCATCGACCCATCTTTTCATACTAACTTTGAAGTTGGTATAATGTAATATTTTTATCTTGCATGTTACAGTGAGTTCTGTTATTGTGAATATATTGTTTCCATGATTGTGTGTACATATATACAACCGATATATTTGTTGTGTTTTAATGTACTTTTAAGCTAAAGCATGAAAATAAAAGAGCATGATCTTTTGAATGTAATTAAAACAATACCATTACAATTGACTTATAGTCAAACATGTTTTTGTTATGTCTTAATGATGAACTAATATGAATATTATATGCTACATTTTATCACTGGTAATATATTTCTTATAAAACCACTTGTGCAGCCAACCAAGCATCAGTCACCAAAACTATACAGGCTTTAGGTATTCATACCTCATTGTTAGTCCACAAAGGACAAGCAGTGCAAATTGTACATGGGGTTTTATGCCGACAGAAGTGTTCATAGTCAATCTATTTTAAATAAAATACATGATTTTATTAAGAGCTATAATTTGTATTCCTGGAAAAAATAACTAGAACTCCTATTTATCCCATATTTTAATAATAATTTTATACAGGAATCAAGAAAAGAATTGGAATTAACTCAAATACTTTTACATATTTATTCATTACTGCTCAAATGTGCAGATCTATAGACACTGAAGAAATTGCTGAAAGAAATAACCAAAGTGTTTTAAATTTGCATAAACTGGATGTTCAACATTAAAAATTAAAAGCAAGATAGTTATGGGAATAAAGTAGGATGAACTGACACATTTTTAAAGAGAAAGGTAGTAAATGAGATATTTAAGATATAATAAATAATATATGATACCATATTGTTGAGATCATACTGTAAAGCAAAGGCTGAAGGCTGGAAGACATTTAATAGAAGAAATTATCATTAGAATACAAATAAAATGGTTTCATCAGTGACATTTAGAAGTCAGCTTTGTGTCAAGATCAATAAACCAAAACTGAAAAAAGACCATAATCCACTTAAAGTGGTAGTTAAAAAAATGGTGCATGCACTGCAAAGCATGTAGGGATCATTAAGGGAAGACACCTGTTAAAAAAATATGCAGTGATGAAATCTGACTGTATTGGACTTGGAACATGCAAATATTGCAGCTTTGCTGTAAACTGTATCACAACACGTTTTTTAAGGCTGAAGAATAAAGAAAGAAAAAGGAAAATTAGTAATGTTTAACAGGCAAATCAAATATTGCAGCCAACCCTTGATGATTATCCATATTTTCAGGGTTCCGGTTTCTGGTTGTCAAAGATGGTAGTTTGTTTTAATTTGGGAGTGTGGATTATGTGATAAAAGTGACAGAAAAAGTGTTTCTGATGGAATATATTTTTTTTTTAAATTGTGTAAAGTGTTCTATTCAAGGAGGAGGACAAGATCAGTAGTATTTTTAAAATGTAACCATCTAAAAATTTATAGTTAGACTGTAAAAGATCGCACGTGACACCTAGCGATCTAGCACATGGGGAAACATCTCCGGGCTACCCCCAACGTGTATTTTGAAGTTAAGCCCATAACTTACAACTGACTCAGCAGGTTGGTAAAGGATAAACATTTTATGCTCATAGAAATCACAGAAAATGGAGACAGACCATAAATATAAAGTAGCAACCATCAATATATGCGGAATAAAAAACAAAGAAGTTGAAATTATAGAAGAAATGACAAGGAGGAACATTTAAATACTAGAATTAGTGGACACCAGAGTAAAAGGACAAAAGACAAAGAAAACACACATGAACTAAACAATAATAATGTCAGGAGTTGACAGCACAGAAAGAGCAACACAATGAGTAGTCTATCATCAACCCAGAATATGCAATGAACATTCTAGAAATAAAATACAACACAAAAAAGAATGACCACAGCCTTACTTCTAGAAGACAACTGAAAAACAACTTACATACAGACCTATGCATCATGCAACAACAATGAAAAAGACAGTGAAGAATTCTATGACACATTAAATGGAATTGTCAACAAGACTGACGAAAGAATTGACATGTTAGTGATGGGAGATTTTAATGGAAGGCTTGGGAAACTCAACAGTGAGAACAGAGATATCTTGGGACCCTTTGACGATAAGACGGTTGAAGTAAATGAAAATGGAAGCAGACTGCTGGAATTATGTAATAAAAATGATTTTTGTTTATCACCAACACATTCTTCAAACACAGAGAGTTGCAAATATACACTTGGTACAAGTGGAACGACACAACATACAGAAGTCAGATAGATTTTATACTAACAAGAAAATAGAATAAGAAAAGAATAACCGACAGCAGAGCTATTCCTAATATCACAGAACGATACAGACCATTTTATTTTTTTTAACTACAGAAAGTGCAAGTTATATAATTAAATTTAAAAAAAAACATAACAGTTACAGTTCTTGTATAATTTTAAAAAAAACAACAAACAATATTTACGAAAAGTCACTATAAAAAATATTTTTTTTAAACTATAAAATTAAAAGAGTATATAGTACCAAGGTTTACTAAATAATTGTAAACATTATGCTTATGCAATTTAACTTACTTTGGGTGTTCGACATATATAACACATAGTCACTCCACAACGACAAAACATTCTGTTACAACCACTTTCTTTTGTAAACTTGGTATTGCAATTTGTGCAAGTTCGAACTTTTGCTTTTGTCATCTTTTCTTCACTGTTACATAATAATAAAAGTAACAAACAATAAGCAGTGTTTGATACATACTAGAGCAAAAAGTTAACTGCAAAAGGGAAATAAGATGACTACAATTTAAAGAAATGGTAACATTAATAGACTTTTGTGAAAATAGCAAAGACAAGGTCAAGGAAATTAAAAACAATTGTAAAAATAAAAATGATAAGAAAAATATGTCATTAATATGTAGCAGTGAAATGCACAAAAACCAGATGGTTGTGAGGGAACTATTGTCAATGCCATGCAATCAGACATGGCACATGATGATGATATAATTTGCATTTTCAGTCCAGTGAGGATGCTTTTCAATCTAATTTCATCTACTCGTACTAAAGTCAGATTGTTATTGTTATTGGTTATGGAAGGCCTCGGTCTCACAGCAAACGAATTAAAATCCATAATTGCTCAACGACCCGTGCCAGTGGAATCATCCGAATTACTAACTCATCTCCCAAACAAAGAAAGGTAACTGTAGTCCCCATCGTAGCAGTCTCAGCACACGCCAAAAGACATAAGGCGAAACCGCGCAGAAAGTGAACACAGCCAACTGTTCCCCGTCATACGATATCATCATTCATCGTAAACAAGCGGGATATCGAAGCAGGATCAAAACGGATGAGACACACAGCTCACGGTGTGCACAGAGCACTTAACTCAGTAGCTCCTGCAACAAGCCGGACTTGGAATATGAGGAAACTGCAAGAAGGAACACTTTTCAGACATAGCCTTCAATGGTTCCTGCCGCCTATCCACCATATACCATAAAGTCAGATGTGTTGAGCTAAAGTCAGATGTTGTGAGCTGAAGTCAGATGTGTTGAGCTTAAATAAGATGTTGTGAGCTGAAGTCAGATGTGTTGAATTGAAGTCAGATGTGTTGACTAAAGTCAGATATGTTGAACTGAAGTCAGATGTGTTGAGCTAAAGTCAGATGTGTTGAACTGAAGTCAGATGTGTTGAGCTGAAGTCAGATGTGTTGAGCTGAAGTCAGATGTGTTGAGCTAAAGTTAGATGTGTTGAGCTGAAGTCAGATGTGTTGAGCTGAAGTCAGATGTGCTAAGCTGAAGAAAGATGTGTTAAGCCAAAATTAGAAGTGTTGAGCTGAAGAAAGATGTGTTGAGCTGAAGTCAGATGTGTTGAGCTAAAGTTAGATGTGTTGAGCTGAAAGGCACAGGTGCTGTTCTTTTAAGGGCGGATGAAGATGAAAGTGTTCTGTCATCGGATTTGTTTTCACTTTACAGCGAAAATATTATTAAATCAATTGTAGATATAAAAGGAATTGAAGTTAACGGTCACAACATAAACAATTTGCGATATGCGGATGACACAGTCTTAATAGCAGAGACAGAAAATGAACTAAAGAAATGATAGACATAATAGTAAAAGAAAGCTTCAAGAAAGGTCTCAGTCTGAATAGTAAGAAAACAGAAGTAATGGTTATATCGAAGAAACAATCATCACCATCATGCAGCATAAAAATAAACAAGACAAATTTGAAAGTAGGTGCAATGCTTTAAATACTTGGGTGCAATAATGACATCAGATGAAAGATGAACCACAGAAATAAAAAGCAGAATAGCTCAGGCCAAAATAGTATTTTAGAAAATGAAAAACGTGTTATGCAACAAATCTATGTCAATAGAAGTGAGAAAGAGAGTTCATCTGTGCTATTTAGAGCCAATTCTAACCTATGGAAGCGAATAATGGACCATAAACAAATAAAAGAAAAGACGATTAGAGGCCACAGAGATAAGATTTCTCAGGAGAATGTTGAAAGTTCCCTGGACAGCTAAAAAGACCATGAGGAAATTCTCAAAGAGGCCAACACAAAAAAGCAGCTCCTAAAAAACATCAGAAAGAAACAATCAACATTTTTCGGACACATCATGGGAAGAGGTAAGTTAGAATACTTGGTTACAACTGGCAAAATACAGGGAAAGAAAGTTTGTGCATGATAAAGAGAGATAATATTGTATAGCTTGGTGTCATGGCATGGAAAACAGTCAACAACAGAACTGATATGATGCACGGTAGATAGAAGATTGTGGAAGGACATGATCGCCTATGCCAACCAGTACGGCACATGATGATGATGATGACAAAGAAAGAGCATTAGATATCAGGCAAATGCAACTATAGCCGCAATAGCTCAGTGGTTAGTGAACTGGACTACAAAGGACAAGAGGTAGGGTTCGATCACAACCGACAGCTTCCGCTCACCCAGACTTTAATGGGTACCAGATTTTTCCTGGGAAAGTAAAGTCGCACGGGCATAATACCGACCACATTACCTCAAAAATCATGTGCCGAAAGTCTGTAAAATGTATGGTCACTAACACCATATTCCCCATATGCCACTTGCCGTGACGGGGGGGGGGGGGGGGGGGGGGGGTACTTCAACTTTTTTTTTTTTTTTTTTACAAATACAACTATGATGCTTCAGTTCTTGTAAGAAAATTGTTCCTATCAATTCTGATAGTTTGTCTTCATTTTCAAATGAAGGTTTTTAATGCAGCAGGCATGTTAGAGGTCATACCAGTCTTCTATGAATCCACTCTAATAGAAAAAGATCACCATAGTCTTCACAAATACAGAGATGAACAGCACATCATCTTGATATGGCATCTTCTTTAAAACTAATTTTACTTGACTGAACTAAGATGTGCTGCTTTTGGGTTGCAAATCATGAGCAGTGAACAAAGAGAGAAATACAATGCTGGATGGTAAATTGCAGTTTTTTTGGTTTTTTTAAACGGATACTGAAGATACAGTTGAAGAGAGGAATATTATAACAAAAATTATGCAAAGACAATCCAGGTTTGTGGGGCATATGTGGAGACGAGGCGGATTTAAATACTTAGTAACATAAAATAGAAGGTATATTTCGTTCACAAAAGTTTATCAATTATCTCGGAAACTGTTTGATGAATTTCTGTAATTCTTTTTAATGAAATCTTATTTTTTCACCGACCTTCAGATTTAATAACATTTAAGTACAAAGGTAGTCGGAATTTTGCACAAATCATTTTTTGTTATATAATTTTAGGAAAATATCAAACTGCGTCCTCTAGACATTCGATTTTACTGCAAATTACGTTAATTTTCTAACAATGCAAGTCAAAGGCGTATCTGTATCACAATGAAGAGGGTCACAATTGCTCATTTGATTTATATCTTTGTCATAGAGATAGGTAATTGCAAACGTGCCTGTACAATAACATAGTTAGATTTTGCATGGTGATAAAATTCACACTTTAAACTCTTCATGATTTAAAAAATCAAGTAGTCACTTCACAACAGCTTACAAATTATCACATGCAAAGGAATATACATCAATAGTAATTAATTTGTCAAAGTATGCCTATTTAACAAGAAATCGGAAATGACAAAAGTGGCGCGTCATTCAAAATCACATTCAATAAGTGCGAGAAAGTGCTAAGATTGTGTTGACAAACACGTGCCATTTTGCCTTTTTAAATGACAATGTTGATTACAACAAATGTGGGTATTGTAAATTCCTAAAAATTAGGACAACCAAGAAAATCATATTTTTTATATACTTTAAAGAAAGAAAAACTTTTCCTAAATGCATGACAGTAGTGAAAAAAAATCAGGCTTAAGGTTGATGAAAAAATAAGATTTCATTTTAAAAAATTTATTGAAATTCATCAGTTTCCAAGATAATTAATAAACTCTGTGGGCACGAATTTCTGAACGAACTATAGTAGAGATAGAGGTGGACAAAGAGGAAAGATGCTGGATGGTTTGGTGGTATGGTACAGGATAAAATCAAATGTGGAATATTTACACAGTGCACAAGATTGAGGGTTATGGAGGAACACAATATCTAAAGTTTCTCGGCACAGACCAGGAACAGAACTAAGATATAATTCACTCTCATGTGGTGTTAAATTGGATCTGTACTCGAATATCTGAGAGCTGATACAAATATTTGAAGACATTATTTTTTTTTGCTATGATATAGTGAATTATCAACTGCTTATAAATGCTTTTTTTTTGTGCAGCAACATAAATTAAAAACAAAATAAATGCATATCAGTGAATCCATATCTGTTTGAAAAAATGTATTTCTAAATTAACCTTGTATTTAGTGATCATAAGAAAAGTACTTAAAATTTTAGTTTCTCATTTAAAAATTAAGTGTATATAGGGATATTAGGAATTAGTACCTCTTCTTCTACCTTTTAGCTCCCAGTGGAGCATAGGTCTTCAACAAACACTTTCCAAGTCGTTCTGTTTTTTGCAATTCTTTTAAGATCATTCCATGTCTTCCCCATCATCTTCATCTCTGCTTCAATCTGTCTTCTCCAAGAATTCCTTGGTCTTCCTCTTTGTCTTTTCCCCTGGGGATTCCAAAAAAGGGCCTGTTGTGTAATACTCTCAGTTGGTTTCCGTAGTGTGTGTCCTATCCATCGCCTTCGCTGTATTTCTTTATCCACTGGTATTTGACCGGTACATTTCCATAATTCCACGTTTGTGACTTTGTCCTGCCATTTCCATCCCTTTATTCTGCGCAAGCATCCATTAATGAAAGTCTGTACCTTCGTGATTGTCAATTTTGTTATTCTCCATGTTTCACAGCCATATAATAGAACCGACTTAACATTGGAGTTGAAAATTTGTATTTTTGTATTTAGCCTAATTTCTTTGGATTTCCATATGTTTCCCAGTGCAATGAAAGCTCCTCTTGCTTTTGATATCCTTATTTTGGTATCGTTTTCTGTTCCTCCCTCTTTATCTATATTACTGCCCAGATATATATAAGATTGTACGTCTAGTAGAGGTATTTCTCCTAGTTTTATTTGGTTATTGCCAACTGCATTAATTCTCATAATGTTGGTCTTATCTCTATTAATCTTTAGTCCTAGCTGTTGTGATCTCTCATCTAATATACTCATTTTATCTTGCATCTGTTGGTGGCTGTGTGATAGGAGAGCTATGTCATCAGCAAAGTCTAAATCATCAAGTTGTTTGGTCAGTGACCACTGGATCCCATTTCTGTTGTTTTGAGTTATTTTCATAATCCAATCTATGGCCAGTAGAAAGAGAAATGGAGACAGAAGGCATCCTTGCCTTACTCCTGTTCTTATTTCAAATGCTTCTGTAAGCTGTCCTTCATGCACCACACTACATTTTGTTCCTTCATACATTGTTTTTATCAGGTTAATAAACTTTATGGGGATTCCATAATGACTCAGCAACTTCCAAAGCATTCTTCTGTCTAAACTATCAAATGCCTTTTCGTAATCTATGAATCCAATATAAAGTGGGGATTTTAGTTCTAAACTTTGTTCAACTATTATACGTAGAGTAGTTATTTGATCAGCACATGATCTGTTCTTCCTAAAACCTGCTTGTTCATCTCTCAAGTGTTTCTCTATAGCCTCTTTTATTCTCTCCAGAATGATTCTGCCTAATATTTTTCCTGGCACTGATAGTAGCATAATTCCCCTATAATTTGTGCACTCCTGTAAACTTCCTTTCTTTGGTAGTTTGATCATATAACCTTCTCTCCAGTCTTTAGGTATTTCTTCCCTCTCCCAAATTTTATCCAATAGATTATGTAACATCTTGGTAGAGGTGATAATATCTGCTTTGATGGCTTCCGAAGGAATTTCATCTGGTCCTGTGGCTTTACCATCTTTTAACAGTTTGATGGCTTTCATTATTTCTTCTTTGCTTGGTTTTCCGCAGTTAACGTGTAATTCTTCTTCTGCTGGTAGTATATCTGGAGGATTATTTGAGCCAGGTCTGTTCAAAAGTTCTTCAAAGTGCTCCTTCCATCTCTCCATTTGTTCCTTTATATTACTAAGCAGATTTCCTTTCTTATCTTTGATAAAGGCGTTGATCTGTTTGTATTTTCCACCTAATTTCTTTGTGCTGTTGTACAGTTCTTTCATATTCCCTTTATTTGCTGCTTCTTCTGCCTCTTTAGCTAATTCATCTATATATTTCCTCTTATCCCTTTTAATGCATCTTCTCACTTCTTTATTCACCTCTGTGTAAGCTTCCTGTATCTTGGCTTTATTACTTCTTGTTTTGCTTTTATTTATGTCTGCTTTCTTGTTCTTTCTTTCTTTAATTTTATCCAGGGTCTCTGCTGTCATCCATGCCTTATTCTGGCGTTCTCTTTTCCCCAGTGTTTCTTCGCATGTCTCTTTCCATATATTTTTTACCTGTTTCCAATGATCTTCTATATTTATAGTATTTTCTAGTTGTTGGAGGACTTGGTATTTGTTTGATATTGTGACTGCGAATTTATCTTTAATTCCTTGTTCTTTAAGAAACCCTACATTGAAATATGTTCTGCCCTTATTCGTTGTAGTATACCTTTTTAATTTAATTTTAAGTTTGGCTAACAGAAGATGATGATCAGAAGCTATATCTGCCCCTCTATATACTTTTACATCCTGTAAGGATGACTTAAACTTATTATTAATACATATGTGATCAATTTGATTTTCCGTTCTATGATCTGGTGACACCCATGTAGCTTTGTGTATTCTTTTATGTTGGAATATTGTTCCTCCTAGGCTCATTTGATTAAGGGCGCAGAAATTCACAAATATCTCTCCATTCTCGTTTATATCTCCAAGTCCATGTTTTCCCATAATCTCTTCAAAGCCTCTGTTGTCTGATCCTACCTTATTAGTTCCTATTATTTATTATTCCTATTATTATTCCTATTATTATTAGACCCTATTAGTACCTCTGAATGGAAAAAATTAATCCAGTAAAGTCTCAAGCATTTTTAATCTACTGTTGCATTAGAAACAAAATATTTTGTGATTAAGAGTAAACAAAAAATTATACAAATTTAGTTTTAATATACGTTTTATGGGAGCTGAGATAGCTCAGTGGTTAGTGAACTGGACTACAAAGGACAAGAGGTAGGGTTCGATCCCAACCGACGGCTTCCAGTTCACCCAGCCTTTAATGGGTACGAGACTTTTTTCTGAGAAAGTAAAGCGGGACGGGCGTAATACCGACCACATTACCCAAAAATCATGTGCTGAAGGTCTGTAAAATGTATGGTCACTAACACCATATTACCTATACGGGGGTACTTTACTTACTTTTTAAAAATATGTTTTATAGTTTTTCCTTTTTCTAAAATTATTTTCTTTTTCACAGCAATCAACAATGTGACTTACTATTCCTTTCGTAGAGACGTTTCTCCACAACTTTCAACCATTGAGCAAGGAAGGCCTTTATGACCATCCCAATCAGCACCACAATCTCTGCAAGTTTCCTGGGGGTAAATTTGATTAATCTTGTATCAATGACCTCTCTATTAAAAGTTATTTATAATCTTTTAAAGGGCTTCAATGTTTAATTCTAAATTTAGAGTAACAATATTTTTAGTAATACAGAAAGCTCAATAGCAAATTTTAATTGGATATATAATATTATATTCTAAAGTGTTTGTTTTTTTCATTTTCTTGCCAAAAAAAATAGTTATTATACCTTCTTGCAACTGTCCCTGCGGCAGACAAACAATTTTTCTTTAGGTGCCAGTATTGCTGCATAACAACAGTGTGGACATCTGAGAATTAGTCAGAAAAAGTAGTTTTAGCAAATAACTCACTTAACAATTGTATCCAGTTATATTATGTAACGTAATATGTATAGTGATAAATAAATATTAAATAAAATATAATATTAAAACCACATTTAAAAAAAAGTATAATAGAACTGACTAAAATACAATATCAAATTATAAAAAATCAACACCAAAATCAAAATAAAACCAGGAAAATAAAAGTATGTAAATATATAAAGAATTTATCTGAAAATAAACAAAACACAGTCAAATACAAAATACAGTGTGATTCTCTCTCTCTCTCTCTCTGCGTTCAGGACTCAATCAGAGTAAGGATTCCAGACTCTCATATGAAGTCAGCTGTCAGGCTAAGTGTTCACAGTGTGATTAAAATGTATTAAATTAATGAAGAATAGATGAAAAATATTTAAGAAAAATAAGAGGTACAGGCTGGCAGCAGATTTTGGTATACAATACAGTAAAAATGGCCTATGAGATCAGCAAACTAGTAAATATTAAATGGAGAAATAAAATCAGACCTCACCAGGATTCAATCTGTTAAGTGAAGTGATCATTAGAGGTCTCAGAAGAACAAAGCTAGGACAAAATTACCAAATATCTGCCACAAATGAAAATTGGGAGTGACTAATCAACAACTTGCTTCATGCTGATGACACACCATTAATTACAGGGAAAGAATACAATCTTCTCACAACTTTGGATTTATTTTATTTAAAAATATATTAAAAAAAAACAGAAAAAAAGTTGCACTGAATTCAATATTTCAGAAACTGAAAAAAAAAATGGTTTCATGAAAAAATATGAGATTATGGTAAAAGGATAAATACAGATGGAAGTGATGAAGATTTATCTAGAAATCTGCAATAGAAGAATAGATGCAAGTACAATAAGAAAAATAATCACTAATGAGATTAAATGTTTTAAACGAATGACAGGAAACAGTCTGAGAGATCAAATCAGAAATGAAGAACTGAGAAAAAAAGCTAGGAATAATTCCCACCATGGAATACATAAAGAAACAACAGATAAAATAGTTTAGTCATGTGATAAGACAGAAAGACTAAAAAACAACACAGCGAGCCTTTAATAAACATTTTGAGAACACCAAAATCAAGAGTCAACCAAGAAAAAGATGGATTGATGGAATATTAGAAACACTAGGAAACATAGCAGCACCAGAGGCCAACAAAACAGTAAAAGACCATGAATTATATCTCCTCTTGATGCTGAAAGACAAATGAGGAAGGAAAGAGGAAGATACAAAACTAGTATTGCCTTACAACTGTGAATCATAGACTATAGTTCAAGTGATCTCTTGCAACAATAAGATTCAATTTATGTGTAAAATGCTCCAAATAGCATGAATAGTTAAAAAATCAAATGAGAAAATAATTTATATTATTTTTGTGCAGTGCAATGTTCTTGTGACAGTGCTAGCTAGACATCAAAATGAAATTCTATAAATATGGCAAGTTAACGAATTTTGAATAATTTCTTAGAAAACTAAGTAATCGCCATGTAAAGATTCACTGTTTTGTATGTATGAATCTGTACATAGTAGGGCATTTGGCTTATAATAAGTACCTATTAAAATGTAATATATTTTACTTCACCTTACTAGTCCTTCTATTTGAGCAGCAGAAACACTCTCCTGCAGACTTCTTTCCTCAAGTTTGTCCCAAATCTCTGAAGTCAGGCATCGTTTGAGCTCACCTTTCATATTTATGATAAAATCAAAATAATTTATTTTTTAGTCTATGCATGAAAATATGTAATTGATATAAGTAGAGACTTTTAAAATGCTGTATATTCCTACCATGATTTGATAGACAAGATTACTGATAATTTTATATTACTGATTGTGTATGGCAATATTAATAATTAATTTATACAAATGCAAAATTTGTACCCTTATGTGGCATGGATGTTGAATAACACAACTAAACAAAAATTACAAACATTTGTAAACAATTGTTTAAGAAATATTCTGAACATCAGATGTATGAAAAAAAATATATATATATAATTAAGCTGAGTTTTATTCATCTAATATGGTCCTTTTAAACACTCATAACCTAACCTTAAATTCCTAACAATTTTATTTATTAATATATATTAATATAGATATTGATTAATTTATAACAGAAAAACACCCACTTTTAAAAATCAATCATTCAAAACATGAAGAGTAAAAAAGGTAGATCTAGAAGGCTATGCAACAGCAGACATAATGTGGAGCACCATGCAGGAGATACACTACAGAGTGTGTACCTAAGTACTTCACTTTCTTTCAATACTGAAAAGCAACACTGGAGGAAATAAGGTAAAGCAACAATCAACTCAGCACAAATGGCAATAAAGTAGACATTATACTATTGTATATACTGACCCAGTTCCTCAAGTTTACCCCCAAGTGAAGTCATTCTCTTCATAAGTTTTTGAATCAACCAATCCCTAACACATTTACCTTCCTCTAGATGCAAACCATATGGGGTCTAGTGAAGAGTTGCTTTTGGTAGAGTTTCCACAGGCTTTGTGAGAAAACATGACCTCTTCCAACAAGTTTATAATAAAAATACAAATGTCAAATATCTCTTGGTAAAATTAATAAACTATACCATGTATTTGTACAAATTAAAAAGTTTGATTGGTTGTTTATTTGCTTTTCCTTTTTCTTACCAATCAGGTGCAAGTTATTTGCTCTTTTCAGCAATACCAGTCTGTTGAAGTAGGAACTGACAATAGGCTTTAAGGTGCGACTATTTCATCCCAGAGAAGATAGCTGGGGATAAGCTTCCTACCTGTATTTCATGAATGCTTTCATAAAACAGACTTTAAATGCTTTTCAGAACGAATCGGTTATACAATAGGGATAGTCAGGGTTCAGGAACAGCATAATCTCCACTAGAGAACAGAGTGCTTTAAAACAACAGAGATATAAACAATACTGTGGGATCCTTATGTTGGGACTGTCTTGTATGACCATGTCACATCATGTGCATGGGTGCTATCTCTAACAGATCAGTATGTTCATGTTTTTAACTTGAAGACTGTTATATCCGTTGAAGACTGTCATATCCATCAAAGACTGTCATATCCATTGAAGACTGTCATATCCATTAAAGACTGTCATATCCATTGAAGACTGTCATATCTATTGAAGACTGTCATATCCATAGAAGACTGTCATATCCGTTGAAGACTGTCATATCCGTTGAAGACTGTCATATCCATCAAAGACTGTCATATCCATTGAAGACTGTCATATCCATTGAAGACTGTCATATCCATTGAAGACTGTCATATCCATTGAAGACTGTCATATCCCTCAGGACACTATCTGCAAACAGTTTTGTTTTTTAAACAAAGTGTAAAGTCAGAAGCCCCAGCCAAATCTCATCACAGCTGGGATATTGGGAATGGGCAGCACGGGTATTATATCTCTAGATGCTATAAAGTTTTGTACATTGATTAAAGCCTTGTCAAACCTCAGACAAAAATAATGTAGCGCATTTTTAAAATACAGGCAATATACAAACACTGTAGCACTCTCCATCAAGGTGAAGGATCATATGTTTTAAAAGGAAAACATCTAATTAAATGAAAACTAACTGCCATGGTGTGTAGTTAGCTACGTAGGATTAATTTTATTTACTTACATATCTGTGTGTGCGTGTTGTTTGTTTGTTCCTGCTGAAGGCCTATTGAGCAGAAACAACGTTAAAATCTGTGTCGTCTATCAGTCACATAAAGCTTTTACCATACCATTTTTTTTTTTTTTTTTTTTTTTTTTTTTTCAATTCTCTATATAATAACAACAAACCAGTAGAAGAGATCGATCACTTCATCTATCTTGGAAGTCACATTGATCGAGAAGGGGATACGAGCAAAGAAATTAGAATCAGACTGGCTAAAGCAGCAATGTCTTTCAGAAGCCTTGAAAAGTTGTGGAAATCAAAACTCATTAGCACAAACACAAAACTTAGGCTATTCAAATCAAATGTACTATCAACCCTTACGTATGCGTGTGAAAGCTGGAAAACAACAAGAGATATAGAAACAAAGTTGAACGCATTCGAAAATAAATGTCTAAGGAAAATACTTGGTATAGAATGGAACGAATTCAAAACAAACGAGGAAATTAGAGAAATCGCCAATCAACCACTAATATCTTCAGTAATAAAGAAAAGACGATGGTCATACGTTGGACATGTGATGAGAAGAGATAATAATCGAATAGCAAAGCAAGCCCTCATATGGGAAACAACAGGTAAAAGAAAAAGAGGAAGACCCAGGGAGACACTGAGAAGAACATTGATGAGAGAGGCAAGAGCAGCAGGAATCGGCTCCCTCAATGAGATAGAACTGCTTGCACAGAACAGAGACAGATGGCGAGATTTGATAAAATATCTTTAAAAGAAAACTGCTAGAACAAAAATTCATATAGGAGAAGGTGTATCTTGGTCTACGCCCTATGGGCCGGCTACGGCTCGAAAGGTCAATAGATAGATAGATAGATATAATAACACTATGTGGCATAACAATAACTACAAGTAATGCTAAATTAAGAAACAATAACTTTTAAAACAATTATAAAACTATAAACAGAAAAAGGTGTAAGAAAGGATCATTCATATACATTGTGGATATTCTTCTGAGCAGTGAGGTACCATGCATGTAACAGCAACCTGAAATTAACAATACAGGAAAGCAAATATATATTTGAAGAGATTGTTAATATTAAACAATTCAAATAGAAAAAAAACAAAGTCTGTAAATTTAACAAATGTTACAAATATATAAATTTAGCAGGAGTTAAAGATAAATAAAAATTCAACTCTGTGTCTAAACATAAATAATGTATCTAAACACATGGACACGCAAATTATGATTATTAATAAATAATACAAAGAGATGTTTTTTCATTAGTATGATGTGTGACATAATAATGTAAATTATAAAGGGAAAATTGAAAAAATGGTATGGTAAAAGCTTTACGTGATTAGTAGACAACACATATTTGAACGACGTTTCGGCCCAAAAGGCCTTCAGCAGGAACAAACAAACAACACGCACACACAGATATGTAAGTAAATAAAACTAATCCTACATAGCTAACTAGTAATGAAACATCCAAAACAAAATAATCGAAATTGATTAAAGAAAAGAAAAATGACTTCCCTGTGTCGTGGACCGTGGTCAAAATAGAAAAGGGCGAGTCACACGGGTCTAGCTGTAATTATACCCTCTGGTCAGGTGAAGGGTTCTAAAAATACATGAACGGGGGGGGAATGCTGTCTAGGTAACCTCGACTGCAAAGACACTGACAATGTCTAAAAGTATCTAAGGGCCCGTAAATACATATATAAACACACACAGATGCGTGTATACATGTATAGACGTACAAACAGACATGCACCTACTTATACATATTAACATACACCTACATATACATACATACATATACATATATATGCATACATACCTGCACATACATACAAGCATGTGTATATATATATATATATATATGTGCACACCCATACAGGGTGTAGGGTGTCATACATGTGTAGAAATGTGCGCATAATACACATATCACCAGAAGAGTACACACCTGGGTCAGTGTGAAAAAACAGAGGAGAAAGAATAGAACAGTAGAATAACAGGTAATCAAAAGGCTGAGAGTGGGGTACAATAAAACATATGAGGGGAAGTAGCACAGAAAAAAGAGGTGTAGGAGAGCACCGAAGTGTCTCAATGGGGACTAGTGGAGGTGAGCTATGAATGGCATGGCATAGTAGATCGACTAAAGAGCCCAAACATGGGCAGTAGAGAAGGCTATGCAAAAGGGAAGGAGTAACCGAAAGGGAACTATGTATACGAGTGTGATACATTCATGCCTCGTGGGGTCAGCAAGCCATACTGGACTATAAGGCGATTCTCCAAAGCGAATCGGCTGCAGTCGCCAGAGTGACAAAGGACAATACCAGTGATACGGATGTCGTCTTTGCCCTTGTGATCTGGGGAGTTGAAATGGAAAGACACTGGAGTGCCAGTATTCTGTTGAACATCTCATAGATGTTCACAAAATCTTTCCACTAATCGTCTTCCAGACTCACCAATGTACGTCATGTGGCATCGTTGGCATATGATGGCATAAATGATGTTACAGGACACACATGTGAAGCCATGCTTTATCTCGAACCATCCATTAGGGAATAATACCAAGTCAGTAGGGAGCACATAGGCACAGGTGATACAGTTCCGATCACAGGGGGCGTGCCAAAGTGTTGATGGTCGGAGTGAGGGAGATGGCTAAAAACGAGAATATCTCCCGAATTCCTGTCGCACTTGAAGGCGATCATCGGGGGATCACTATAAAGTACACGGGTAGAGGGATCAGAGAGGAGAATGGAACGGTAGCGGTTGAGTATCTTCACAGCAGCTAAATTGTGAGGGTGATAGGTGAGGGTGAGTATGGTTCACTTTGGGGGGGGGGGGGGGCGGTTGAAAGGAGTGAGTGCCTCGGGACGGGAGATAAGGAGGACTCGCTTGAGGGCAGACTGGAGGATCGAATCTGGATAAAGCCGACGGCTGAAGAAACCTAACTGTAAATTATAAACAATGTTGAAACTTAAGTTGCCTTGAATTGTAAATATATGTCTAGAACCATAGAGAAGTATGGCACAAGCAGACAAATGGTAGTGGGAAAAGCGCACAAAGAATCTGACTTGATTACAGTATTTGAAGCAGAGTATTAAGAGTTTAGCTGATAACTCATGTTCCAACTAGCCAGCCAACCAACTAATCAATTAGCCAGTCAGCTGGTCAACCTATTAGCCAGCCTGTTGACCAATTAACCAGTCTGCCAACCAATCCGCCAGACTACTAACCAATCAACCAGTCAGTCAATCAGTAAGCCCATCTACCAGTCAGTAAGCTAATCAACCAGTTAGTCAATCAGTCAGACAATCAACCAGCTAGGTGACCAATCAACCAGCCAGTCAATCAGTCAAAACAATCAACCCGCCGAACAATCAACCAGCCAGTCAGCCAACCAATCACCTAATACCACTGTTCTGTTATTTCATATCTCTTTTCTGCTCTGTATTTAATCTGATAATGGTCAACTCTAATTGAATATTTCTTATGATGTGTCATGATTTTCTTATGTTTCATGATTTTCTTCACTTGTGTCCCAAGTTGTCTTATTATTGATCAATAAATTTAGAAACACAACTAACATTATTAACATAAACAAATCAACAAGAAGTAATTACATTTCCTGCTCCAAAGGCAATCTCTTTAGCAAAAGCATTTAAGCATTCCACACACATTAAATGGCCCTCCTTGCACTGAGCCATGTTGTCAAATACACAGTTGCCAAAGCAGCAACTGCACTCTATTAATTGACCCATCTTCTTGTAGTCTTCTTCAAGGAGATTTAAGGCGAAGCGTCTGTTGGCTTCCTTGTTGGGATATATATTGTTGGCAATTTAGTAATTACCGTTAGTGTAAAATTAAAAATACTGTTACAAAAATAGGAATGTAAATGACAGAAAGAATAGAGAAACGACTCATGTGAGTGTAATGTAATTTATTTACAGTTCAGTTTAAAAAATATTATAGTTTTACAGTCATACCTTGGTGGTAATGGATACTGTCCATGTACAATGAAGATGTTTTTATAGACAAGAACAAAGGCAAATTAGGTTTTTAAGAGGCCAATGGGACAATGTATTCTTGAAAAGTAATGTCTATGCATGCACTTCAGTGCTTCTTAAATAAATAATGTATTTAAACATTACAAATGACAATAGTCATAGTTTATGACAAAACCAGATTTATTTTATTTACAGTCATTTATTGCAAAAATTTAAACAATTAAATATTATTACTGTTCAATATGGTCCTTCTCTAGTTCAATATACTTATGCCAGCACTAGAAAAGCACGTAGATGCTACAGGAAAAGAATTCTTTTGGGTAAGTGCGCAGCCACCCATGCACTATTGTTTGGGTACCAACTTGTACACTTTTTGGAACGTCAGCTCATCAATAATGTGATGGGCTAATCCAACAATAAAGTCCAGTAGTAACGCTATCTCCTTGACTGTGATGTGCCAGTTTTCCTGTATCATGTTCTCTGTGGCTGCAACGTGGTCCTCCATGAATGTTGGACTCGGGTGAGGAGAATCCTCCACACTAGTGATGCTGCTCTTGAGCTTCTCAGTCCATTATACACTTGTGTTCATCTCATACACCTGTCAATGTAGGGAATTCTCATCTAATAATGAATCTCTACAGGTTTCACACCTTCGCTAAATAAAAATATCACATCTTGCTGCTTTTGCATGGTGCGATATTATAAGGTGGCTGTCATCTTGTCAAACTGTTTGCAGGATTCCTATGCATGTCATGGGTGTACCAACACCACCTATTAATAGCTCAGGGTCACCACCTCCGCATACTAGACACACAATAATGTCGGTCGTACACACAATTTTTAAAACAAATTATCCACTTTCCCACTGAACAACCCTTGTAAATAAATTCACAAAGTAAGGATGCAATGTTCTACTTAATGTATGTTGTTTGTACAACATTTATTTCATTATGAAGTCAGTGGCAGTTCTGAAAAGCAAAGGAGGATTCTTCCTTGTTTCACTCCTTTTTTAATCTGGAACTCCACAGGGGTAGCCATCATACAAATATCACATAAAGCTTTTGGTAGTATTCATACAGTATGGCAGAAATCACTACAAGCCCTAAGCAAAGAAGGATCAAGAATAATGTCTCAACATATTCCACAATAAGTCGTCTCAGAGTACACTGTCAAATACCTTTCTGAAGTCAATGAAGGTGTAGGCAGGATAAACAGGATTAAACTACCAGTAACTAGAAATGTGGTTTCCGGTTGTTTCCAAAATGGAGGAATTATTTTTCTCCGGCTTGGTATAGAATCGTTGATCAGAGGTTTAACAAGCCACTATCGTAAAAACGATGTTGTTAATGAAACGTAGACCTGAATGTTTCCCAATAGAAACTGGGGTTAAACAAGGATGTATTTTATCGCCCTTGTTATTTGGAATTGTTATGGACTTCATAATGAAAAAATGCTGCACTGGTAATAAAGGCATCGAATGGATACAAGGAGACCATTTAGAGGACCTCGACTTTGCTGATGACATAGTTCTCATCAGCAGCCAGATAACAACGATGCAGGGAAACACAAATGAACTATCATCAATAGCCAGCAAAATTGGGCTTGAGATCAATCATGAAAAGACTAAAGTCATGAAAAGTTTAATTCCAACAGATGACAAAATATACATGGAAAACAAACCAGTAGAAGAGATCGATTACTTTACCTATCTTGGAAGTCACATTGATCGAGAAGGGGATACAAGCAAAGAAATTAGAATCAGAATAGCTAAAGCAACAATGTCTTTCAGAAGCCTTGAAAAGTTGTGGAAATCAAAACTCATCAGTACAAACACAAAACTTAGACTATTCAAATCAAATGTACTATCAACCCTTACGTATGCGTGTGAAAGCTGGAAAACAACAAGAGATATAGAAACAAAGTTGAACGCATTTGAAAATAAATGTCTAAGGAAAATACTTGGTATAGTATGGAACGAATTCAAAACAAACGAGGAAAATTAGAGAAATCACCAATCAACCACTAATATCTTCAGTAATAAAGAAAAGACGATGGTTATATGTTGGACATGTGATGAGAAGAGATAATAACCGAATAGCAAAGCAAGCCCTCATATGGGAAACAACAGGTAAGAGGAAAAGAGGAAGACCCAGAGAGACACTGAGAAGAACATTGATGAGAGAGGCAAGAGCAGCAGGATTCGGCTCCCTCAATGAGATAGAGCTGCTTGCACAGAATAGACAAATGGCGAGACTTGATAAAATATATTTAAAAGAATTGAAAACTGCTGGAACAAAAATTCAGATAAGAGAAGGAGTATCTTGGTCTACGCCCTATGGACCGGCTACGGCTCGAAAGGTCAATAGAACTAGAAATGTAAAAGAAAAAGAGAAACCTAGAGCAAGAGAGAACAACAGCAGGCCCTTGTCGAAATTGATCAATTCGTCCAGGACTGAGATGTGTGGCGAGATACAATGTGGATCTTGTGCAAGGTCTGTGTTTTATAACAATGATTATTGGACACAGAGAGTCTAAAATTTTTGTTCTATGTGGCGTCTTCAGCTCGAAAGGCCAATAGATATAACTAAAGTGTGATCAAAACAGAAAAGGAAGCGCTAACATTTTTAACATAACCTTGAGAAATTATAAACTTTTTAATCATAGTTTGGCCCCACATTTCCAAATGGGTTTTTTTTTTTGGCAGACACTGTTTTCATTATTTTTTACTTAAGCATTAAGGATAAATGCATGTTACAAATGGTGACTCAATGTACATTACTATGTACAAACATGCACATAAAACACAATTAGCTGTGAAATAAACATACCTCATCAAGTTTTTTCACTTCTTCTTTAACCCTTGCAACTTCCATTCTTAAATTTTCTGCAACAACAAATTCTTTAGTATATTGCCTAGGGGTGGGCATTTCATGTATCAAGACATTTCTAGACATCTGTATGCCTGTTCAAATAAAGAATGCTTCCAGTTATCAGTGGTAAACTATACATTAATTTATACAATACCATTAAGTTATAAATTACTCTTTAAATTCATAATTGCCCTGAACAGTTAAACAGTGTCAATGAATATCTAGAATACTAATACAAGATAGAAAGTTAAGATAATTTCATAATAAGTAGTATTAATTTGTGCTGTGGGGATGCAATCATAATAGAGTTCATCTAGAGCTGTGAACAAAGACTTGTTTAATTTAGTCAAAAATTCATCTTCACTGCACAACAGACAACCCCAGAGTAAACATTCCCGAATTGTTCCCCCCTTACCTACCACACACTAGCAAGAGTAGTGAAGATAGCTTCAGCTCAGATGCACAAACTCCATAGCACTGGTGAAAACCTTGACCCCAACCTCCTTTGTTGCCTTTTACCATATGAGTGGCAAGTGACAGTGGCTCTATTCTTATCTCCCCTGACCGTGATGAGGATACAATTAGCCACATGGGTGTATTGATAAGTAAAATGGTCTATGCATCTGGAAAAGACTAATTGTGACTCCATACCATACAACATTAATATAAAATTAGAAAAACGCACAGAGCTCAATGCATACCAAGATTAAAATGAGTTTACAACAGCATCAGATGACAATAGAGTTGCCCTGTCTTATATTTTTCCCATAAGATTTACTTTCTTATGTCCCGTTTTTTTCCTGACAAAAATCAGACAACCTTCCTCTATTACCTGACAAAAATCAGACAACCTTCCTCTATTACCTGACAAAAATCAGACAACCTTCCTCTATTCTATCTATCTATTGACCTTTCGAGCCGTAACCGGCCCATAGGGCGTAGACCAAGATACACCTTCTCCTATTTGAATTTTTGTTCTAGCAGTTTTCTTTTAAAGATATTTTATCAAATCTCGCCATCTGTCTCTGTTCTGTGCAAGCAGTTCTATCTCATTGAGGGAGCCGATTCCTGCTGCTCTTGCCTCTCTCATCAATGTTCTTCTCAGTGTCTCCCTGGGTCTTCCTCTTTTTCTTTTACCTGTTGTTTCCCATATGAGGGCTTGCTTTGCTATTCGATTATTATCTCTTCTCATCACATGTCCAACGTATGACCATCGTCTTTTCTTTATTACTGAAGATATTAGTGGTTGATTGGCGATTTCTCTAATTTCCTCGTTTGTTTTGAATTCGTTCCATTCTATACCAAGTATTTTCCTTAGACATTTATTTTCGAATGCGTTCAACTTTGTTTCTATATCTCTTGTTGTTTTCCAGCTTTCACACGCATACGTAAGGGTTGATAGTACATTTGATTTGAATAGCCTAAGTTTTGTGTTTGTGCTAATGAGTTTTGATTTCCACAACTTTTCAAGGCTTCTGAAAGACATTGCTGCTTTAGCCAGTCTGATTCTAATTTCTTTGCTTCTCGATCAATGTGACTTCCAAGATAGATAAAGTGATCGATCTCTTCTACTGGTTTGTTTTCCATGTATATTTTGTCACTTGTTGGAATTAAACTTTTCATGACTTTAGTCTTTTCATGATTGACCTCAAGCCCAATTTTGCTGGCTATTGATGATAGTTCATTTGTGTTTTCCTGCATCGTTTTTATCTGACTGCTGATGAGAACTATGTCATCAGCAAAGTCGAGGTCCTCCAAATGGTCTCCTTGTATCCATTCGATGCCTTTATTACCAGTGCAGCATTTCTTCATTATGAAGTCCATAACAATTCCAAATAACAAGGGCGATAAAATACATCCTTGTTTAACCCCAGTTTCTATTGGGAAACATTCGCTCAGTCCTTCCTCTGTTCGAACTGCACATGTGTAACCATCATACATGTCTTTGAAAATATTTATGATTTTTGATGGTAAGCCATATTGCTTCAGAATTTTCCACAAAGAATCTCTATGAATACTATCAAATGCTTTTTTGAAGTCGATGAAGTTAAGTACAAAAGGTTTTTGCTTCCTCTATTACCTGACAAAAATCAGACAACCTTCATTACCTGACAAAAATCATGCAACCTTCCTCTATTACCTGACAAAAATCAGACAACCTTCCTCTATTACCTGACAAAAATCAGAAAATCTTCCTCTATTACCTGACAAAAATCAGACAACCTTCCTCTATTACCTGACAAAAATCAGACAACCTTCCTCTATTACCTGACAAAAATCAGACAACCTTCCTCTATTACCTGACAAAAATCAGAAAATCTTCCTCTATTACCTGACAAAAATCAGAAAATCTTCCTCTATTACCTGACAAAAATCAGAAAATCTTCCTCTATTACCTGACAAAAATCAGAAAATCTTCCTCTATTACCTGACAAAAAAATCAGACAACCTTCCTCTATTACCTGACAAAAATCAGACAATCTTCCTCTATTACCTGACAACAACCTGACAACCCTACACAACAATGGTTTACATTTCCAGAAGAATAAAGGACAAAATTTTGCATCTCCATTGACCTCTAAAAAAATATAACAGGAAGTGAAGAAGAGAAGGTGAGACATTTATAACTTAACTTTATTAAGTGAAAGCATTAAAAGGTGAGTAGGCCATTCCAGTTTGTTTTTATCTTCCTCATTTCTGCAAATCAAGTATTCATTTTCAAGCTTGAGTTACTGAGTTTTTGAGTTATTAGCGGGACATCATCATTGCATTCCAAACATGTCAATAGATGCTCAGATCCCCTCCTCAGTAAATCTCAAAGTGTGAAGCGACTGACGACTCCAGTTCTGTTTTGGTTAATTAGTCTTCTTACATGCCCACTAAGTTTCTCGTTTCTGGCTGTGCCCATCTTAACTCCCATCTCTTTCATCTGAAGGAGTGACGTGGACTCATGGTTTCAAGCTTATATATCTGAAAAATGTGTATCATGGAATGACTGCTTATCTTTTGTCCATGAAGATACTGCACATAAACTATACTTGTTGCTTTTAATAGATCACATAAGCTGAGAAACAATGTTAAAATGTCTGTGGTACAAATATTAACCTCTAAACATTATTTGACAAACATTTCTAAAGAAGTAGATCACTTTTGAAAGTTGCATAGATCAAGGAGAAAGAAAGAAATTAGAATCAGAATATCAAAGATGCCAACAACTTTCAGAAACTTTGATAAAATATAGAACTCAAAACTTTATCTATCTATTGTCTTTTCAAGCTGAAGACAGCACATAAGACAGAAATTCTGGACTCTCTGTGTCCAACTATTCCTGTTATCAAGTCAGACCTTGCAGAGGATCCACATTGTATCTTGCTACATGGCTCAGTTCTGGACGAATTGCTCAATCTCTGCTAGGGAACTGTTGCCTGTTGTTGTGGCCTCTTGCCTTAGTGTTATCTTTTTTTATAGTGTTTCTCTAGAGTGGCCACTTTTTCTTTTACCCTCTGGTTCCTATTTGAGGACCTGCTTTGAGGTTCTCTTGTTGTCTTTTCACCACATAGACAAAATATGAACACCTTCTCTTGATTATATATGAAATTTCTGAATGCTTTGTCATTTCTCTTATTTCTCCACTAGTCTTCAATCAAAATTACTAAGCACAAAAACACAGCTCAGGATTTTCAAATCAAATATATTATCCATCCTTACTTATGAATTTGAGAGGTGGAGAACAACTAAAGAAGTAGAAAAAAAATTAAATGACTCAGGAAAATACTTTGTACCTCATGGAATGAATTCAAGACTTTTGCAGAAATAAGTAAAATGGAAAAGCATCTAAAAATATTTAATCAACAGAAGTGACATATATACCAGACCATGAATGGAATAGAAGTTACAACAAGAGAATCTCAAATGCAGGCCCTCAAAAGGCAGCCTGAGAATAAAAGAAAAATAGGTCAGCCTAGAGAACTATCAACAAAACAACAGAGATGATCAAGACCCTGGTTCAACTCCCAGAAGTGCTCATGGAAATAGGCCATGCAGTCTGGCCAAGTGTGTAGGGATCAAAGAGAGAAGACAACTCAGCATTGAAAAATGTCATGGTAAAGTTAAATGTTTTGGGCTGAAAGGCGTAAATATCACAACCTAGCAGCAAACCACAACACAATGCCCACTTGACGTCCTTTTATGGGTGGCTGATGAAAGGGGCCACTCAGTCCTTTACTAGCAATCGGCTAAACACCAGAGAGAGATATGGCATTCTAAGTAGATTTGCAACTTTGATGCATGCAGGTTCCAATTTTCTTGAAAATAAAAGTAAATAAAGATGTTATGTTAAGTCAAAACATTACTATACTCTTGTTATAGTAACTGTTAGATCTCCATCTTAACAAGTTCAAATAAAGCAATGATCAATCCAAGGTGAGCACAAGACACTCAACAGTATCTGGAATGATAGTGGTCAGTCATTACTGATTGCCTGCTTTAGGATCAGTAAACCACAACTGATTAAGATCCTCCCCCACCTTTGGACCTGAAAACAAGTCCAATCATCTGACCAAAAAGAAACAGGTATCAAGAGCTAAGGCAACCCAATACCAAAAAATGTCATGCATCTGATGAATTGGGTTGAAAGTCACAGATACCAGAATAGCGTAATGTAAACCACAACTATCACATCTATTTAATGTCTTCTTACGGGTAGATAGTTTTAGAATAGTATTTACAAGTGAGAAGAAAAAAGATAACCTGAAAGCAAACTCCAAAATGGGTACCAGAGGGTAAAAGAAAAAGAGGCCAAAGAGAAACACTAAAAAGAACACTGGTGTGAGAGGCAACAACAGCAGACGTCACTGTCAGCTCCCTCATTAACATTGAGCAACACGTCCAAAACAGAGACACGTGGCAAGATACTATGCAGTTCCTGTACAAAGTCTGGCAGTTGATAACAAGATCATCAAACATAGAGAGCTTCTTCTCTATGTGATGTCTTCGTCTCAAAAGGATAATAGATAGACAGGTAGACAGTCCAGCAGTAAGACAGAATTTCAGGTGACAGCTGTTTGTTATTGATGCTACAGTTGAATTGTTCATGTCTTTTCATGGTGATAAAATACACACGACTCTTCTATTATATTTCAAAGTGGTTAGAAGAAGCTATATCTTAAAATGTAAGAACGTATGTGCTGGATATTTCATATCAACCACTAAACTCTCAGATTTGTCAATTCATGTTCTTTTTGTTATAAGCATTAATTACCAAAATATCATTTACACATAAATATTGACTTTAGCTAAAAATGGTATGTTTTGTCTGTGGTGTCACAAATGGAATCACTTCAGTGAAATGTGAACTCTAAGAATAAGGGAAATGTACTAGGATCAGAACATGTTCATCCACAATTGCTACAAAATTGTTCATATTAGAACTAAAATGTCACTTTGAGATGAAAACAGATGTGGTGAGCACAGAAAAAAAAAAAAGTAGAACCCAGCGCTAGAGTTACAATTCCTTCAAGAGAACTTCAATCACAGCTTACCATGCATCTACCTCTTTTTAAAAAAATGTATTGACAACATTTCTGTTGCTACAGGCAGTATTTATTTTCTACATGTCATTTTAATTTAGGTTCAAGAGTACTTCCCTTGAAATAAAAAAATGAGCAATAAACTTACCATTTGTTAGTATTATTTTGAAATGATGACCTTCTAATGCCTCTCTCCCTGAAACATAACCAAAACATTACATTCAGTTATATGGCAGAAATCTACATGACTATAAACTCTCTTTAAGGAAAACATATTTCTGTTTTATAAATAAGATAATATTTTTCTGTGTAACACAAACAGAATTTAAGTATCAACACCTTCAGTGTATCATCACTCTTGTTAAATAATATAAACATTATATCTTTAATCAAGTAACAAATCAATTACAGAGAATGGTAGACCTTCACTATTTTAATTTTTCCCTTCTCTCAAATATTAAAGCTCAAAATACAACATAAAAAAACATACAAATAAACTTGGCCATTTTCTCCAATAATGAATATTTCATTTTAAAGTAAAGAGACAATTTAGTTTTTCAGATTTCTCTTAAAACAAAATGTAAATGGCTTGTCATTCTCTGTTTCTCATTGTTATTGTTATTGTTATTGGTTATGGAAGGCCTCGGTCTCACAGCAAATGAATTAAAATGCATAATTCTCATTGGTTTGTCCCCACTTCTTTCTTTAGTTACTCCACTTTATTAAGGTAAACTGAGAATATTCTACTCTTCCAGTTGAAAGCATAGCAAGCTGAGACTAACACAAAAAATGCTTATATATCTTGAGTGAACTTACCTAGCTCTAAACGGTTGTTCTGAATTAAATTTATGACAATTGTGAGTACCCTATAAGCATTCGCATAATGACCATGACAAAAGTTCAAAATTGAGTTGATGTCCTTGGCATAAATCTGATAATGATGGAAAAGAAAAGATTGACATCGATTTATTCAGATTTAAGGGAAACAAAAACAATAATATAAAAGCTAACAATTTTAGTAAACACATATATTTAATCATCAAATCCATGATGAGCTTCTTGCAAAGCTTAAGTTTTTATCAAATTGTTCTATGTTATTGCTTTTGAGAAATGTGTCTACTGTTTTCTGTGTACTCCATTTGCCACTTAATTTTGTTTCCATCCATCATATATATTTTTCTTCTGAATTTTCCATTTTTGTTTGTACACCAAAACAAAACACAATTTGCAATTCATTAAACAGCCTTAATTATCAGGACTTCTTCCTTTCAACTCCATGTGGAGCATATGTCTTCAACAAACACTTTCCAAGCCGCTCTGTTTCTTGCAATTCTTTTAAGATCAATGTCTCCCCCATTGTCTTCATCTCTGCTTCCAACTGTCTTCTGCAAGAATATTTTTATCGTCATCTTTGTCTCTTCAACTGGGGATTACAGAGTAATACTCTCAGTTGGCTTCAGCAGTATGTGTCCTATACAGAGACATCATCTTAATTGTATCTCTTTGTCCATTGGTATTTGACTGGTACTTTTCTATAATTCTATACCAGCGATTTTGTCATGTTATTTCCATCCTCTTATTCTGTGCAAGCATCCATTCTCATGATCGTCATTTTCGTTGATCTCCATGTTTCACAACCATATAATGGGACATATTTAACTTTGGAATTGAAGATTTTTAGTTTTCTATTTAACCTAATTTCTTTGGATTTCCATATGTTTCCTAGTGCAATGAAGGTTCATCTTGCTTTTTGTATCCTTACTCTGTTATCATTCTCTTTTCCTCTTTTGTCTATATTGCTGCTAAGATATATGTCAGATTGTACGTTTAGTAGAGAATTATCATCTCAGTCCCCCACTTTTAACTCTTAACTAAACCATCTTGGTTCGTATTGTCAGTCATATTATACACACATATTTTAGCATACTATTTAATGCACCACATATGCTGATTATTTATTTATTTTGATATGTTAAAATAATAAATATACCTTTTACTCACATATCCTAACAGATATAGTTGTTGTTGCTGCGTTCGCCAGCTTTCAACTCTGACGAAGTCCCTAAAAACTAGGAACTGAATTTTGCGTGTTAATCCATTTTTCCCTGGCAGCCGTGTGCACAGGTGTCCCTCGCCGCACAGGCAGATAACTCCGACTTCGGAGGTAATCATGTTTTTCCGTCGATGAGTAATTGACGTTTCAAGCCGGGCCTCGCTGCTGAGACCAGGGGTGATTGCCGCAGAGAGAAATCATAAATAAAAATCCCAACCGGTGTAGCCGAGATTTGAACCCACAACCTCTCTGTCCCGAGGCCGGCGTCTTGCCTTGATACTAACCAGTCCCCCATGGACTTGGAATATGAGGAAATTGCAACAAGGAACACTTTTCATGCATAGCCTTCAATGGTTCCCGCCGCCTATCCACCATATACCGGAAGTTCACGTCCTCCTGAAAATGATGGTCGTCATATTTTTTTTTCATGTCAAGCGCTTGATGATGTTAGGCCATCGTTGTTGACTCCAATTCCGAACATATAAACACACAGTTAGTCGTGAAATCATCCCCATTGCACATCAAACAACAGACCGTAAGATTAGCGTACGGCCGGTCTAGGGATGCATGATGAGCCATTACGATGACGTAGTACACACAACAATGTCGCACGCACAGAAATGACGCGCCCTTTAGAATCCTGATTACTCTAGTGAATGCAGCCTACGACGAACAAAACACGGTGCAATTTCCCTAAAGAGATAAAACTGCGGCTGACGAAGCATTTCACATTAATGAGTAACATGTAAATAACTTGTGTCAAGCAAATCCAACAACGGTCATGAACAGCACCAATGTAACGTAAAGCGCAGATCAAGTCTAGACGGTGGAAGGTCGCATTCACAACACTTGATTTGTCGAAAATGGAATATTGCCGGCGTACGACACCGCTTTATCGGCGCAGATGTAATAAGTAGATCATCATTTTGACTTTAGCGCAGAGAAGTGCAATGGAGAACCGAAATTAATCAGACCCCGAAGGCACTTTCTGCAGCGATCGAGAGAACGTGGACTAGTTCCGCCATCTTGGAAACGGAAGTCCCCACAGATATAGTAAAACAGATGATTAGTAAATAAAATAAAGACAATACAGAGTAGTTTTACATTAACACAATTATTAATTTAAAAAGAAAACAAAAACTATATTTACGGTGTTTATCTAGTTTATGAGGTCTGGAGGTGTGTTTATGTAGGAGTTGATGAATAAAGGTCGCATGCCACAGTGCAGTCGCTACACAGTGCACAGGTGAAAGTTTTTATTTGACACAAGACGGACAAAAATGTTTTACTCTAACTGGAATTAAACCTGTGACCATTTGCTTGACAAATAGTAGGTCCAATCCATTTGATCACCCCCGTCTAACATTAGAATAACTGACAAAAATCACTATTAAATCAATCCCTTATCTTGAACAACAAACATACAAGAAAGAATAAATTTATCAATGTTTTTAAACACGGGAGTAAAATCTGTAAAACTGGTCATACTTGTCTAGATCTACTGTTCTGATCATTGAACGGATTTTATCTTCTTCTTTATCAATTTGTTGCTGGGATTTCAGAAATTGATGCTGATTTCAGTCATAGGATTGTCTACAGCTCTTTCAAAGAACCAAAGATCATGCCACTCAGAGCTATCACAGAATGCTAGAGCCAGAGCTTGTCTCAAACAGAACTGTGTAGGTAGTCTTCTTCTTAGTCCACTGAACTCTGATTGGAGTATAGGGCATTCACAAGAGATCTCCACCAGATCCAATCTGGAACAAGTATAGACAACTCTACGGGCTTCTTTCACTTCATCATGTATAGTTTGTTGCCATGTCCCCAATGGTCTGCCTCTTCTTCGTTTGCCATGTGGTGTCCATGTTAATGCTAGGTGTGGAGGCATGTTTCATTCCATTAGTAAAACATGGCCTAGCCATTTCTAACATCATCTTTTCGCTTTTTGATTGATGTTGTTAATGCTAGATCTTCTGGCGACGTATTTGTTTGTGACGTTTTGATCCCAAATATTTAGAATCTTCTTAAGACTGTGCAGGTAGTAAGACTGGAAAAAAGTATTATATGTTTTCTGGTAAAAGTCATCTCCATATTTGAATTTATGAAACATGAGTTGCAGCTGTCTATTGTGAGAATATTTCAGTTTGAGAGTAACAGTTACTCATAGGAAGGCTGTAGATGACATTATGTCTATGAAAATTTGAGTGAAAGACCTTATCATTTTTCCCAAGGGTGTTCATGATGGTGATTTTTTATTTCATTAAAAGACACGAGTCCTTATTTTTTTAAAAATACTTCTGGATTTAACGAGTTCAGTTTTCTCATTGCCAGGGGTTTTTTTTTTTATAACCAGGGATATTTAATGAAGACCAACCTATTAGTATTTTTAACTCTTCGGACATGAAAACCACACACACTGAGTGAGCTACCTGTGTGTACACATGTGTATGTGTTGAAGACAAGTCAATTATAAAAACCAAACTTACATTCCTGAAATCAGACATCAACTGACTTTTACAGTCCAGGAAACTGTATGGGGGTGGGTATATTATCAGATTGCCGATGGCTTTCACATTAGGTGCATGCTGCACATTCGCCATTTCTTTCTAAAGGCCTATAAGAGAACCGTATAGCAGTGTTAAACTTCAAAGCCAACAAACAAGCTTAATAGCACTGACATGGAAATGGTGTACATGATAAAGTATTTGAAAAAGTGTTATCCACTTAAAAATATTTTCAAAACAAAATAGCAAAGAAATCTTAGTATCTTTGAAGAAAAAAAAACGGGTTCATCAAGGCAGGGTGGTCCTTTTCTTGACTCCCTTGTCCATTTAACAAGGTAAGCTAATCAATTACATGCACATTCATTTATTTTCCCCTCAGGTCGAAAGTGGCACATGGTGTGAAAAGTCATAGTTCTCCACTATTGACAGTTTGCTGATAGTTCTTGCTTGTTTCTTTGTCCCATGGTTGAGCCTTCCCTAGTAATTGTTCTGTATAGTGATTCTCTTGGTCTGCTCTACCTTGTTTACATTTTTTCTTCTTTCTTCAGATGGTTTTCACATGAATGCTTGATAGGGAAGTCTTTATTCATTGATTCTCTGCGCATGATCGATGTTTTTCCATCTTCTTCTGATAAAGTCTGACACATATTCCTGTTTAGTTTAATCTCGTACCAGTTTGTTTGAAATGTATTCTCTCCAACTTATGTTTGAAATTCTTCGTCGACATGTTTTCAAAGGCATTTAATTTCATACATGCATATAGGAGTGGCAAATTAATTTATGATATTTATAATCTGAAAGATAATTTTAAAATTAAATATATATTTTTTTAATTTGAAGATTACAATACATATGTTAAAATGCTGATCATTACTTAATATTACAAGTACATTTTGCAACAATTTATATAAATTTCATGAACGCACAAAAGCTATGAATATATAGAGAGACACCTTCCAATATGTGAATGCTTTTAGGTGAATCAGCTTCAAAACTACAATGTTCAGTAATATTAATTTTAAAATTGTGAAGGAATGTATTTTATTCTATCTTCAGTATGCACGCACGGATGCATGCACTGCATTCTTATATGTATAAGAAGGCAGTGGAGAAAGGTTTGGCGGACTGGCATGGTACTGACCACATGACCATAAAATTTGCTGTCGGCCACTAAAAAATATGTCCAGTAATACCACATTCACTACCTTTTTTTTTAAGGAGCATAAAAAACGCAGTACCTACCAAGTGGAGCGGCGATATAGCTCAGTGGTTAGTGAGCTGGACTATAGAGGACATGAGGTCGGGGACGTTCGTGATCAACGGCTTCCAGGTTCACCCAGTATTAAATGGATACCAGATTTTTTTTCTGGGAAAGTAAAGCGGTACGTGCGTAATACCGACCACATTACCCCCAAAAATCGTGTGCACGTCTATTAAAAAATATGGCCACTAACACCATATTCCCTATATGATGCTGGCGTGACATGGCTCTTTACTTTACTTACCTACTAAGGCTTCTTTTATTTAATATATTCAACTTAATCTTCAACTTGGTTAAAAACATTGTCATGGTGTCTTACTTTCTTCTTGGCTTCCGGTTTCAAGATGGCGCGGTCATGTTTGCGTCAACGTTCACTGTTACGTTTTTTTGCCGGAAAGATGGTTAATTCTATCTTTCCAATGCAGATCAGTGTATAGATAAAAAGTTCCACTGTTGGGATCTTCCCCGGTGAAGCGGAGTACATGCATGTGATCTGTAATCCTCTACAGTGTGCGTGATAGTGTGTTCTGTGTTGATTGCAATATTCGTTATCATTGGAATACCGGTCAATATGACGGTTAGGCGGCAGGAACTTTTAATTGCTGTGTCTGAAAAGTGTTCCTTGTTGCAGTTTCCTCATATTCCAAGTCCGGCTTGTTGCATGAGCTACTGAGTTAAGTGCTCTGTGCACACCGTGAGCTGTGTGTATCATCCGTGTTGATCATGTTTCGATATTCCAATGGTTTACGATGAATGATGATATCGTATGACGGAATATTTGGCTGTTTTCACTTTCTGTGCGGTTTCGCCTTATGTATTTTGGCGTGTGCTGAGACTGCTATGATGGGGACTACAGCTATCTTTCTTTGTTTTGGAGATGAGTTAGTAATTTGGATGATACCACTGGCACGGACGGTTGAGTAATTATGGATTTTAATTCGTTTGCAGTGATACCGGGGCCTTCAATAACCATAACCATAACTTTCTTCTTTCATGCATTCATAACTACAAGAATTAAATAGGCTGTTTCATGGTTCACCCTTAAAAAGGAAACTACAATCATTCATTACATGATTATTATGTGGACACATTACAATTTAAGATTCAAGATAGGTGATTGTCATATGATAATTATTGTCACAATAATAATGATACATTTTGTCACAATAATATCACATATTCATTCTAAATTTGTCATTCTTCATATTCACTCTTCTATAATTCATCATGTAGAAGTACATTGGAGAGTGACAGAGCCCGCAAATGAACTTACCTAATCTGTTGCTAGCCCTAGTAAGAACGTTGCATATCCTCGTTTATTTTTCTGAAAATGGTTACTTGTTATTGATAGTGTGAAATTTTTGCTTGTTTTTGGTCTGTTTACAGATTCCTAGTTTTGGGAGGGTTTTTTTTTCAACATAGCTCTGTCTTTTTTGTCCAATAACAAAAAGTGGAATACACAACATTGACAGTCTCTGTTTGTGTCTCGTGTATTTGTAATAAATAGCTATTCTAAATCTCTGTAGTAGGCCTATAAGTGCCCGGAGTTTGGGCAATCTGTTTAAAGATGGTTACAGAAGATAGAGCAAAGTGAGGTAACGTTGTTGAAACCTTTAACCACATACTATGTTAGTATAGTAAAGTAAAGCGAAGCAAAGCAAAGCAAAGCAAAGCAAAGCAAAGCAAAGCAAAGCAAAGCAAAGCAAAGCAAGTAAAGTAAAGTAAAGTAAAGGTAAAAGTAAAGTAAAGTAAAGTAAAGTAAGAGATTTGAATATGTGTCTTAGCACGCGAGTTTTCACCCATATGTGCTAGGCCGCCTATCCAGAAGTGTTCGGAGACTTCTGGGTAGCGTCGCTTCAAGCATCGAAACTCATTATACGAGGTGGCATACCTCACCTCAGATTATACCCTGGTACTCATTTCTGCCAGTGGCTGGGTGGACCGCAGGTGTATTTTTTTCTAACCACAAGTACAACTCACACTGCTTCCAGCGGGAATCGAACACGAGTTGTCCGAACGTGGGTAGCCCAGTCAGGTGGTTTTCCCAACTAGGCAACCGAGGCCCCCAGACTATGTTAGTAATTTTGTTAAGTCACGATGAATATAAATTGGACTACAAAGAACAAGAGGTAGGGTTCGATTCCAATCGATGGCTTCCGGTTCACCCAGCCTTTAATGGGTACCGGATTTTTTTCTGGGAAAGTTAAGCAGCACATGCGTTATACCGACCACATTACCCCAAAAATCATGTGCCGAAGGTCTATAAAATTTATGGTCACTAACACCATATTCCCTATACGCCACTTGGCGTGACGGGGGTGCTTTACTTTACTACTAGGATGAGTATATGTTTTCTGTTCATCATGTATAATGTTCTGGTCTTTTACATTCTTCAGTATTGATTGCTATCCTTTTTATACCTTTATGAAGCATTACTTGCACAGTGGTTAGTGTACCTACTTGACGATGAAGCCAATATGGATTTAATCCCCGCAGGATACTTTTCAATTGATACAAAAGAGAAAAGAATACCAGACTCACTAGTTTTTGAAAAGGTAACAAAAGCAAGGAAGTCTACTAGCTTTCCCATCTTCAAATATTCCCCTACAACATTATAATTATATGTCACGGGACATATTTTCCCTCATTTTTAATCTCTCACTTTTCATTATTGATGACACCACTATTCAAGGGTTAGGGTTTGGTGATCTTATTGATATTCACCCAAGTATATCCAAAAAAGGGAACATATGCCTGTAGCAGTTATCCTGCATGATTCATGTGATTGTTTTTATTTCTTCGATGATGTTGGTGTAATTCCATTGATAAGTATTGGAGGGTATTTTCATTCATTCATCTTTGATCATATGAACAGTGGATTCATACGTAGAGTGAGCTTAGGCACTATCCATCTGTTGCCCAGGGGTAAACGGCTTGACTTCTAAACGTCTCCAATAGTGGAACTGTGACCGGCCTCAGCATACAGAGGCGTGCTGCAATTATAGATTAACAACACAGAGGTCTGGCAGATGATGCTCGTAAACCCGGGAGGGCAGAGCATCTAAGGGTAGAATCCCCCTACAGAAAATACAAGCTGCTGCCTTGCAGGAAGATTGAGGACAATCATAGGCTAAGGAAAGCAAACCTAAATAAAATGCTGGCAGAAATCGGATGCACTGGGCCATTGGCGCGGAACACAGTGCAACGTTCTAACATGTAATCAGTCAGAGTGGATCTAACAGACTTTAATCATGGTGCTCTATCTGTGGAGTCCTCGCAGGCAGGTGGAGTGCCGAGTCCCATGTCTCGTAGGGGCCCAACCCAGGCTACTGGTGGTCTCCCTGACCCATTTTGGAGAGCCAGGAAATGGGACCAGAGGGAAACTACTACTGGTCGGACAAGCTTCAAGAAACACCTGAAAATAATACACTGGAATACGGAGGGCATATACCACAAAAAACAAGCCATAGAAGTCAGACTAGCATAGGAGGAGATAGACGTTGCCTGCATCTAAGAAACTCATCTTAATCCTCAGCATAGATATATGATTAGGGGCTACCAAACATTTAGACAAGACAGGGAATGCCACAAGGGTGGAATTCTTATACTCATTAAAATACCTTTCCAGCAAACTGATAGAAGTAGTCACAAACAGAGAGGCAAAGATCATTGGCACAGACCTATACATCAACTCTACTAGCACAAAAATATTTAACATATATATTTAACTGTCCTAATGACAAATTGCTGAAGCTGGAGTCAATGGAAATAACACCTACACGGTGTCTGGTAGTAGAAGACTTTAACAGCCACTCTGAAAGATGGGGATATAAGGAGTCCAATGCTCAAGGTGAAGAAGTGGAAGAATGGGAAATAGACAACAACCTATTCATCATAAACTTTAGAGAGGAAGCATCCCCCCCCCCAACCTACTCAAGAAGATGGGGAAAAACAACATCAACTCTTGACCTAGCATTTGCAACAGGAGACATATCCAACAAAATAGCCAGAAATAGTACTGAACCAACTTGGCAACAGTGACCACAGACTAGTCAAACTCTCAGTGGATCTTGCTCACAAACAGGAGTTGCAAATACCACTTCCCCGCTGGAACTACAAGAGAGCAGACTAGGAAAAGTTTGCCAGCTCACAGATGCCTTTATTGCGCCTATCAACACCCATGGAAAGAAAGTCAATAATATGATAGAGGAGTTAACAAAGGGAATCCTGAGAGCTGCTAAAGAATCATTTCCTAGAGGAGCAAGAAGAAACTTCAAGCCATACTGGAGCAAGGAAATACAAAGACTAGAAGGGGAACTGAATTGTTCCAGAGAACTAGCTGAAACATCACAAAGCACGGGGAGCAACATAGCCTATAAAGCAGCCTCTGCCAAATACAGAAGAGAGGTCAAGATATCAGCCAGACAGAGCTGGAAAGACAAAGCAGAGAGCCAATAAAGACAATCTAGACAAAAATGGACATAAACTCTGGAAACTTGCGAAAGCTCTGAGCGATGAAAACAACTGCCGACCTTCAATAACTTTAGCACACAATCATAACATCCACACAGGCAAAAGGGCAGCAAACATACAGATAGAAACTTATACAAACATTTGTAGAATAAACAGTTCAAAAGACCAACAGAAAGCTGCAAGAAAATAAAATCGAGATGCAAAGCACATACATTTAGCACCAGAAGAACATCAGACGACCATCTTTACCCCAACTGAATTAGATGCAACCCTCAAAGGGTTGAAGCTCAAGAGTTCCCCTGGAAAAGATTGAATTACCATGAATTACCATCACCGAAATGCTCATAAAACTGGGACAGAAAGCCAAGGGCCAGCTTCTAAGGATAATAAATGCCAACTGGAAGAGAGGTCAAATGCCGGCAACCTGGAAAGAAGCCATTATGGTGCCCATCCTCAAACATGGAAAAGACCCACTGGACCCAAGTAGCTATAGACCAATTAGCCTACTGAGCTGCCTGAGCAAACTCATGGAAAGGCTGGTCAACAGAAGGCTCATGTGGCATTTGGAGACAAAATAACAAATCACACCACAACAAAGCGGTTTCCGTCAGCACAGATCAACTGAAGACCTGGTCACCTACATCGCACAGGAAATAGAAGATGCTCTACAAGAAAAGAAACACACTGACAGTGTGGGCCGACATGGAGAAGGCTTTTGATAGAGTATGGAGAGAAGGCTTAAAGAACAAACTTCTCAGACTTGGTATCCAAGGTAGTTTATTAAACTGGATATCTCAATATCTACAAGACAGAACGGCCAGAGTACAAGTACATGGACAACTAAGTAAGAAAGCCAGAATCGAACAAGGTGTCCCACAATGTGGAGTCCTATCCCCAACACTCTTCTTAATTTTCATAAATGACATCGTAATGGACATTCCACCCAGAATACACTCAGTAATTTACGCAGACGACATGGCGTTATTGGCACGTGAAGAATCTATGTCACTAGCTAGTTCTAGAATGCAAGATGAACTAGGAAAACTTGAAAAATGGACAAACACCTGGTTATTACCAATTAATGAAACAAAAACTACATACAGTAACAGCCTATCAAGAAACACACTCTCTGCAAAATTGAAGATAAAAGACCATACACTTCCTATTGTCCAAAACCCAACATATCTTGATGTCGCCTTGAATCGCAGAACGACATGGAAAAACCAGATAGACAGAGCAAACAAAAGAGCCAGAAAACGAACAGATATTATGAAGAAATTGGCAGGAACGGACTGGGGAGCAGGCTGCAATATCTTGAAACGACTATACGTAGGAAAAGTAAGACCAGTCCTAGAGTATGGTGTCACAGCCCGGGCTAAAGCTTCCAAATCACAGTTTAGCAAAATTAACAGAAAACAAAACCAGGCTGCCCGCATCATCACTGGTGCTATGAAATCTACACCTATCAAGACTCTGGAAACAGTAACAGGTTTACAACCCTTAGAAGACAGGCGGAAAACTAAAGTAATGCAACAAGCGGAGAAATATAAAAGGCTCCTTAGTCACCCCATGCACCAAAGAATAACTGGTTTCAGAAAAAGAAAACTGAAGAGGAGCAACTTCGCTGCAACCTCCAAAGAACTGGCAACTAGTGATCCAGTACTGTCCCAAACAATGCCGAAACCCTTAGGCCCATCTGATATGACTCATGGGAAACACAAAATACCAGAACTTAAGGATGACATAATAGGAATCATGAAAAAAGGCACCCAGACTCAGAGAGAAAACACATAGCAGAAAAACACACAAATCACAACTACCCACAGGTCTCCTGGTCACGCATATACACAGACGGCTCCGCTACATATGCCACCAGGAATGGAGGAGGAGGTGTGTTCCTGAAGCTGAATAATCAGGAAGAGATCACCAAGTCAATAGCTACTTGGACATTCTCAAACAATTATAAAGCAGAAAATGAAGCCCTCAAAGATGCTGCAAAGCTGGCTATCCAACACACAAATAACATACACAAGAAATGGGTGAAACTGTCTGATGTAGTGTCAGTCCTAACAGCTCTAAAATAAAACACAGGAACAGTGAGCTAGATGACTTGAGAACAACCCTAGACCAACTGTGCAATAACTTCCAGAGAGTGGTCATCCAGTGGATACCATCACACTGTAATATACATGGAAACGAACGCGCAGACAAATTAGCTAAAGAGGGATGGAGATTACCACAAGAGAACCATCTGGTCAGCTACGATGAAGCCAAATCCATCATAAAAGGCCAGTTTCATGAAAAATGGAAACGAGAACACCCAAAGTATAACAAGAGGGACGGATACCTCCAACTATCAAGGAGGGATCAAGTCATCATACTTCGCCTCCACACTGGCCACAACAGAATGAGAAACCACATGTTCATCAAACTCAAAATTGGTACTACCAGCTAATGCCACTGCATACTGGACAACATGACAACAAAACATGTTCTACAGGATTGCTTCCAGTACACAGACCTGAGAAGCAAAATGTGGCCCACACCCACCTCCCTGGAAAAGAAACTATACGGGGCAACCGAATCACTTAAACAGACTGCCACCTTCGTGAGAGAGTCCGGAATCCTACTCTGACAGTCATGATCGCAGAAGAAGAATATCCAAATTTGGAAGAAGTAAAGGCATCAAGATGCACCACAGACTTTTGTTTTGTCCATTACCACGTAAAGCTGTCACCATACCTCTTTTTTTCTCCTTTTTTTTTTAGTATTGCTATCCAAATTTGGAGTAGTGATTTTGGAGTTTGTTATTCAACCAAAAGAATCGCTATAAAGTGACATTGAACCGGACTTAGTATTTAAACCTGACAGGTGTCAATTTTGTGAATGGTGGTTCTATGAAAACTATAATTGCTTAAAAAATGGTGACTCTTCTTTGTGTGCGTTGCTTTGTTATTTCTTTTTGGCGTGTGCTGCTTTGCTGTTTCATCTTGGTATGTGCTGCTTTGCTGTTTCATATTGGTGTGTGCTGCCTTGTTATCTCTTCTTGGTGTATACTGCCTTGTTATCTCTTCTTGGTGTGTGCTGCTATGTTATCTCTTCTTGGTGTGTGCTGCTATGTTATCTCTTCTTGGTGTGTGCTGCTATGTTATCTCTTCTTGGTGTGTGCTGCTATGCAACAATGAAGAAGGCAAATATAACAAATGAAGAATGTTTAAAACGAGCTGGAGAAACCAGAAATATCAGAATCACAAGAATCATAAGGAAAAGACAATCTATATTTATTGGGCATGTGATGCGAAAAGAAGGCATTGAGAATAGTATAACAACGGAGAGAATGAATGGAAAGAAGAGCAAAAGAAAGACAGGAGAAAAAAATATTGAACAGCTTATCACAACACATAGACACAACAAAAGATCACAGACTGAAATTGTGACATGCATGAAGGGCCGGGATATGTGGAGAGAGATGATCGTCTACACCAGCCGACAAGGTACCCGATGATGACGACCCGTTCAACCTCATACTATGTCTTCTAGATTATATTAGGCCGCAGTTGCCATTAAAATATTGTACTGAAAACGATCATTCTTTTTTCAATGCAGTTTTACTTCAGTAAGTTCAATAAGTAAATTGTGCAATGAGCAATGTTTGTCTGCGAAAACACGCAATCAGAGTGTCAAGTCATAGTAAATGACTATAACTAAAATACACAACACGTCTACAACTGTGAGGTAGACTTATCCAAGGCGTACAACTCTATGAGGTAGAAATATCCAAGGCGTACAACTCTATGAGGTAGAAGTATCCAAGGCGTACAAATTTATGAAGTAGAAATGTCCAAGGCGTATAACTCTGTGAGATAGAAATATGTCCTAAGCGTACAATTCTATGATGTAGATATATCCAAGGCGTACAACTCTGTGAGATAGAAATACCTAAGCGTACAATTCTATGATGTAGATATATCCAAGGTGTACAACTCTGTGAGACAGAAATATCCAAGGCATACAACTCTGTGAGACAGAAATATCCAAGGCGTACAACTCTGTGAGACAGAAATATCCAAGGCGTACAACTCAATGAGGTAGACATATCCAAGGCGTACACTTCAATGATGTAGAAATATCCAAGGCGTACAACTCTGTGAGACAGAAATGTATCCAAAGCGTACAATTCTGTGATGTAGAAATATCCAAGGCGTACAACTCTGTGAGACAGAAATGTATCCAAAGCGTACAATTCTATGATGTAGAAATATCCAAGGCGTACAACTCTGTGAGACAGAAATATCTAAAGCGTACAATTCTATGATGTAGAAATATCCAAGGCGTACAACTCTGTGAGACAGAATTATATCCAAAGCGTACAACTCTGTGAGGTAGAAATATATCCAAGGCATACAATTCTATGGAGGAAGGATTGGTTGCTTCATATATGAATAATATTGAGAGTTGGGTAGATATGAAGTAAGCAGACAGATGCAGGCAGATAGAAACATTGGATGGATGCATTGATATTTGGCTAGATATACAGATTATCATATTTATGAACCGACAAAGCAAATATATGAATGAGATAGTAAGTATCTGCAAAGCGAACTCGTTGTATCACTTCGTAGCGAAACATTTTCAAAATTCTAATCAACCCAACAAAACACGGACGCCCACATCCACAGTTTCCAAAGACGAGCCTAGAAGACAGAAACTTCTAGAAATACAGAATCACAGCACACAACCAGCACAAGAACTTCCACAAAACGAAGAACACCAATGGACAAACACAAACTACTATACAGATACAGAGTACAACGACTGGGAAGTGGAGATTGTACCACATTTCGACGACCCAGAGGACAACTATCAGTGACACCCTCATGCCCTTCTGAGGGCAACAAACACAAAATATTTTATGAAATGGTTCCCTTTTATGAAATAAATAAAATTCTGGAAAATAAAAGTTCCCCAAATAATAAAAATCTATACTCTTACTACTACTACACTCAGTACTACTCTATTACTACTACTACTTCTACTACCCCAAAAAAAACAACAACAAAAACACGGACATGGGTCTTCCACATGTTTCAAACGCAGTGTTAAAACAGACATGCCAGTTGTAAAAGTGTTTGTCGAGGAGGTGACTAATGTAATAGAGTAAGCTAGTGAAAGCATGGGAGCAGGTAACGTAGTTGTTACCCGTTTCTTTAACGGACAATAGCAGTAACATATGGTAGCGACCATCAGTAGTTAGGACATAAATTTAAAGTATGGAAAATTCCAGTCAGAATAACAAGTTAAGGGAATAAAAGTTTATAGTAGGAATAGGGACACCCACCGAGAACTTATACTCGGACATAACTAGGACACCCCCATAGATAAGGTAGGAAGGTTCAGAATTATACTGGACACGATAATGAGTTTTAAGAATGGAAATTTCCACTTCAACCAAGTTGTGGAAGTGAGAGTAGGCGCATGACAATAGCATGCATTGATCCCATGACTGGCCGTCTGATAAATAAGTTATCATCTGATAAATAAGTTGTCATCCAACTAACAGGAGAGGTCAGTCATGAAGTAATAATTATTTTGAATGGGGTTATGGAAAAGTCATGAAAATAATCTGTTATTGTCAAGTCGTGGACAGTTGAGACACAGGTCAGATTTAGTCACAATGATGAGAGGTAAAGAGGCGGTGGAATCTTAGTTTTGAGATTTGATTGGCTGAAAATGTTGCAAATTGTCACTTTGCGACAATTTAATTGGCTACTGATTTCACGCGAAGAATTGTGGTTGAGTGAATAACCTTCAACACAATAGAATCAGAACACTACTTTTAGATTAGACAATTAGAATGAGAACAATAATTAGAATTAGACAACAATTAGAACAAGAGTTAGAAATCGGAAGAGCTAGAAGTTTATAGAGATAGAAGTCAGATCTAATATGTTACGATTAGAAAGTTGAGCCAGTTAGTTAAGAAGTTAAAAATCTTCAAGTTGTAGTTTTAAGTCGGCTGAAGAGTTATTAAGTAAGTTGATAGAGAGTAGTAAGGATAGTAATGAACATACGAACTTTGGTTGTGAAGTGTTTGAGAGTTTTCAAGTTGTGTTTCACATTTCTGATAAACGTTAAGTAAGTGATAGAGAGATTGAATGCAAGATATGCACTTATGGAAATTTCAAATAGTCACCGACGATAGTCTCTTGAGTGTCCAGAATGAACGAACATTAATTTAAGATAAGTGCACCCACTACAGTACGATCATGTGCCAAGAATAATAATCATCATAATGCGCCGTACCGGTTGGCGTTGGCGATCATTTCCTTCCACAATCTTCTATCCACAGTGCATCGTATCAGTTCTGTTATTGACTGTTTTCCATGCCATGACACAAAGCTATCCAGTATTTTCTCTCTTTGTCGCCCGCGATCTCTCTTTCCTTTTATTTTGCCAGTTGTAACCAAGTATTCCAACTTTCCTCTTCTCATGATGTGCCCGAAAAATGTTGTTGCTTCTTTTCGATGTTTTTTAAGAGCTCCATTTTTGTGTTGGCCTCTTTGAGAACTTTCTCATTGGTCTTTTTAGCTGTCCGGGAACTTTCAACATTCTTCTGAGAAACCCCATCTCTGTGGTCTCTAATCGTCTTTTCATTTGTTTGTCTATTGTCCATGATTCGCTTCCATGGGTCAGAATTGGTTCTATATAGCATCGATGAACTCTCTCACTTCTATTGACATATATTTGTCATATATAAGATATAAGATATTTTTCATTTTCTGAAATGCTAATTTGGCCTGAGCTATTCTGCTTTTTATTTCTGTGTTGCATCTTCCATCTGATGTTATCACTGCGCCCAAGTATTTCAAACATTGCACTTGTTTCAGATTTGTCTTGTTTATTTTTATGCTGCATGATGGTGATGATTATTTCTTCGATATATCCATTGCTTCTGTTTTCTTACTATTTAGACTGAGGCCTTTCTTGTTGCTTTCTTTTACTATTATATCTATCATTTCTTGTAGCTCATTCTCTGTCTCTGCTATTAAGACTGTGTCATCCGCATATCGTAAATTATTTATGTTGTGACCGTTGAATGTTGTAAAGTGAAAACAAATCCGGCGACAGAACACAGCCTTGTCTGACTCCTTGTTTTATCAATTGGAATTGTCCTGTTTGGTTGTTAATTCGTATATCTGCTGTTTGTTGCCAGTACATGTTTTTTATGATTCGCAGATCCTTGCCATCAGTGTTTAATTTCTTCAGCATATTTATTATTTCCACGTGCTTTACTTTGTCAAATGCTTTCGTGTGGTCTATAAAGCAGACATATAAATATTTCTTTACCTCTATAGATCTTTCTATCAATGTTCTTAATATGTATTGCATTATTGGTGCCCTTTCCTTCCACAAATCCACATTGTTCCTCACTTATTTCTGGTTCTATTTTGTTCCTTACACGTCTCATGATGATATTTAGTAATATTTGTCATATGGCTCATGAGACTAATAGTGCGATGGTCTTCACAATCAGTGGCGCCTGACTTCTTCGGTATGGCTACAAACGATTTTAGTAGATCTTCAGGTATGTGTCCAGTGTTATATATGTCATTGAGTAGTTTTGTTATGACTTGTACTGGAGACAAATACTAATAAATAAATATTATTAAATAGGGAAACTTCCGAGGCGATAATAGGGAATAATAGAAGGAGAAGGTATGTGTTAGCACTCGGAAAAAAATGACAAATAAACAACAACAGAAAAAAAACAAAGAACAATATAATATAATTGAATATATGCTCCGAAGCAGGATCGAACCCGCACTCCATGGCACTGCGCCTTGCCACGAGAAGCCGAACGCTTGGTACACAGCCACTCAGCTAAAAAAAATAGCTATTGTGAGCAGTGTCTTACACGAAGGCGTTCCCATGACTATAGCATAGGGTTACGATAACAGCTCGGAAATAAGTTACATCTTAGCTCATACCGTCCAGCTCTTCAGGAATTTATTAACGGGGTAATCTTATCCAACAACAATCTCAAATATTCTGTACTCAATAATACTATTTACTCTCAATCCTGTCGACCTTCTGAAATTTCTACCGCTAACAAACTGCTAATCGTTAACACAAGTTAATCTCCGTAACTTCTTTCAGAAACTTCTTCGATTTTTAACAATGTAATAATTTACAATATTCTTAATCTGCCCAAACTGAAATATTCTCTGTAATCATGGTTGCTATAATATTATCATCAAGAATCCGGGCCTGCTGGCGTAGGTGTTCATGTCTCTCCACAACTTTCGATCTCGACAGTTATTTATCATTTCTTTTGTTGACCTTCTGCCAAGCCATTCTCTTAAGCTGTCTGGTATCTTTTCTCTTTGCTTCCTTCTATCTCTTCGTCCCAACTTTCCCAGTCGTTAATATATTCCGGCTGTTCTCTTCTCATTACATGACCCAAAAAATTATGATTGTTTTTTCCTAATAATGGAAATCACTCTTTACTTCCGCCTCTTTCAGAACGTTTTCACTACTCTTCTTAGCTGTTCATGGTATTCTCAACATTCTTCTGTGAATCGACATTTCTACAGCCTCCATGGACTTTCTTGTCTGTTGTTCTATTGTCCATGATTCATATCCATATGTTAAGATTGGCTCTACATAACATTTAAGAATTCTTTTTTCTTGTTTCTATTGTCCAAAATGGATTGCATAGTATCTTCCTCATTTTCTGAAAAGCCGTTTTTGCCTGAGCCATTCTGGATTTCACCTCTGTTGTATATCTACCACTTAGGTTAACATTGTTCCTAGATATTTAAATTCAATACCTGTTTCAATAATGTTCCACTTGTCCTTATTGTGCATTGTAATGATGCCTTTTTCTTTGTTGCTACCATTACTTCTGTCTTTTTGCTATTAAAGCTGGGTCTTTTATTTTTGCTTTCCTTCATTATAATGTATAAAATATCTTGTAACTCATTTTCTTTCTTAGCAATTAAGGCTGTATCATAAGCATACCTTTGATTATTTATATTATGACCTCAAATTGTTATTCCAGGCTTACTCCTTATGGATCTTAAAATAATCTCACTACACATTACACATATTAAATAAATCTGGACACTGACAGCACACAGCCTTGCTTAACACCCTGTTTTATTTGTTGAAACATTCCCAGTTGATTTCCAGTTCTTATGGCCGCTGTTTGTTGCCGATTCATGTTCTTTATTATTCTATATAATACTATATGGTATATGGTCGACCTAGATGTTATCAGTCATTAAAGATCTTACCCAACCCTGGGAAGGAAATTCTTCTTTATCACTGAATGCACCTGTCTTCTTAGATGCCATACAAGCTACTGTTTAACAACAGAAAACTGGCTTTCGGTATTAATCAGAAGACCAAACTTGGACCATGACCTTCAACTGACCGCTGATAACTATTCCTATGTCTTACAATCTGCAAGGTTACTCTCCCCTTTCAACTTCTATTTTTACACCTCACCAAACTAAACTTTGATACACTTACTAGGTTTCGCCTTATGTATTTTGGCGTGTGCTGAGACTGCTACGATGGGGACTACAGTTACCTTTCTTTGTTTGGGAGATGAGTTAGTAATTCCGATGATTCCACTGGCACGGGCGGTTAAGCAATTATGGATTTTAATTCGTTTGCTTGGATACCGAGGCCTTCCATAACCAATAACCAATAATAACACTTACTAAAGTACAGCGCCATGTCAACAATATTAATGGGAAAGTAATGAATATATAATTACTACTTACGACTTACAGTGCTGCACAAAACTTTGAAAATTTAAAAAAGAAATTGTAACTACAGATGCGTGTCGTTTCTACGGATACTTCGGGATGGAATGTTTATTTCGGTGCACGCTGTGCGTCTTGTCTTTTTATAGTCGTCGACAGTGTGCAGTGCGCACACATTGACTGAAATAGACATTTTGTTTCATCATCAAGTAGAGTCATGCCAGCTGCCCTACTGGCTCAAGCGATCATGTCTCCCCGTAACTTTGTGAAGCTGTTTATCATTGTTGACTTTCTACCAAACCGCTATCTCAAATTGTCTCTTATCATTTGTTTGTTTCACAACGCCACTTCTTTCTTCCAATCCCTCCCTCCTCCACTCCCCACTTGTCACAATATAATTCGGCAGTTCTCTTCTCTCTACATTGCAAACCCCCCACCCCCGCTGTTGGCAGCGCACTTTCTCTTTGCTTTAGTCTCATTTATTGTTTTCCCAAACTAAGAAGAAATCCACAGGTCAAGCAAGATGTCTTGCGCTTTTTTTTCCCTTCCATTGCCCCGTTTCGTTAATAATTTTAGAAATAACAATTGTCTTGGATTATTTGATTGCATCTTCCAGTTTAACGTGTAGAGTTAAATACTGAACAAGCATTTTGTGGCCGAGTGTGTCCGTCAGTTGGACATCGGTTCAATTTCCGTTAGTGGTAAAATTGTACACCCCACCCCACCTCCCACACACACACACCCACACCCATACAGGCACACACACACACAAAAGTGGAATTAAACCAAAAAAAAACACTAATGACAAAGACAATGCTGAGCCATTGAAGACCTTCTTCAGAAAACCTACTTCCGTTTTTCTCTACAAAGTGATACTCCTCCAGGGAAGTCACTTGAAACACAAGCCAACTATATAGATGGCCCGTGGGCAGAAAATAAAATCGGAAAACACCCCATATAGTATGACGTTTTGAGCTATGAGAAGTATAGACAGCTGACGTCACTCTACCCGCAAACGCCCCTTCTTGCAAAGTGGCTGTACTTGAAATGAGATTATGACGCAATATTCTCAATTATTTTTCTTCTACATCCTAATCAACTGAAACGTCTCTCTCTCCCTCTCTCTTTCTCACTCTCACACCAATTTGAAGTAGACTCTCTCTAAGATTTATCTTTGTGACAAGGGTGTAGTTTTGCTTTATGTTTAATGTTAAAGCAAATTGAATGCAAGGAAAGATCCAAAATTCCCGAAGAGCATGGGAGGGGATGACGTCGGTCGTGTTAGAGAGAAGGGGAGAGATTAAGCACACATGTACACAACACACACACACACACACACAATGGAAGTCTTACCTTTGAGCTAAATATGCATGTTCTTAAGGTCAAGTTCATAAACTTGACTCCACTTAAGTGAGCAAACATTATACTACTACAAAAAAATATAAAAAAATAAAATTTAATTGCGTGAAGTCTTTTGATATTGGAACAGACAATGTCTAATTAGAATGGCAGAAAACAGATACATAATCTAAGCTTACATTAATTTTACAGCGTTGGAATGAAGGAAATCAGATTTGTTTCAACATTTACAAAACCTTGAAACATTCGAGTTGAGATGTTGATTCTACTGTCTAGAGTTGTTAGTAAATTAAAAAACAGGAAACTTATGTGTACAACCGACCTAAACATACACAGAGATTCTATTTTTGAGGAGAGGTGTCAGCAAGATGTGCCACCCCACTAGGAATTTTCAAAGGAATTCTCACGTAGGAAAGATACGTCGAGAAAAGTGAGGGACAATCTCCGCCATTTATGCAGATCGGGTACCCCGGTTGGCATGTTAAACATGATAATGATACAAATCATATAGCTCATACCACCAAAGCAATTACACATGGACCGCTCCTGACTCATAACACAAGTCTGCAGTACAGTCAGTCTAATCCTTGAATAATCAAAGGCTTGGACGATAAGGTGATAAGTAAATTACAACATCGATCGGTCCTGACTCACCTAGCCCGACATATCGTTATTACCTGTCATCAGCTGCAAACCCACTCCACCGCGTCGTTACTTCACGATAAGAGGATCAGTTTCGCGGGACAGGCAGCCGCGAGAGTATGTAAGGACGTCATGCAGAGTAATATGTCATTTTAGACTGTCGCCAGCAGGAAGAGGGCATAAATGTGTTAGGATAAAGTTAAGACAGTCGTGTACGGTAGGGTATGGACAATATATTCTATCAGAAGTGTTGCGCAGAATTCGTTAAGTTCTTAAATGTTGAATACAGTGTGAGCCTTCAAGCTCAATGCAGCAGGAGGTCGACGTCTAGGGGTCACGACCCAGGCGGGCCAACTCTCCCCACCTTCTCTAGCGTGCTAAGAAGTTAAAGGGCCAAAACAATTGCTTTGGGGGGGGGGGAGAGTGGGGGGGAAGGGGGGGTTCCTCTTCCAATGATCAGATTGCTGTTAAACTCTGTACAAAGAAACTGGAGTTAGGAAGTGACTGTGCCCTTTCTATTCGATGGAAGACTTTTGGAATCGTCTATGCGTCGATTAGTGCTGATGGTAGTTGGCGTTTTCAACAGAACAGGCATGTACATTTTCAACAGAACAGGCATGTACATTTTCAACAGAACAGGCATGTACATTTTCAACAGAACAGACATGTACATTTTCAACAGAACAGGCATGTACATTTTCAACAGAACAGACATGTACATTTTCAACAGAACAGGCGTGTACATTTTCAACAGAACAGACATGTACATTTTCAACAGAACATGCGTGTACATTTTCAACAGAACAGACATGTACATTTTCAACAGAACAGGCGTGTACATTATCAACAGAACAGACATGTACATTTTCAACAGAACAGGAATGTACATTTTCAACAGAACAGACATGTACATTTTCAACAGAACAGGCATGTACATTTTCAACAGAACAAGCATGTACATTATCAACAGAACAAGCATGTACATTTTCAACAGAACAGACATGTACATTTTCAACAGAACAGACATGTACATTTTCAACAGAATAGGCGTGTACATTTTCAACAGAACAGACATGTACATTTTCAACAGAATAGGCGTGTACATTTTCAACAGAACAGACATGTACATTTTCAACAGAACTTGCCAACGCGCTTTGGCGAGAGCTGTAACATGAATGGAGTGCATATGGAGACTTCCTGTCTGTGCTGATACTGGTTACGTGAACGTGACAGTCTAAAGAGTTTCCTATCACTGGCTGTGCTGATACTGGTTACGTGAACGTGACAGTCTAAAGAGTTTCCTATCACTGGCTGTGCTGATACTGGTTACGTGAACGTGACAGTCTAAACAGTTTCCTATCACTGGCTGTGCTGATACTGGTTACGTGAACGTGACAGTCTAAAGAGTTTCCTATCACTGGCTGTGCTGATACTGGTTACGTGAACGTGACAGTCTAAAGAGTTTCCTATCACTGGCTGTGCTGATACTGGTTACGTGAACGTGACGGTCTAAAGAGTTTCCTATCACTGGCTGTGTTGATACTGGTTACGTGAACGTGACGGTCTAAAGAGTTTCCTATCACTGGCTGTGCTGATACTGGTTACGTGAACGTGACGGTCTAAAGAGTTTCCTATCACTGGCTGTGCTGATACTGGTTACGTGAACGTGACGGTCTAAAGAGTTTCCTATCACTGGCTGTGCTGATACTGGTTACGTGAACGTGACAGTCTAAACAGTTTCCTATCACTGGCTGTGCTGATACTGGTTACGTGAACGTGACAGTCTAAACAGTTTCCTATCACTGGCTGTGCTGATACTGGTTACGTGAACGTGACAGTCTAAAGAGTTTCCTATCACTGGCTGCGAGAGAAAAATGTGTCAGTACTGAAGTGGCTCAGCAACAGCCTATCGCAGTTACCTACAAACGCCATTAACAGCTACAAACGAATAGAAGCGACATCCACAGTTGTACAATAAAGTAACGTAAAGTAAAGAGCCCCCGTCATGCATGTCAAGTGGCGTATAGCGAATATGGTGTTAGTGACCATACATTTTACAGACCTTCGGTACATGATTTTTGGGGTAATGTGGTCGGTATTACGCCCGCGCCGCTTTACTTTCCCAGAAAAAAACCCGGTACCCATTTAAGGCTGGGTGAACCCGGAAGCCGTCGGTTGGGATCAAACCCTACCTCTTGTCCTTTGTAGTCCAGTTCGCTAACCACTGAGCTATCGTGGCTCCCACATTTGTACAATGATGCTATACATTTTCTCTATTTCACTGGAGCAGAAAGAGGTATGTTATGTTATAACGTTGAAAGAAGTTGACACATTAAACGGTCCACAGACTGCGCCCCTGGTCCACACGGGGTTCGATACAATCATCTACGAGAAGATGCTGGAGTAGATGTACCGACTCTAAACATAAAGATTGACGCAATACTGCAGAAATGGCGACATAGTTACCTCATCCCGCTGGTCAAACCAGGCAAGGACAGCACATTATTCTACCGAACTATAACATTATACATCTGGGCAGTAATATAAACAAAGAGGGAGGAACAGAAAATGATACCAAAATAAGGATATCAAATGCAAGAGGAGCATTTGTTGCACTGGGAAACATGGAAGTCCAAAGAAATTAGGTTAAATACTAAAGTAAAAATTGTCGACTCCAATGTTAAGTCAGTCCAATTTTATGGCTGTGAAACATGGGGAACAACTAAAATGACAATCATGAAGATACAGTCTTTCATTAATGGATGCAGAATAAAAGGATGGAAATGGCAGGACAAAATTCACTAACATAGAATTATGGAAATGTACCAGTTGCAGGAAAAAAATATTGGCTTCATGTTGACTCGGTTGACAGATGTAGACTATGCAGGGGCACTACCATCAACGCGCCAGTCCCTGTGTGTAATGTATACGGAGGTCTACAAATAAGGAAGGAGACTGCATTTGTTGCGCTCGACCTAGCGGACGCTAATAACAGCGTTAAGTATGGCACTCCAATATCACATATGAAGGTCGTGATGATAGACCCATGGATGGTGGTACCCATGATGCTGCTGGCGAGGTTTGTGACACTGAGATCATGGACCTAGGCGGCCAGACTTATAACTCCAGGCCTACCACAAGGTTTTCCACTCTCACCGGTGTTGACATTTAAACTTGTTGCCTCACTGAGATACAGGTTGGTGGATCAGGACATAATACGTTGATGACATTCTAGTTCACATCCAGAATATGGACCACAATGACATTACTCAGAAACTGCAGACCACAGTCGACCGAATCGCTGGTTGATAAGGCTGTGATCAATCTTTACCAAAGCAAGACTCTCTGGTGCATGCTCACTGAACGATCACATTGTGCAAGTGAAGCTACCGATGTCTCTGTCGCAAAGGAGGGCTGGGGCTTTACTGTGTATTCTAATGAAAAGTTTCTAGAGAAAGGCGCATAAGCCTGCAAGACTATCTCCAGGACATGTATGTAGATTGAGGCTGTGACAGAAGCTGCTACATGGCTGTCTAGTAGAATGACAACACACGCGGCCATATTGATTGACTCACAAAGCCTGCTTAGCTGAACTGGCAACAATATGCTTGTCTCGCGTTAACAGCCTAACTGGGATGTATTGCCCCGGGCACGAGGAGTTCAAGGCAATGAGATGTCGACAGATTGGCAAGGTCTGCCAATGCACAAGAGACTTTAAAAACGGACATTAATAGCATTGCTTTGGCTTTTAGAAACCACCCCTGACAGAAAGTTGACAACGAAGCAGAGGATAACCCACATATGAAATGAATGGTTGAACGCGGTGTCATGAAAGGTGAAGGCAGGGAGACCATCCTTGGCGGTAAAGAATGCAGCACCTTCAATGAATGCAGGACAGGAACAACCAATAGACGAAGACGTCGATGAATGTTGGAACAGGCAGCACAGTTGATATAGAATTACCACGATTACAGTGACACCAGTCCGAACTAAAGACTAGTGTGTAGTATGCCTCGCCACATCAATACTTGCCTTGCTGGAGATATACGTTATACAAGATCTGACAATTAAGTTCAGATACATATTTTATTATTTAAAAAATAAAAAAGTAAAGTACCCCCGTCACGCCAAGTGGAGTATAGGGAATATGGTGTTAGTGACCATAAATTTTATAGACCTTCAGCACATGATTTTTTGGGTAATGTGGTCGGCCTGTGCCGCTTTACTTTCCCAGAAAAAAAATGCGGTACCCATTTAAGGCTGGGTGAACCCGGAGCCGTCGGTTGGGATCGAACCCTACCTCTTGTCCTTTGTAGTCCAGTTCACTAACTACTGAGCTATCGCGGCTCCCTGCTTTGTCAAATGCCTTTGTATAATCTATGAAACATAGGTATAGATCTGTTTTCACCTCTATGGCTCTTTCTACTAAAGATCGTATGATATATATGGCATTGCTCGTTCCTTTACCTCCAACAAAACCACACTGTTCATCGCTAATTTCTGGACTGATTTTGTTTCGCACTCTTCGCATGATGATTCTTAGTAATATCTTAGTCATGTGACTCTTCTTCATTATAAAGATCTTTAATGTATTCTGTCCACCGTTCCTTTATGCTTTCTTGTTCAATCAACAGTTCTCCTTCCTTTGATCTTAAACATCGTTTTTGATTGCGTTTTTCTTCCTGTTAATTCTTCAATTTGTTTGTATATAGCTTTAGCATCTCCTTTTTGTTGCATTTCAATCTCTTTGCATCTCTCTTTTAGCCATGCTTCTTTTGCTTCATTGCAATTTATTACAATTTTTTTATTTAATCTCTTATACTCATCTTTATTTCTTATTCTTGTATCCATTAGCTGCAAAATGTCATCTTTTTATTTCTTGAATTTGTCCTCACTGGTGGTATGAACTCTTTTGATGTTTGTTGCATTGATTCTTTTAGCATTTTCCACTGTTCATAAATGCTTTGTATCTTCTCTATTGCATTATACCGGTTCTGAATTGTGATTTTATAATTGTCTTGCAGCTTCTTGTCTGATTTGAGTAAATCTAAATTTAACTTGATGTTAACTGAGGCTCGTTTTGTTGTTTTTAATTTTACTCTAAGCTTTCCCACAACTGGTACATGATCACTATTGCAATCTGCCCCTGGTCTAGTTTTCACACACACCAGACTGTTTCTAAATCTATTGCTTATCATTGTGTAATCAATTTGATTACGTGCGTTGTCTCCTGGGCTTTTCCATGTCCACAGACGTCTTGGATGTTGCTTAAACCAGGTGTTTCCTATGATCATGTTGTCGTGTGTTCTTGCCCAGTCAATAAGTTTCTCACCTCTGTCATTCCTCTCGCCTAAGCCATAATGACCAACTACTTCCTCAACTCTTTCCTTTCCTACTTTTGTGTTAAAATCCCCTAGAACTATGGTGTTTTCATGTGGTTTGCATTAATGAAGTGCCTCATTTAACTCGTTGTAAAATTTATCAATTGTTTCCTCTAGACTGTCTGCTGTTGGTGCATAAACTTGTATAAGATTTATGTCTATTGGCTTTCCATTCAATTTCACTAAAAGCCTTTCACTGTTCTTGCTCTTTCTGCATCCAAGATGATACCTACTCCTCTTTGGTGTTCAGTACCTCCAGAATAGATTATTTTATGTTTATCAGAATACATATCCCCTGATCCGGTGTATCTCATTTCACAAAGTCCCAGTAAATGTAAACCCATTCTTTTCATTTCTTGTATGGTGTTTTCCATTTTACCCTTCTGCATGGGTGTTCTCACATTCCAAGTACCTATCTTTAGAGTTTTTTTTATCTTCATTTTGCTTACAGTAGCACATGATGTCCCCTACTGAACGAGGGTTTTCCATTGGAGTCCCCCTTAATGTTGTTGTGATTTCTATTGTTTTGGTGATTCATGATTGTACAAAGAAGTTACGACGGTGGTTTTCTGTTGCCTTCCGTCAGTTTGTTTACGGTTGGCTCCGCTAGCCTTTGACTAAAAAGTCTCACCCACAAGGCAGTGGGGTTGTTTTACTTCGGGATACCCTCCCTTAGCATTTTACTCTCCCGAGCTTACCTGCAAGGCAGCCACAGGTTTTACTGTTTACTGCATACAGTAGCAGGTAAAATTACCTGACCTGACAGACTACTACTATTATAGCATTGTTTAATCCCAACTAATTAGTTAGTTCAAACTAAACAAACGAGGAAGAGGAGGAATTTGTCTACCTGAGTTTGAAAATGAATGTAGATGAAAACACTGAAGCAGAAACCACAACCAAACCAGATATCAAAAGTCAAACATTTGCATAACTTAGGAACATCTGAATGATGCACATATTAAAATTCACATGTGCAAGTCCAATGTGATAAGCGTACTACTTCATGAACCAGAATAATGGAACTATACCAAAATCATATCCACTTCAAAATGTCTTTACAGAATACTGGGTGTTTTATTGATATAATCCAGGTTTGGAGGCTCATTTTTACAATCTCTCTTGTGGCAACAATCAGATCTTCATAAATGAGGCTATCAAAATATATATTTTTAATTTACAAGTTTTTGCCATAAAATTTCAGACCATATTCAAGCATAGAGAGCACATCTCAGTATTAAAAATTGTTGGGGATAAAACCAGTCCATGCAGGAGGGAGAGTGTTAGTTCAGGCAGATAATCTACCTAATAGGACAAATTTGTACAGATTTGTGCAGGATTGACTCGTTAGTCTGGTAGGACTGTTCACAAACAACTCCTGCCCTTGTAATAAGGTCAAGGGGACCCAAAGAATAGGAAGCAGCGACAACAAATGTGCTGAAGACAAGGATAAACAAATATTTATTTTTAATAAAAATATGGAGAAGAGAGGGTGGGGAGGGCGCTGGGTAGTCTAGAAGTACGATGTTAGCATTGAGACAGGAAGGACCTGGGTTCAAAGCCCAACACAGACAGTAAAGATTTTTTAAAAAATAAGAACAAAAATTATTTTGTGGTTTCTTTGTGATTTTACCCTTCCCTGATCTCTCAGGTAGCGAGGTCCTATGCCCTCTCTGATAATGCCAATCAACAGTAGGTCCTATGCCCTCTCTGATAATGCCAATCAACAGTAGGATCTATGCCCTCTCTGATAATGCCAATCAACAGTAGGTCCTATGCCCTCTCTGATAATGCCAATCAACAGTAGGATCTATGCCCTCTCTGATAATGCCAATCAACAGTAGGTCCTATGCCCTCTCTGATAATGCCAATCAACAGTAGGATCTATGCCCTCTCTGATAATGCCAATAAACAGTAGGTCCTATGCCCTCTCTGATAATGCCAATCAACAGTAGGTCCTATGCCCTCTCTGATAATGCCAATAAACAGTAGGTCCTATGCCCTCTCTGATAATGCCAATAAACAGTAGGTCCTATGCCCTCTCTGATAATGCCAATAAACAGTAGGTCCTATGCCCTCTCTGATAATGCCAATCAATAGTAGGTCCATTGTGCACTCACTCACATTAAGGAACCCTTGACTGATAAAATCAAAAGGAGTAATAAATGTTGTCGCTGCCAGGGCAAAATTGTTAACAAAAACTTACTCTCACTTTAGATCCCAGGCCGTGCTAGAGAGTGTGTGCACGTGGACTAGTGTTCTCCTTGGAGTTTCTCAAGGGGGACATCTGAGCACCTATGGGTTTGTCTGGTGTACAGTGATTATAATGCTAACAACAATTTATTTTTTCAGAAACGTTGAGGTGTGAGACAAACTGAATGACATAATTATTAATAAATGCATATATTTGAGCATATACAACATATGTCATGTAAAGGGTGATTAAACGTAAATAATCTAGTCACTGGACCTGTTAAAAGAAATCATTGAACACAAGGCACAATATATTGAACTGCAAATAATTTAATTTATAACATTCAAATATACATGTCATGTAGACATTTTATTAATGATTTTACTTCAGTTGCAATAATTGCATACATTGTGAAAATGTTAAATTCAAAATAAGCAGAGACAAAACTGTTATCAACAAAGTTATATTAAAAAAAAAAACAGCACTGTAGTTATTATTATTATTTAGTACTAAGAATGTGCACAAGTTAATTCTTCATGAGGTCAAATAATTAATTTTTAATTAAATATATAAACACCACAAAAATAAATAATGAAATATATATACAGCATCCATAGAGAGAACATAGGGAAAAAAAAATAATTAAATGTATTTGCTGCATCCATAGAGAAAACAGCAAATAAATAAATAATTAAATACATATATATATATATACACACACAGAACATATAGAGCAAACACCCAAAAAATAAATAATTAAATATATATACAGCATCAATAGAGAAAACAGCAACTAAATAAATAATTAAATATATATACAGCATCAATAGAGAAAAATAATTGTGTAGCAAACAATGCAGTCACTAGACCTGTCAAAAATGAAGCCTCTGGACCTAAGGCACAACAAACTAACAACAAATAATACAAAATATCCAAACAGAGAAATTATCTATTAATCCATTGTATTTATCTAATGTCCATTACACCTCTGATCTCCTGTTTGACTGCTCGGGTAAATCTCAGCACAGAACACTAACCCAAAAGCACCAACAACATGTTTGTCAAGATAGTAAACAGGGTGAGATGGAAATGAAAATGCTCTGTATAAAATTGTTCATTGTGTTGTAGGAAGGTCCATCTGTCTCAATATTTGGTTTGCTTACAGCATTTGATGTTTATTTCTTTGTCTATTTTACCACCTTCGGGTGTGAGACAAACTGAATGACACAATTATTAATAAATGCATATATTTGAGCATATACAACATATGTCATGTAAAGGTGATCAAACGTAAATAATTTAGTCACTAGACCTGTTAAATAAAACATTGAACACAAGGCACAATATATTGAACCGCAAATAATTTAATTTATAACATTCAAATATACATGTCATTATTGTTCATAAAATTTAAAATATGCTGCTACTTTAATGTTTTAACACTTCACAGGTATTAGTGTCTGTTATCTCTTGTATTGCCATGACTTCTTTTTATTTAGTCTGATTTTCATTTTGTTTTATTGATGCCATCAAGCATGATGATTGTAGATATACAAAAAAAGGCAAGATAGAGATGACAATAAAAAACTTTCAAAATAATTACATTTCATAATGACTGTCCAGTGGCAGAAACCAAATCTACTGGATGACTGTGACACAGATCTATGTAGCTTATTTTTTATGATGTTCAATTTCATTAGCTATGAGAGACTCATTTGAGTCTTTAAAACGTTTTTTGAAGTATTGAGCTCACTATTTGAAGAAACAAATAAAGTACAGCTGGGCCATCAGACATTTCCTAGTGCTAAAAATAGAACAATCAATTCTCCTGACTAAAAAATGTATGGCCAAAAAATGTAGGTTCATATAGACAGGTAGAATTGAATCATGCACTAAGTATCAATCCAAAATTGAAAACTGTTGTGTAATATGTCGTTTGGCAATATATATACATACAAGCAAGTTCATTTTCTCTTTTTGATTTTTCATTCTTTTCTGATTACTGGTACTCCAATTTGTTTTTCATTTTCATAGCCTAGGAAAGAAAGAAGCAAAATTTATGTTATACAAGACTGTTGGCGTGTTTCACTATCAATTAAAATTAAATAATTCTAAAACCTTTAACCATTGACAAAGTTTTACTTCATTTAGATCTTGGTAGTTTTAAGAAAAGGCTAAAGCCTGGAGCTTTAGGGAGCCGTGATAGCTCAGTGGTTAGTGATCTGGACTACAAAGGACAAGGGGTAGGGTTCGATCCTAACCGACGGCCTCCGGGTTCACCCAGCCTTTAATGGGTACCAGATTTTGTTCTGGGAAAGTAAAGCAGCACGGGACCATTGCAGGCTATGCATGAAAAGTGTTCCTTGTTGCAGTTTCCTCATATTCCAAGACATTGGGGGACTGGTTGGTCTCGAGGCAAGACGCCGGCCTCGGGACAGAGAGGTTGTGGGTTCAAATCTCGGCTACACCAATTGGGATTTTTATTTATGATTTCACTCTGCGGCAACCACCCCTGGTCTCAGCAGCGAGGCCCGGCTTGAAACGTCAGTTACTCATCGTTGGAAAAAATATGAGTACCTCCGAAGTCGGAATTATCTGCCTGTGGGCGAGGGACCCGTGTGTACATGGCTACCAGAGAAAAATAGACTAACACGCAAAATTCAGTTCCTAGTCTCTAGGGACTTCATCAGAGTTGAAAGCTGGTGAACGCAACAACAACAAAATAGAAAACCAATGCAGTCGTAATGATTTCTAAAATTAAAATTAAAATTACAAACTGCAATAATTGTTGGAAAAGCTTTCTTTCCCAAAGTGTTACAAGGAGTAAACAATTCTATAACATCACAGTTTTAGCATCAGTCATTTCTGAGAGCCACCACCGAGGCCTATCAAACACCATTCCACAGTGTAACTTGCCTATATAATGAGATTTTGTTCTAAATCCTTATCAGTAATTCAAAAGTTTAATTATGTTTCTAACTGGAAAATATGTAATATTTTCTTGGTGACTAACCCAATGTGAAGTCACAGTGATTTAGAATAACTATTGTTCTTTAGATCTTAAACAATATGGTAAAATGCCTGGAGTCTGCAAGAAGTTCAGCATAACTAGAGACAATTTGTAGCAAGGATTCAGTGCGGTAAACCTCACTGTGGCTTTAATACCCTGAGATAAGCACCAATAAAATATGATGTGTGGCCGCATAAGCAAACCTGAAGAAAGCATAAACAAATTAACATTCAATAGTATCAAGCAGCTAAACCGATTGAGAGACAAGACTTCTTCTCCAGCGTCAAGTCTTGTGGTCATGTCAGCTTGACTCTTTGTTCTGTACCACGATGGATTTTTAAAAAATGTTTCAAAGCTTTCACTTCTGGCGAAGATCCTACAGGGTAGGAACCGAATTTGCATGTTAATCTGTTTTTTCCTGGCAGCTAAGCGCACAGTGGTCCTTCACCAAACAGGTAGATAACTCTGTCTTCAGAGGTATTCATATTTTTCAATCAATGAGTAATTGATGTTTCAAGCCGGGTCTCGCTGCTGAGACCAGGGGCAGTTGCCACAGAGAGAAATCACAAATAAAAATTTCAATTGGTGCAACCGAGATTTGAACTTACAACCTCTCTGTCTTGAGACCAGCAAGTTCACCCGATGGAGGGATAAGAACAACATAATGACACTATGAGCTGGTCGTATGGTCAGTACTTGTATATGCGGGTGTATTCTGAAATTTCTTCCCTAGACCTGTACTGTGGCTGACACACACCATCTTCAGTAAACTGGATCTTGGTTTAACGTAGGAGTTCACCTTCTTGTAGAGTGGATGCCGGCCAGGACTGTTGGGCTCTGCCCCAACCTACCCATACAGAGACAAGACAAACTATGATGTTTCAGCCAAGGTCTTTGTCAGATAGAAGACAACAAACACACCAATATTTTGTATTCTTCATTGACTCACATTTTTATGCACTGACTGAGCTAAATATTAATGTATTTGTTTTTCGTTGGTTTAAATATCTTGAAGTGGTGAGAAATGCTAACCCTCATCCAATTATGATGTGGCAGTAAATTTTTTCTTTAATTCACTGGCATCCAAGTAACAAAATGCATGGAAAACTATACCCTGTCTTGATGCAAAATATCCAAATAGGATTAAAGAAAACACATTTTTAGATTGTACAGAACCATATTTTGTTTAGAATTCATGCATGTACACACAAACATGAAAACCAAGATTATGTTCATGGACAAAGCAAAAAGCCAACTCAAAATCATCAACATAGAAGAACATAAAATTGTATCAAACTAGGAACATCAAGGATATGTAGCAAGAAACAATGAAAACTGTCAGAAAGGGGCAAAGACAATTGGCAATAACAACACAAAAATTAAAAGCCAAGGAGAACATGTGACACAATACCAGCAAAGCAGTAAAATTAAATTACTAAACATATATATCTTCCCGATATCAACATATGGTTGTGAATCATGGACTATGTCACAAACAGCAAGGAAGAAAACTGATTCATTCAAAACAAGATGCTACAGAAAATTCTTAAGATAAACTTGGATAATGAAAAATACCAACAAAGACATACAAGACTTAAAACATTAAAAAGAACTAGCATACAAACACCATTCTACAGAGGAAATTAAAATACTATGGCCATGTAAAAAGACACTGTGTGCTGGGAAGAACAATAATGAAGGCATACTTCCTGGATTATGACCAAGAAGAAGGTATTTAAAGACATCAAAAAGACCTTGAACATGACAACAGAAGAAGCGGAAGATCTGGTAGAAACAGAGGTTCTGACAGAAGAAGTTGGTGATCTGGCTAGAGACAGAGATTCTGACAGAAGAGGTGGGAGATCTGGCTAGAGACAGAGATTCTGACAGAAGAAGTGGGAGATCTGGCTAGAGACAGAGAGAGAGATTCTGACAGAAGAAGTTGGTGATCTGGCTAGAGACAGAGAATCTGACAGAAGAAGTGGGAGATCTGGCTAGAGACAGAGAGAGATTCTGACAGAAGAAGTTGGTGATCTGGCTAGAGACAGAGATTCTGACAGAAGAAGTGGGAGATCTGGCTAGAGACAGAGATTCTGACAGAAGAAGTTGGTGATCTGGCTAGAGACAGAGATTCTGACAGAAGAAGTGGGAGATCTGGCTAGAGACAGAGATTCTGACAGAAGAAGTGGGAGATCTGGCTAGAGACAGAGATTCTGACAGAAGAAGTGGGAGATCTGGCTAGAGACAGAGATTCTGACAGAAGAAGTGGGAGATCTGGCTAGAGACAGAGAATCTGACAGAAGAAGTGGGAGATCTGGCTAGAGACAGAGAGAGATTCTGACAGAAGAAGTTGGTGATCTGGCTAGAGACAGAGATTCTGACAGAAGAAGTGGGAGATCTGGCTAGAGACAGAGATTCTGACAGAAGTGGGAGATCTGCTAGAGACAGAGATTCTGACAGAAGAAGTGGGAGATCTGGCTAGAGACAGAGATTCTGACAGAAGAAGTGGGAGATCTGGCTAGAGACAGAGATTCTGACAGAAGAAGTTGGTGATCTGGCTAGAGACAGAGATTCTGACAGAAGAAGTGGGAGATCTGGCTAGAGACAGAGATTCTGACAGAAGAAGTGGGAGATCTGGCTAGAGACAGAGATTCTGACAGAAGAAGTGGGAGATCTGGCTAGAGACAGAGATTCTGACAGAAGAAGTGGGAGATCTGGCTAGAGACAGAGAATCTGACAGAAGAAGTGGGAGATCTGGCTAGAGACAGAGAGAGATTCTGACAGAAGAAGTTGGTGATCTGGCTAGAGACAGAGATTCTGACAGAAGAAGTGGGAGATCTGGCTAGAGACAGAGATTCTGACAGAAGTGGGAGATCTGCTAGAGACAGAGATTCTGACAGAAGAAGTGGGAGATCTGGCTAGAGACAGAGATTCTGACAGAAGAAGTGGGAGATCTGGCTAGAGACAGAGATTCTGACAGAAGAAGTTGGTGATCTGGCTAGAGACAGAGATTCTGACAGAAGAAGTGGGAGATCTGGCTAGAGACAGAGATTCTGACAGAAGAAGTGGGAGATCTGGCTAGAGACAGAGATTCTGATAGAAGAAGTGGGAGATCTGGCTAGAGACAGAGATTCTGACAGAAGAAGTGGGAGATCTGGCTAGAGACAGAGATTCTGACAGAAGAAGTGGGAGATCTGGCTAGAGACAGAGATTCTGACAGAAGAAGTGGGAGATCTGGCAAGAGACAGAGATTCTTACAGAAGAAGTGGGAGATCTGGCTAGAGACAGAGATTCTGACAGAAGAAGTGGGGGATCTGGCAAAAAAACAGAGATGCTTTCAGATGGGTTGTGGTGAATGCAATGTTCTGTGGGATATCTGGCTAGAGACTGTGAGATAAGCTATAGTTATTAACAAATGTACTTTACCTAATACTGAAAGGTACATTAGAAAGGAAATAAGAGGTATCATACCTAAAGCTTTTCTTTTTATTTGAGCCTCTATTTTAATTTCCTCTAGTGCTCTTTCTTCATCCATCTACAAATGAAAAAATATATATATTATAATTTTAAATTATAATTTGTATGAAAGCTTGAACAAGCAACTTTAAGTGTCTAAATTTATTTGTTACTACTAATAGGCCTATACCTTTCACAATCCAGAATTAGAAACAAAATGTGTGATGAAGCTGATCACATTTTAATCAAAAGAAAAGGCCTTTCACAATCCAGCTACAGAATTAGAAATAAAATGTGTAATGAAGCTGTTACACTTTAATCAAAAGAAAATCTACATTTAGTTGACTCATAAAAACATGACTAAAATTAAACTTCAAAGCTGAAGCAGTACATGTTTTCACAATTATTGTCGGTATTTTCTCACATAAAGTAAGCTCTGCTAATCCCATGTCCAAATGATGAGATCCAGTAGCCTATGGACAAACAAATCTTGTAGTACATGTACTAAACAATTATTGCTCAATCCCAAAAGCTGTGAGGCTCAAGATAACAAGCAAATTTCTATCCTTATAGAAGTGGATATAATAAGACTATCATTCATCATCATGTGCCATACCGGTTGGTGTAGGTGATCATGTCCTTCCACAATCTTCTATCTTCAGTGCATCATATCAGTTCTGTTGTTGACTGTTTTCCATGCCATGACACTAAGCTATCCAGTATTTTCTCTCTTTGTCATCCACGATCTCTCTTTGCTTTTATTTTTCCAGGTATAACCAAGTATTCCAACTTTCCTCTTCTTATGATGTACCTGAAAAATGTTGATTGTTTCTTTCTGATGTTTTTTAGGAGCTCCCTTTTTGTGTTGGCCTCTTTGAGAACTTTCTCATTGGTCTTTTTAGCTGTCCAGGAAACTTTCAACATTCTTCTGAGAAATCCCATCTCTGTGGCCTCTAACAGTCTTTACATTTGTTTGTCTACTGTCCATGATTCGTTTCCACAGGTCAGAATTGGTTCTATATAGCACCGATGAATTCTCTTTCTCACTTCTATTAACATAGATTTGTTGCATAAGATATTTTTCATTTTCTAAAATGGTATTTTGGCCTGAGCTATTCTGCATTTTATTTCCGTGGTGCATCTTTCATCTGATGTTATTATTGTGCCCAAGTATTTGACGCGTTGCACTAGTTTCAAATTTGTCCTGTTTATTTTTATGCTGCATGATAGTGATGATTGTTTCTTTGATATGATCATTACTTCTGTTTTCTTACTATTCAGACTGAGACCTTTCTTGTTGCTTTCTTCTACTATTATGTCTATCATTTCTTATAGTTCATTCTCTGTCTCTGCTATTAAGACCGTGTCATCCGCATATCACAAATTATTTATGTTGTGACCGTTGACTTCAATTCCATTTTTGTCTACTATTGATCTCATAATATGTTCACTGTAAAGTGAAAAAAAATTCAGCAACAGAACACAGCCTTGTCTGACTCCTTGTTTTAGACCATCATTATCTTCTATAAATTATTCAAATATATGTGTGCATGACCCTATCATTAATCTTTTATAAATACTTTATCTGTCTTCCTAGTTGACAAAGATTGTTATAAGTTTTACCAAATTTTCTTTTTACAGTGTAAAAAATACTATGATTAGTTTAAATAATTCATGCCATATAGTATTAATTTTCTTATAGAGTTTTGGTGCTTCTTTATTTCCACTGTAAAAACCAAGTCATTACAGAAGTGTAGTCTAACCATTGCTCATTTTACTGTCAGTTTTGAGTGTTTCTCATTGTCTTGCTGTGTTGCCTGCCCCAGTAAGTCTGTAAGTTGGAATACTTGGTTACAACTGGCAAAATAAAAGGAAAGAGAGACCGCGGATGAAAAAGAGAGAAAATACTGGATAGCTTGGTGTCATGGCATGGAAAACAGTCAACCACAGAACTGATACAATGTACTGTAGATAGAAGATTGTGGAAGGACATGATTGCCTACGCCATTTGGTACGGCACATGATGATGATGATGTAAGGAGTCAGTGATGACTTGCTCTTATTATCTTCTGAGCCACACTTTTCTCTACTGTTTCACAATACCTTCTATTATGCTATTTCTAGGCCATTATGGATATGATGTGCTAAAGAAATGGGTATTTAGTAACGTTTAAGTTTTATTGGTCTTCATGAATCACTTCTCAATGTCTTGTTAATCTCTTCTAGGCAGTCCCTCCATTGTTGGTGATAAGTGGACTTTATTAATTTAAACTTGTTGACAGTTTACAGATTGTTTATCTCTGTTGTTGAAGCAAATATTCTCAAATATTGTTAATTACATACATACCTCAGGGTTTGACCATATATTGCAGGCTGTGCACAGTTTGCAGGGCTTATCAGGGCTCCGTAGATGATTGCAGAAGTGCTCCCTTGTGATCTATATGATCAATGCAGTTGGAAAAAAAATTAAGAAAAGCTAATATTGTCACTCAGAAGAATACTAAAAATAACACGGTCAGTTTTAAAAAAAATCCATCATAATAAACATCAAAGTAACTATAAATGGATGATAATTGCAAATGACAGTACAAGTATATTGGATAAGTATAAAAAGAGAATAAGACAGATTTTAAAATGTTAATAGAAAGTAGGAAAATTAAACTGGAGGTATTTACTAATAATGAGTCAGATAAGTACATAAGCTGATGAAATAAAGTGAAAACCACTTATATTAGTATAAAGCATAGAATTACACCAAAAAAATGCTAATTCATCTCAGAAACTAGAGCAGAGATCACTGGGCATGCAATGTAATGTATTGTAAGTAAAAGTAAAGAGCCCCATCACGCCAAGTGGCGTATAGGGAATATGGTGTTAGTGGCCATGATTTTTGGGTTAATGTGGTCGGTTTTACGCCTGTGCCGCTTTACTTTCCCAGAAAAAAATCCGGTACCCATTTAAGGCTGGGTGAATTCGGAAGCCGTCGGTTGGGATCGAACCCTACCCCTTGTCCTTTGTAGTCCAGTTCACTAACCACTGAGCCATTGCGGCTCCCTAATGTAATGTATTGGCTTAAAGTTAATTAACAGTAGTGGGAAAATCATGCAATGATATGTTTGTAAAGTAAATAAGTTATTCTAAGATTTGGTTAATCTAGGAAACTAATAAAACCTGGTTAAACTGGGAACTTCTTGAGTGACAAACCTTTGGTACCCCAACATTTAAAATGAGACTATTCCTAGTCAATGGTATTCTACACCAGAAGTGAACAGGGAAGATACTTCTTTAGCATTTAAGGTATTCATTGTCAGAAAGTACATCAACTAAAGGTCATCTTCTTCTTCACATTCAAGTCTTTTGACCACACAAATTTAATCTGATGTTCTGTTGCCACAATGGGGATAAAAATGATACTATAACCTAAGATAAGCCAGTTAACATAGTCAATATTCTTATTTGTGTGTATTTGTGTGATGATTTAAAAAAAAATAAACCTGCACTGTGATATACATCATTTGTGTATCAAAATGAATCTAAGTTTGACATAGATAACAGTTTTCCTTCTCACAGGATGGATTCCAGCCAGCTTTGCACATGGTTTTTGTCTAAGTTTTCTCCCAAATTGTTATTTCTCTTGATGGTATCTATTAGGCAGCAGTGATATCTTTTCAGTGGTGTCTTTCTCCAAGAATAGGCTTTGAATGTGGCTCTGACTCACATGGTCTGCTTTATTACCAAGCCTTTGTTGCATATTGTAACAGTTCATTTTGATGCATATTTTAGTGATGTTCCATTTGTTGCATTCATCCTTAACACAACTCTTAAACTACCACTATGGTCGACTCCTGGACCGAAAACTCCACTCACGGGCTAAACAGGTAACAATAACCCTATGGTTACCGTCTTGGTGGCACTACTCTATAAGCCGACCATCTGAGTCCATGGCTACTTCTCATCTGACTATTTTTCCTGTATCCTGAATATCTCTCATTCTTCCATCCAATCAAAACTCTCCTGAACGACGCTCACCCATACACGGGACTCTTTATGTTTTTTTGTCTATCATTCACATTTCACTCTTTCCCGTGACTCCCCTCTCGTTCACTCATCATTACCTAATCCCGACCCACTGCTACATATAGACTAGATATTCTTTCTTTTATCTAAATTTTTATTCTAGCAGTTTCAATCCTTGTAAAGATCTTTTATCAAATCTCACTATTTGACTCTGTTCTGTGCAGGCAAATATCTCACTGAGGGAGCAGATTCCTGCTGCTCTTGCCTCTCTGATCAATGTTCTTCTCAGTGTCTCTCTGGGTTGGCCTCTTTTCCTCTTACCTGTTGTTTCCCACATGAGGGCTTACTTTGTTATTCGGTTATTATCTCTCCTCATCACATGTCCAACATATGACTTCTTCACTGATCACCCTTAAAAGGACATTATTTTTCTAACGCCACAGGGTCCAGCTGTTATGCTATCTCCATGACCCAGGATGGTAATATGGCAAGCTGCAGCTGCTTTCTTAATTTCCCAGGTTCTGCTGAAAAAGTTAGAAATTGCCCATTATAGACATACTGTAGACGATCATAAAAGAATATTACATTTGCACAGCTGCATTATGGTGTGTTAATGGCAATGATAATGACAGCACATAAGAAATAACACTGAACTAGATTAATAGTAAAGAGAATTACTTGTTAAGATAATGAAACGATCATAAGAACTTCATCACACAACAATATCAGAACTTACTCCAGGGGTCCTGCATATATAGCACATAGTCATTCCACAACGACATGTCATCTTGTTACATCCTGTCTCCTTTGTAAACTCTGCTTTGCATTTGCTGCATGTGCGTACTTTTACTTTGGTCATCTTTTCTTCACTGATGTGGCAAAATTGGCAAAATATAAAATGAACATAGAATTAAACTTATTGAAAACCAGAATTAAATGTCTCATACATGGGCAGAAGGGTAACACAGAATTCAACTTATTGAAAACCAGAATTAAATGTCTCATACATGGGCAGAAGAGTAGAAAATGCAATAGGGAAGGTGCAGCCACAGGGAAACTATGTGTACGAGTGTGAGTGCCTTGTGGGGTCAGCGAACCTAATTGGACTATAAGGCGATTCTCCAAGGCAAACCAGCTATGGTCGCCAGAGTGGTAAAGGACAATACCAGTGATATGGATGTCGTTTTTGCCCTTGTGGTCTTCAGCTTTACTGAAGCCTTGCATTTTTATGCAATTATATACATTTCTTTGCCTTGACCCCTTACTAGTTAAAATGTCTCTCTAATGAGATAACCTACATTTGTATTTACTTTCATTGGGAAGATATTGTTTTTAATCACACAAATAAAAAAATATTGCTAGTATTGATCATTTATTAGGAAAAAAAAAGAATAAATTATGCCAAACAGAAGTGATCACTTCACAAGTCAATCTTAAAAATTACTACACCATTTTCCTCAAAATGTCAACACATCCAAGTCCTTAAAGCAGCAGATACTTCAGGTCTGGTCCCGTCAGATATATTGCTAAACCTACTGAAACAGCAAATGATACTAGGATCTTTATTGACAAACAACAATATTTACATTCAATGGGCAAGCTCAGGATAATGAATAAAAATAATCCTTGTCTCAAAGACGGCTGTATGTAGTTATGCAGTAAATACACCTATGTAGGCACTATATCTATGGGTTGACTGTACACCAAAGTGAAAGAAACATTTGATGTCCTTCATGAACCAATTATTCAGGAGTGAAAAAAGTGAAGAACGAGACTAGAATGATTGCATATTGTGAAAAACATGTATATAATCAATGTTATAAAAATGTTGATGCAAATAAATTTTTTTTTTTTAAATTCATGTAATATATATAAAGGAATACGTTCAAATAACTATGGCCTTTTTCTGTTTTGGTAATGAATTCGAAATACACATATAGACTGACAAGAGTCTTGAACTGAACAGTGCATCTGAGGTCTTTGCTAATTCTCCATAGTTCTTTGTGTATGGTTGCTTCTGTAGCCATGGTTTTGTTCACTAGCTATTTTATGCAGTGCAGTCTTTCAGGATATACTCTGAAATCTGCTGTGAAATGCTCAGAAAAGGTCTCTGAAACCTAATTTCTGAAGCTCAGCACCAAGTTCCACATCTGAAGATCTCGACCTGCTATTTATTTCTAAGCTTATTTATGCTGTCATGTTCTGGCTCATATTTTCCATTCAGTTCTCTCCATTCTATTATATCATCATCAGGTAATGTGCCTGCTGGCGCAGGTTAACATGTCTCTCCACAACTTTCGATCTTGACAGTTATTTATCATTTCTGTTGTTGACCTTCTGCCAAGCCATTTCTTAAGCTGTCTGGTATCTTTTCTCTTTGCTTCCCTCTATCTCCTCGTCTCTCAATTTTCCCAGTTGTTTCAATATATTCCAACTGTTTCCTTCTCATTGCATAGCCAACAAATGATGATTGTTTCTTCCTAATATTGGAACTTAGTTCTCTTCTTGCTTTGACCTCTTTCAGAAAGTTTGCATTACTACTTTTTAGCTGTCCATGGTATTCTCAACATTCTTCTGTAAAACCACATTTCTACAGCCTCCATTGACTTTCTTGTCTGTTGTCCTATTATCCATAATTCATATCAATATGTTAAGACTGGCTCTACACAATATTTAAGAATTCTTTTTTTTTGTCTCTATTGTCAAAAATGGATTGCACAGTATCTTCCTCATTTTTTGAAAAGCTACTTTTGCCTGAGCCATTCTGGATTTCACCTCTTTTGTGGTTAACAAAGTTCCCAGATATTTAAATTCATTTACCTGTTTTAATAAATATTGTTCCACTTGCCCTTATTGTGCATTGCGGTGATGTCTTTTTCTTTGTTACTACCATTACTTCTGTCTTTTTGCTATTAAAGCTGAGTCATTTATTTTTGCTTTCCTTCACTATAATGTCTAAAATTTCTTGTAACTCATTTTCATTCTTAGCGATTAAGGCTGTATCATCAGCATACCTTAGATTACTTATATTATGACCTCCAATTGTTATTCCAGGCATGCCCCTTATGGATCTTAAAATAATCTCAATTCTCAATCTTAAGAATGTTTTAAGATCTATTATATTACAGTAAAGAAAACTATAAAGAGATTATAAAAAAATCTCCAACTAATGTATTAGTTTGCAACACTTGCACTCACATTACTTTACGCAATGAGGTCTCATCTTTTTTCTCAACTTCTTCGCAAAGAAAACCTTTGTGTTCACTCCAGTCAGTACCACAATCACGGCATGTTTTCTGGAGAGTGGTAATGGACACAGACAGTTGTAATGTATACAGAGAACAAAGTTCATGAATATTCAGAAGTCCACTAAGTGATAATTCTATTTAAAAGGGTCTTTTGTTGGAGGTTAAAACAACAAAATTTAATGAAAAGTTACATTCTGACTAGAACTGATGACTGAAATAACTGAGCTATTTGTTATAAATAATGTACACTTACTAAAAGGGGAGCAGTACAGAGAAAAGAGACAAAGAATGTTCATTTTGTCATCCAGTGGATGGTCTGGAGGTAAAATATTGGCCTTTTGAACAAACAAACAAAATTTTGGGTTCAAGTCTCAACACAGATGGTGAGAATTGTTCTCCTCAGATCTGTGATTTCTTCATGACTTTAGACCTAGACTCTCACCTAGACTCTCTAGGTAGTGAGATTCACTTTATAGCCCTCTTGGATAATGGGGAAAAAAAAAGAGGAGGTCCTGAGTGAAATCTGAACACATAAACCCTTAATTACAATACCTATATGTAACTCTCCCAGTTATGATACCTTAGTAACAATTACTACCACTTAAATATAACATTAGGTGCTCTAAAGATAGTAATTTCTCTTAACTCATGACACAGTCATGTGTGTTCACACTAGATAAAACACAGCGACTCAAAATTTCTGGCTCAGGTTGATTTATGACCTGAGTTTCACCTCACAGACTGGATGTGTTTCAATGTCTATCGGTACGGTTGTCTAAGTCTGTCAGTATGTTCGGCGACCGCATAGCATTATTTGCTGCGTTTCCCAAGTCACAAAGTGTTGTTTGATGTCTGTCACTGACCAGGATTTTCCCTGGTCACAGCAAAATAAATATGCAAATTTCTGGAAAATTGTCGACTTTTTTCCAAATTAAATAATGTATCTCCTGATTTAAAAAAAACAAAAACAAATTAAACATTCAGGGGTCACTGGAAGTGCTAATTAGGAAGGTACACAGTGGGGGCAGGTAATGTTTGAGAAAGGGAAGATGTCAAAATTTGAGGAATTAGTGTTTTGATGCTGTAAATTTTACTACAGTATCGTAATCTATGGAGAACCCTTGGCAGTTAAAAATTGAAAAGATTCAGCTAACAAATGGCAAAGTTTAGGAAGAAATTGTTAACTCTTTCCAGACTTTTAACCAACACAATGGCACAACTTATGAAGGCATACCTGACCAACATCTGATACATCGGCTGGAACCGAGTACGGTTGAATATTTTAAAGTAAAGTAATGACTATGTATAAATATTCACCAATACTTGTATTTGATTATCTAGAAGAAGCTTCATAATTACTTCCTTCGATTACCATGTGGTATTTTCTTTGTTTAGTAGATACAGTTGAATATTATTCATTTAGTTGAATTTTGAATGTAAATGTATGTTTTTTTTTTCAGACAAATAGTGGCCACACCAATTCTTGTTTCCTAACTTAATTATTTGTGGACATAAATGCATCAAATGAATTGTGTTCTTTGGATTAGTTTGTGTATAATTTCGAGAAGAATGGATAACAACACACTTCTAGTCATGGAAAAATAGAGGTACGTGAAATATGATATTTTGAAATGAAAGTCATCTGTCTTTGAATATTTGTATACTATTTATAATAAACAACATATTTTTTCCTTCAGATATCACCAATATAATGCTATTTTCATTTTCTTCAACCATTTTCCTTTCCAGTGATGTATAACATGTACCACATTTAATTATATTATTGCTTGAAATTGTGAAAAAAAAAAAGACACATGATGGAAATTTTCTAAATTAAAAACTAATCTGGTCTGAACATAAAGAAAACCTAAAGTCCACCAAAGTCTAGAAAGAGTTAAGCAATTATAAATTTATCTATGCTGAAAATGGATGTATTGAGCCAAAGGCATAAATATTTGCAGCTTGCAGAAAACTAGCAACACAACGCATCCACGGTTTCCAAATGTGTGAAAGCTAAGAAGAAGAAAATAGTAACCAACTACATTTTCCAGATAAGACGACTATTAAATAAATTAATATGTCATATTATAAAATATTAAAGAAAACTTATACAAAATTATTAAATAATTAGGAACTGTTCTGGAATTTGTATATTATTAAGAATGAGACTGTAATTTAAAGCTTTATTAAAAAATTAAGATATTCAAATTTTCAAGGTAAAAAAATGAAAGGGACAAATGCAGACACATAGCTAAACCACTGTACCAAAAAAAAATAAATAAAATCTTAACAAAACATAATAGTTAAAAAGTATGGTTTATAATATGGTTAAAGTATGGTATATCTCTTTCCATCTCCTACACATCTGAGCACTTGCTCTTTAAAACATCTACATTAGTTTTATGCAGTTGTGACATCAAATACAGAATCCCCTCCTGCAAAGCCTGACCACAATGTTTTTTTATCCCACCACTCCCAAAAAAATTAGACCACGACTATATATTTTAAATCATGATCCTCGTAACATTTAATCTCCCATATTAACATTGAACACCTACATTTGTTAATACAGAAATACAATTTCATCATTTCTGTGAGTAAAAGTGAACGCCATATTTTTTTATATTCATATTTGAAGTAGGTCTATGCTTTTGTGCTTGCCGCGCCACTGACCATAAGTGATTTAATAATATTTTACGCCCTGCTTAAAAAAAAAAGGGCCCCCGTCACGCCAAGTGGCGTATAGGGAATATGGTGTTAGTGACCATAAATTTTACAGATCATTGGCACATGATTTTTGGGGTAATGTGGTAGGTATTACGCCCGTGCCGCTTCACTTTCCCAGAAAAAATTCCGGTACCCATTAAAAGCTGGGTGAACCCAGAAGCCGTCGGTTGGGATCGAACCCTACCTCTTGTCCTTTGTAGTCCAGTTTACTAACCACTGGGCTATCGAGACTCCCTTACGCTCTGCTTAATTCACGACATTTAATCTCTCATATTAACATTGAACAGCTATATTTGTTTATACAATAATATGATTATATAATTTCTGTGCGTAAAAGTAAAGTAATAATTTTTTGACCATTTCAATTTTCTGAAATTTGTCTTGGAAGTTGAACTTTATTTTTCTTCTCATGGCGCCGGTAAAAGTGATAGTCATAAACACTTGGCTGTAAGGATGACATCTGTTATTTTAGTAAATTTGCGAGATGAACTGAAACAACAGACACTGCAATGTTGGTGGCGTTACATAAAAGAATAACTATTTTTATAATGGATAATGAAAGCTGCATAGACAGCAATCCTGAATATACGTTAGAAACATCAAAATTGTTTTCAGAGGAAGGGCTTCAATTTGCATAATTTTAGGGTCTCATTTGCATCATCGTAACTTAGGTCATTTCATTAAAGAACTTATCCCGAACAGGTGTGCTAATGTAAGAGTAACTTCTTCATCATAGGCGAAGCGACAGAAAGTCTGTTAAAATAGCTCACAAAATTTTGCAGCAGTGGCTTATGATTTCAGTTTATTTTACTTGTTTTGACAACTAATCATGCATTCAATCTTTACTATTGTTTTGAATTAAAATCAATGTAAGGTCTGCAGTTTTGCAAGTGGCTTCACTGTTTGAAGTGGAGACAATGCAGTCAGACACTCCTTTGGTGTGAAAGTAATTGTAGACACTGAAGGAGAATAAATATGTTCAAACACTGAAAAAAAAGTTAGATAGATGCGACCTCTCAGAAATTTCTCCTCGACAAAGATATGAAAGCAGAACCTGGTTTAAAGGATGTAGATGCCTTAGCAGATAATTTGACATCACTTTTAATACCACTTGGTCATTAATTTATATCACAATGATTTAAGTTACATTACTAAACACAACTAAACAGAGTTAGGTGAGGTTTTTTACCTGTTACTATGTGCTGAAGGCAGTAACAAACTGTACACCAAGAGGTGAACTGCAGAATAGTTCAGGCAAAGACTGCATTTTCTAAAGAGTGAAAAAGATTCCACACAACTTATCTTTGATAAAGAAAGTAGAAAAGAAAAGAGCTTTTTAGTGTTGTGTAGAGTGAGACATATTGTACCAAACACTGGAGAATGAAGATGATGGATAAGAGAATTTGTGGAGACTACAGAAAGGATTTACAGAATAATGTTGAGAATACCACAGACAACTTAAGAGTAATGAGGATGTTCTAAAGAGCAGCAAAAAAAAAAAAAAAAAAAAAAATCAGAAGAAAATAATCATCATTTGTTTAGTATTGTAATAGGAAGGCAAATGCTTAAATATATTGTTACAACTGGAACAGTTGAGGGAAGAAGATACAGAAGAAAACAGAAAAGATACAGATAACTGAACATAATTACAACTGAAATCTTTGAATTGTAAAAAATTGTTTCATTTTCCTCGTAATCAAAAGTAATAATTTACAGATACTTTATATAGACTGATATTTACCTTTTGGCAATTGTCTCTGTGGCAGTGAAATACTTGAGTACGGGGGGACAATATTGCAGCAAAATCACAGTGAGGACATCTATAATGATCAAATAAATTACATTTATCTTGGTCTTAAATACATATGGTCATCGTCACTGCACTAGGATAGGTTCTTTTGCACTCCAAATATCATGCTATGACATCTGCACCTTCTAGCTTAGCACATCTGACTTCAACATGACATTTTTGGGTGTTGATTTATCTTTCATTAATATTTGGTCAGACTTGTTAGTTTGTTACCCTTTGTAATCTTGATTAGCTGTGATTTAATGATCTTGATGCAAGCAGTCAGCTATGAGTCACTGGGCACATTCTGTCCAGGTGTTGTAGGACACCTTGGTCCTATCTCTTGTCTGCTTACAGACTAAGATCTAAGTTTAGGAACATAAACCCTGTAGCACGCACCATTGATTCTTCGAAAGAGCATATATCACGGTTGTTCATTGCATACTTTTTAGCTAATATGACTTATGTCACGGTGACGCAATTTAGACCATTATAAGAGTCCTTTCTCTTGACAAAAAGTCAGGTGTTGTGCTGAATTTAATTGTGCCTGAGTTGACATGCTGAATTTATTTACTTATTCTTCGACTCCCTCTATCCAACTCTTTCTGAGTTTACCATTTGCTCTATAGCCTGATGAAATAACCGAGAATTGCAGGTTGGTTAGATTTATTCTGCACTGATGTATAAGCTATAGAGGTAAAGAAAGATCTATATTTGTGCTTTATAGACTACACAAAAGCATTTGACAAAGTGAAGCATGTGGAAATAATCAATATGCTGGAGAAATTAAACTTTGATGGCAAGGATCTGCGAATCATAAAAAACATGTACTGGCAACAAACAGCAGCTATACGAATTAACAACCAAACAGGACAATTCCAATATATAAAGCAAGGAGTCAGACAAGGCTGTGTTCTGTCGCTGGATTTGTTTTCACTTTACAGCGAACATATTATGAGATCAATTGTAGACAAAAAATGAAATGAAGTCAACGGTCACAACATAAATAATTTGCGATATACGGATGACACAGTCTTAATAGAGACAGAGAATGAACTACAAGAAATGATAGACATAATAGTAAAAGAAAGCAACAAAAAGGGTCTCAGTCTGAATAGTAAGAAAACAGAAGTAATGGTCATATCAAAGAAACAATCATCACCATCATAAAAGTAAACAGGACAAATCTGAAAAAAGTACAATGTGTCAAATACTTGGGCACAATAATAACATCAGATGGAAGATGCACCACAGAAATAAAAAGCAGAATAGCTCAGGCCAAAATAGCATTTCAGAAAATGAAAAAAACCATGTGGGTTACTAGGATCCTGACCACGATGAGGGGGAATATAGCCACTGTCATCTGCCAAGCTTCTAGTAAAAGGCAACTAAGGAGATTTAGGGGACAAGGTCTTTGCAGGTGATATGGATTTTAAGTATCTGAGCTGAAGCCATCTTCAATGCTTTCACTAGTGTGTGGCAGGTGTACTTCATACTGGGGAAACATGCTGACAAGGGGATCTGACCATTATGGAATTGTTCATTGTGAAATGAAGATGATCTTTTCACTAAACTAAACAGCTGCATCATTTTTCCACAGGTGTTTTATGAATTAAAAATACTTACTTGACAAGGTCTTTAACATCAGCCATATTAAGATTTTCCTTGAGGACCCTTTCTTCAAGTTTTTCCAGCGTTGAAGCTGATAAGCATCTCTTCAGTTCACCTTATACATTCATGGCAGCAAATAATAAAATAAAAAAAATATATATATATATATACAAAACACAGGTATTAACAATCTATCTATTGACCTTTCGAGCCGTAACCGGCCCATAGGGCGTAGACCAAGATACACCTTCTCCTATATGGATTTTTTTTTTGTTCTAGCAGTTTTCTTTTAAAGATATTTTATCAAATCTCGCCATCTGTCTCTGTTCTGTGCAAGCAGTTCTATCTCATTGAGGGAGCCGACTCCTGCTGCTCTTGCCTCTCTCATCAATGTTCTTCTCAGTGTCTCCCTGGGTCTTCCTCTTTTTCTTTTACCTGTTGTTTCCCATATGAGGGCTTGCTTTGCTATTCGGTTATTATCTCTTCTCATCACATGTCCAACGTATGACCATCGTCTTTTCTTTATTACTGAAGATATTAGTGGTTGATTGGCGATTTCTCTAATTTCCTCATTTGTTTTGAATTCGTTCCATGCTATACCAAGTATTTTCCTTAGACATTTATTTTCGAATGCGTTCAACTTTGTTTCTATATCTCTTGTTGTTTTCCAGCTTTCACACGCATACGTAAGGGTTGATAGTACATTTGATTTGAATAGCCTAAGTTTTGTGTTTGTGCTGATAAGTTTTGATTTCCACAACTTTTCAAGGCTTCTGAAAGACATTGCTGCTTTAGCTATTCTGATATTAACAATGGTTGGTGGAAAATATTTACTGGTGTTTATCGGCTTTGAAATTCATTGTTTCGAATAAGAAGAAAAAGAATGAACAAGTATTTTTATAAAATATTAGATAATTCATTTTTGTTTTTCATTCTGCTGTTTCCTGTGTGTTACCGGGGCCTCATTATGAGGGAAGTAAAGAATAAGTGATACTGTGACCTTCCAGGCATGTCGTAAGAGGCGACTAAGGAGGTTGATTGATGGCTTGACAAGCTGTCATTATAAAAAGTATTGTTATGGAAACAGCGCCATATATTTTAGAGTAGTGATCTCTGCAATATGTGCCACTTTGGCACGCAAGGTTTCTGTTTTTGAGATTGTGGTTTTGCCCTATGCGCTGTCTTTGGCTCGAAAGGACAATAGATAGATAGATAGATTATTATTGCAATCAAACAATCACACATTTTTCTAATAGAAACAGTTATAAAAGTCAGTGCTGATAATTTCATGCATAACAATCTTTATTTTGTAGTTGTCTTCTGTTTAATATTTTAAAAAGTCTGCATGCTAAAATTTGCATGAAATGACAACCACAAATTACCATGCATTTAAAGAAATAATTGGTGTTCAACAATATCCTATCATTCATGATAATTTGTTAAACTGCTTAAGGCTGGTGATCAGAAAGAAATAAGAAGAAAGAGTAATATGATAAACAGTGTTATCAGTACTGTAAGACTTTGAATATGCTGATGACACTGCATTATATATTCCTACCAATACATTGAAGAGAAAAACAGGCAGGACAAATACACCAGGCAAATATAACAAGTGAAAACTAAGGGGGATTACTGGAATATTCAAAGGCCAGATATATGTGGATGGAATTGGACATTATCACTGCAAGACATGAATCACGATAATGACTAGGGCTAGGATTTTTATGACCTAAGAAATTTCAAATATGACCTAAAAATCATCGTAATATTATTGCATTTAAAAAATGCAAAATATGACCTAAAAATGGAAAACAGACATAATTGTGATATAAATTAATGACCAAGTGGTATTAAAAGTGATGTCAAATTATCTGCTAAGGCATCTACATCCTTTAAACCAGGTTCTGCTTTCATATCTTTGTCGAGGAGAAATTTCTGAGAGGTCGCATCTATCTAACTTTTTTTTTCGATGTTTGAACATATTTATTCTCCCTCAGTGACTACAATTACTTTCACACCAAAGGAGTGTCTGCCTGCAATGTCTCCACTTCAAACAGTGAAGCCACTTGCGATAGTATTCCTGTTTGAAGTCTCACTTCAGAGCAAACTTTCTTGTCTTGACAGTACTGTCAGTGTGTTGCTGCTCATTGCAGTATTTTGGCTAATGGTCTATTTTATATTTGAACACTTCAAACATTTATCCTGATACAGGAAATCAACTAATAGTGGTTTTTAATTTTTCATCCAAATATTTATTTTGAATTATCTTGTCTGAGTTATAGAGACATATTTATCAGGTAAGTATATGTGTTTCTTAACAATTAAATTACATAGCCAGATTTTGCCTGCTTAATAATAAAGGGTAATCTAAATGTAATTTTTATTACATCTAAAATGATGACAAATATTACCAAAATATGCATTTATGACCCCAATTTGGTCAAAATATGACTTAAACATAAATTGTTGTCCAAATATGCATTTATATGCCCAATGAAAACAGCATCTGAGTATTCAGAAAGGCATGAAACATGTTGAAATTAACTTAGATTCCAAAAATACATGTCAGGAAAATAATGACATCATAAAAATCTAATACCTAATGATTATTATTTAACATTTAGCAATTATATTTTAATAACATAAGCATGAGGGAGAAATCAATGAAAGAAAATTGGGATAAAAATATAACACAATAATAGCTCATATAATGCACCGTACTAATGTATAACTTATACAATTTTTAAAAGGCAATCTTAATAACACATAAATATTTTTAAATTGTAAAAGTATGTCACACCTTGTGGCATTCAGGCATAATGTATTCGTATCAACATTTTTCTGACCATCATTAAATAATAATGTTACGGCATTCTTTCATTTGATGGTTTCACTGGAGTTCAAATGTCTTCAATACCAGTAAACCTCACTAATACACTTTACAGCAAACAAAGTCACTACAGGTGTGTAATGAGTCTAGACCCTTCTGATCAGCTATGAGCACACTAACCGGTCAGTCACCAAAGTTCTGTCAGCTGGCATGGGCAAGTAGGTCTTTCCATGGTCTCTTGTCTGCAGTTTTGTTTAGTAGTTCTAGTGCTGCCACATCACACTGTCAAGCTGTCCAGTATCTTCTCTCTCTGTTGTCAAGGGTCTCTATTTTCATGTACAGTTTTGTCCATATTCACTACGGTTTAGTGAAACAAATATTGTTAACATTTACAAAATACCTTCAGAATAAATTGATGAGCAGTCAGGAGCCATACATCCAAGAGCAATCTATTTTTTTTTTAAATATAAAAGTTACATAATTTCTGTGAAAAATGGAGTGTAAATCATGGAAAACTTTAATACTTCAAATATTTAAATAGAAAAGTAGATTTAAATAATGAATATTATCTATCGATCCCTTTGATCAAAAGACAGTACATAGAGCAGAAATTCTAGACTCTCTATGTCTGACGATCTTTGCTATCAGGTGTCAGACTTTGCACAGGATATACATTGTATATTGCCACAGGTTCAGGGCAAGTCTCTTGACCTTAGCAAGGGTTCTGTTGCCTGCAGTTGCTGCTTATCACCTCAGTGTTCTTCTTAATATTTCTCTAAGTCTACCTCTTTTTCTTTTATCATTTGGTTCCCATTTGAAAGGCTTGCATTGAGATTCTCTTGTTATTTCTTCTCATCATATGGTCAACATATGTCCACCTTTTTAATTATAGATATTTTTGGATGCTCTGTCATTTCTCTTATTTCTACACTGGAAATGAATATCATAGTGCAGTTTAACTTACAACAAATCCTTGAATTACACAGACTGTGATTTCTAACAATCACTGTAAACAGGATAGTTTGGGTATACAATTGAAAATACATTTCAAGGTAGAAAAATGGCTACATGGAGAAGTGAGACATGAATAAGAGAGGCATCAAACATTCAGGAATTTGGTTGAATCTACTGTCATCATGAACATGCAGGAAGTCATTTTGAAAAAATTTGTCAGGTTAATTTAAAGATTATCTAAAGAAAGGACTTTATTTATGTGTCTACTTTAGTCTCTCTAACATATTTTAGATAAGGATATGATGGCTAAAGTCTTGAGGCATTGAATAATCTAAAATAAGGATTAGCAAAAATTGGAAACTGAGACTTAGTTCCTTCTATCATACTCTCTTGTTGGCGATTTCAGAAATATACTTCACTGTGGTCTACATCTTCTCCAGAGAGATGAAAAACTCTTGTACTTCAAATTCATTTTCAAATGGAATATTTAATCTCAAACTGGAATATTTAATCTCAAACTGGAATATTTAATCTCAAACTGGAATATTTAATCTCAAACTGGAATATTTAATCTCAAACTGGAATATTTAATCTCAAACTGGAATATTTAATCTCACACTGGAATATTTAATCTCAAACTGGATTTTTGTGGTGTAAGACTAAGGAATGTGTAGCTGTTGTTTTTTTTTTTTTTTAAAGATTGACTGCATTCAGTTGATTGATAATCATCTCCTAGAAGATCTAAACTTTGCAGAAGACTTGGCACTTGTGAGCTCTTCACATGCTGATGCTCAAGAAAAGATAGAACAATCCCACAATATTTCTGATCAAATAGGTCTCCAAATCAACACAACCAAAACGCAAGTCCTGGATATTACCAATAAAGTTTCTGATAACAATTAACAATGAGATTTTACAAAAAAGTTATAAATTTTACCTACATAGGCAGCAAAATATCCATAGATGGAGACAACATTAGAAATAATGACACGCATCACACTACCATAAAATGCTTTCAACAAACAGATGAACATCTCGAGATCCAAAGGTGTCAGTAAATGAACAAAACAGACTGTTCAACTCTTGTGTGATACCAGTGCTAACATATGGAAGTGAAAGTTGGAAATCCACAAAGATTTTAAATAGGAAACTAAATGCCTCTGAAAACAAATTTCTTCACAGGATCTCAAACATAAGCTGTAAGAAATACATTTCAAATGAACAGATAAGAGATAAATCAGAACAGGAATATGTGTTGAGCTTTATAAAAAGGTGTTGGAAATACACCGGTCATGTACTGTGAATGAGTGAAGAAAGACTTCCCTGTCAGGGAAATCATTGCACTCTCATATGGAAACCATTTGGGGAAAAAAAAGAAGGAAGACCAAGAGAATCACTAAGCAGAATAATTACTAGGGAATGTTCAACCTTGGGGCTAAGAAACAACCAAGAACTAGCAGCAATTTGTCAGTTGTGAAGAAATATGACTTCCGCCCTAAAGTGCATCTTCTGCCAGAGAGGAAAATGAATGAATGACCACAAGGTCAAAGGAATTGGGAGGACATATTCAGAATGTACTTAATAAACAGTATTCTGTAATTGAGAAGAACATTGATCAGAGGCAAGAGCAGCAGGAATCGACTCCCTCGATGAGATAGAGTTGTTTATACAGACAGAGACAAATGGTGAGATTTGATAAAATATCTTTAGAAGGATTGAAAACTGCTAGAATAAAAATTTAGATAAGAGAAAGAATATCTGGGTCTATGGCCTATGGGTCAGCTCAGCACGAAAGGTCAATAGATAGACTCTGTAATTGCTAGCTTGTACATCTATTACAAATTACTGAGAGAATATTAGTAAATATGGTTTGACCTGAAAGGTAGTTAAGTAGATTCTGGTAACCAAGACTTGTATTCATACAGCAAATTCAAACAAACATAAACACTTTGATTCACCTTTCCGGCGCCATAAACAGACTCCCTGGTAAAAGCATTGAGGCATTCAACACATACAAGGTGTCCTTCCATACATTGGGCCATGTTGTCAAACGCACATTTTCCAAAGCAGCAACCGCATTCAATAAGTTGCCCCATTTCTTGATAGTCCTCTTCTAGCAAACTCAATGCAAACTTCCTATCAGTTTCCTTAAATCGTTGAATATTATTGAATTATAATGAAGTCTAAGATAAGAACTTAAAGCTGTAAAAGATTTGATTAATTAGTGAAAGAAATTAATGAAATAATTATAATTATTATAGCAATCTATCTATCTATTGACCTTTCGAGCCGTAGCCGGCCCATAGGGCGTAGACCAAGATACTCCTCCTCTTATCTGAATTTTTGTTCTGGCAGTTTTCAATTCTTTTAAAGATATTTTATCAAATCTTGTCATATGTCTCTGTTCTGTGCAAGCAGCTCTATCTCATTGAGGGAGCCGATTCCTGCTGCTTTTGCCTCTCTCAGCAATGTTCTTCTCAGTGTCTCTCTGGGTCTTCCTCTTTTTCTCTTACCTGTTGTTTCCCACATGAGGGCTTGCTTTGCTATTTGATTATTATCTCTTCTCATCGCATGTCCAACATATGACCATCATCTTTTCTTTATTACTGAAGATATTAGTGGTTGATTGGCGATTTCTCTAATTTCCTCTGTTTTGAATTCGTACCACTCTATACCAAGTATTTTACTTAGACATTTATTTTTGAATTATTTTATAACAATGAAGACCAAAAAAATAAGGTTTGACCCCTCTTCTTCTAATACTTTTTTAGATCCCTGTGGAGCACAAGGTCTTCAACTATCTTTCAAGCTGTTAAGTACTAATTAAGTGAAGTGAAGATTCCCTCCATGCCTTGCTTGGGGTATGAAGGAAGTGACCATATTTTATAGAACATTATTTATATTTTATTTACTAGTGATCATGTCTTACAGCACATTTTTGGGTAGTGTGGAGAGCATTACACCAGACCACCTTTACAATCCAGAAAGATCTCTGGTACTCATTTTTTTAAATGGCTGGGTGAATCCTGTAGCCTTCTTGGTCTGAAAAAAATATCTGCCTCTTCTGGGAACTGAACCTGAACCCATCTGATCAAAAAGTAAGCACACTGTCCATTCAGCCACCAAGACCCATAAGTACACTGTCCATCAACCACCAAGACCCATAAGTACACTGTCCATCAACCACCAAGACCCATAAGTACACTGTCCATCAGCCACCAAAACCCACAAGTACACTGTCCATCAACCACCAAGACCCATAAGTACACTGTCCATCAGCCACTAAGACCCTAAGCATACTGTCCATCAGCCACAAAGACCCATAAGCACACTGTCCATCAGCCACCAAGACCCATAAGTACACTGTCCATCAGCCACAAAGACCCATAAGCACACTGTCCATCAACCACCAAGACCCATAAGTACACTGTCCATCAGCCACCAAAGACCCATAAGCACACTGTCCATCAACCACCAAGACCCATAAGTACACTGTCCATCAGCCAAAGACCCATAAGCACACTGTCCATCAGCCACCAAGACCCATAAGTACACTGTCCATCAGCCACCAAGACCCATAAGCACACTGTCCATCAACCACCAAGACCCATAAGTACACTGTCCATCAGCCACTAAGACCCCTAAGCATACTGTCCATCAGCCACCAAAGACCCATAAGTACACTGTCCATTCAGCCACAAAGACCCATAAGCACACTGTCCATTCAGCCACAAAGACCCATAAGCACACTGTCCATTCAGCCACAAAGACCCATAAGCACACTGTCCATTCAGCCACAAAGACCCATAAGCACACTGTCCATTCAGCCACAAAGACCCATAAGCACACTGTCCATTCAGCCACAAAGACCCATAAGCACACTGTCCATTCAGCCACAAAGACCCATAAGCACACTGTCCATTCAGCCACCAAGACCCATAAGCACACTGTCCATTCAGCCACCAAGACCCCTAAGCACACTGTCCATTCAGCCACCAAGACCCCTAAGCACACTCTCCATTCAGCCACCAAGGCCCCTAAGCACAATGTCCATTCAGCCACCAAGACCCCTAAGCACACTGTCCATTCAGCCACCAAGACCCCTAAGCACAATGTCCATTCAGCCACCAAGACCCCTAAGCACACTGTCCATTCAGCCACCAAGACCCCTAAGCACACTGTCCATTCAGCCACCAAGACCCCTAAGCACACTGTCCATTCAGCCACCAAGACCCCTAAGCACACTGTCCATTCAGCCACTAAGACCCCTAAGCACACTGTCCATTCAGCCACCAAGACCCCTAAGCACACTGTCCATTCAGCCACCAAGGCCCCTAAGCACACTGTCCATTCAGTCACCAAGACCCCTAAGCACACTGTCCATTCAGCCACTAAGACCCCTAAGCACACTGTCCATTCAGCCACCAAGACCCCTAAGCACACTGTCCATTCAGCCACCAAGACCCCTAAGCACACTGTCCATTCAGCCACCAAGACCCCTAAGCACACTGTCCATTCAGCCACCAAGACCCCTAAGCACACTGTCCATTCAGCCACCAAGACCCCTAAGCACACTGTCCATTCAGCCACAAGACCCCTAAGCACACTGTCCATTCAGCCACTAAGACCCCTAAGCACACTGTCCATTCAGCCACCAAGACCCCTAAGCACAATGTCCATTCAGCCACCAAGACCCCTAAGCACACTGTCCATTCAGCCACCAAGACCCCTAAGCACACTGTCCATTCAGCCACCAAGACCCCTAAGCACACTGTCCATTCAGCCACTAAGACCCCTAAGCACAATGTCCATTCAGCCACTAAGACCCCTAAGCACACTGTCCATTCAGCCACTAAGACCCCTAAGCACACTGTCCATTCAGCCACTAAGACCCCTAAGCACACTGTCCATTCAGCCACCAAGACCCCTAAGCACACTGTCCATTCAGCCACTAAGACCCCTAAGCACACTGTCCATTCAGCCACTAAGACCCCTAAGCAAAATGTCCATTCAGCCACTAAGACCCCTAAGCAAAATGTCCATTCAGCCACTAAGACCCCTAAGCAAAATGTCCATTCAGCCACTAAGACCCCTAAGCAAAATGTCCATTCAGCCACTAAGACCCCTAAGCAAAATGTCCATTCAGCCACTAAGACCCCTAAGCAAAATGTCCATTCAGCCACTAAGACCCCTAAGCAAATGTCCATTCAGCCACTAAGACCCCTAAGCAAATGTCCATTCAGCCACCAAGACCCCTAAGCAAAATGTCCATTCAGCCACTAAGACCCTAAGCACACTATCCATTCACCAAGACTCCTAAGTACTAATTAAATTACAGCAATTATACAAATATTAAACAGCCTTAGAAACAGCAGCGTACCATCTGAATATTGTTTTTGAAACCATACCATCAGAGAAAAGAAGTATAGTCATATTTCATCATCATCATCGAGTACCATGCCTACTGGCATAGGTGATCATGTCTCTCCACAATTTTCGATCTCGGCAGCTATTACTCATTTCTGTTGTTGACCTGCCAAGCCATTCTCATAAGCTGTCTGATATCTTTTCACTTTGTTTCCCTCTAACTCTTCGTCTCTCAATTTTCCCAGTTATTACAATATATTCCAACTGTTCTCTTCTCATTACATGGCCAAAAAAATGATGATTGATTCTTCCTTATAATGGAAATTAGCTCTCTTTTTGCCTTGGCATCTTTCAGAACGTTTTCATTACACTTCTTAGTTGTCCATGGTATTCTCAGCATTCTTCTGTAAAACCACATTTCAACAGACTCCAGTGATTTTCTTGTCTCTTGTCCTATTGTCCATGATTCGCATCCATATGTTAAGACTGGCTCTACATTACATTTAAGAACTCTTTTTCTTGTTTCTATTGTCAAAAATGGATTGCATAGTATTTTCCTCATTTTTTGGAAAGCTGCTTTTGCATGAGCCATTCTGCATCTCACCTCATTTGTACATCTTCCATCTGAGGTTAACAAAGTTCCCAAATATTTAAATTTATTTACCTGTTTTAATATTGTTCCACTTGTCTTTATTTTGCACTGAGGTGATGTCTTTTTCTTTGTTGTTACCATTACCTTTGTCTTTTTGCTATTAAGGCTGAGTCCTTTATTTTTGCTCTCCTTCACTATAATGTCCAACATTTCTTGTAACTCATTTTCACTCTTAGCGATTAATACTGTATCATCAGCATACCTTAGATTATTTATATTATGACCTCCAATTGTTATTCCAGGTGAAGCAGAGTAGGGAATGAGAGAAAGGTCGAAAGGTGAAGGTCAGGGGAGACAAACAGGTAAGAGCTCAGTAGGCCCACGTGAAAATTATGACAGTGAACGGGTCGTGCAAAACGGGAATTGAGAGAAATGCGAAAGCGAGATTGAGGGGTTTTAAGTCAGACAAAGAATACGTTTTAGTTTAGAGTTGAGCGTTAGACCTTGCTGGGATCTGATGCAGACAGCTGTGTGTTAGTTTTGTTACAGCTGGTACTGTTGATCACGTTAGAGTTTGTTTTTCAGTAAAAGGATAGAGTAGGAACGGTAGGCTCAAGTTATGAGTTAGTTGTCAGTGATAGAATAGAAGTGAAATTCAGTTGTTTCAGTAAAGGATGGAATGCACACAAGTGAGTCACAGTAAGAGGGACAGTGTTAAGTAATTAGTTACTAGCTAGTAGGCTAGTTACAAGGGAAAGAGTGAACGATTATGAGTTCGCTAGTAGAGACAGAGTTGGGACATTATTGGTGTCTTATTACTATAAAGTGGCGTAGTCCACGAACACTAAGTATTCAGAGATAGTCTTTCCAGAGAGGAAGACTATTATAACGTGTCGTAGCACACTAACCATTGGTATTTAGAGATGAGTCTTTTCAGGGAGGAAAGGCTCATGCAACGTGTCGTAGAACACGCATAGTGTGATCCAGAAGGGATTACGCACTGAGTTTGACTTCAGAGGAAGTCCACATGAAATGTAGTTGCGTCCAGGTGCAACGAACAGTCTATATTCAAGGAAAGAGCAATTCCCTGTTAACTTCAAGGGCAGATTCCTTTGAGGGGGTGTCATAGCACACCATAACTAGCAACAAGTGTCACAAGAGCTCGCAAGGGTTCTGGAACTAGGATAGAGCGAGCAGGAGGATGATTCTCCAATGAAATACCATGTTGGCGAAGGGGAGTGTACCCTAAAAGTGTCCAACAATTAATACATTGCTATATAGACGAGGGGAGTGTGCCCTGATCGTCTACCTATTGTTATGTTACCATAGTGGCGAAGGGAGGGAACCCTGATCACCAACCCATTGTGTGTAGCAGCAAGGATGCAGAGTGTGGATGAAAGGGGCGGAATTGTCAGTCCATATGTAATTACGACTGTCAACTGTGAACTGAATTTCGAATATGAATAAATACTCAGGAATGTGTTTCTGAATTGTTCTCTGATGTTATATAGCAATATCTATACTCGTCTGTACCGGGCGTAGCGAACCCTGGGAAGGTTGTCAGGCACTAATGCGGAGACTACACTATATGATTCATTGGCCATTGTCTCAGCATTGATACAATCATGGTGAACGATGCCACTGGTGGGCATGGTCGCACTATCAAGCAGCACCCAGCTGGTGCCAGTCATTGCTCATCGTGCGAAAGCACCCTTGGTAATAATGGCTCGTGGTAACTAGTGGGTAAAGCTGGTACCCGCTGGTGAATTAACATCAACGGAAAGCATTATAGAAAGAAGACATAGAAAGACATATATAGGGGTAAAAAGGCCCCTGGTATACAGGCATGTCCCTTACGGATCTTAAAATAATCTCACTATAAATATTAAACAAATCTGGTGACAGAACACAACCCTAACACCCTGTTTTATTTGTTGAAACATTACCAATGATAGTCATATTTACTGATTCCAAATCAGCCCTGCAGATGAAAGGAAGTAACAAACAAACCAAAACTCACCACAGATATAGATAACCTTATTAACATACATGACATAAGGTTAGTGATGCAATGGATCCCAGGACACTACAACACCCCAGGAAATAATAAGGCAATAATTGTATAATTTTTTTGAGTTATTTTCATAATCCAATCTATGGTCAGTAGAAAGAGAAATGGAGACAGAAGGCATCCCTGCCTTACTACTGTTCTTATTTCAAATGCTTCTGTAAGCTGTCCTTCATGCACCACACTACATTTCGTTCCTTCATACATTGTTTTTATTGTATAATTATAGATTTCTAATTTTCCCTGTTGTCAAAATATTAATGTTATTGTTAATGTGCTTATATTGTCAAAGATAATCTGTTTTATATTTAACAAACCTCGTCATTAATTTGTATTTGCTCTTTAACAGACTCCACTTCTTTCATAAGGAGTAAAGGTGCAGGTTTACTTATACGTGACTTTGCAGTGGGCATGGTTTTAATCGTTAATGATATAGACTCTCCTTTATCTGTTGAAGAGAATAAATCATTTTTAATTAATTAAAACTATAACATGACATATATAATGTTGCTGGGAAGTTAAATATACAATTTCAGGCCACAGTGTTTAGAAGCAAGGGGGCCAGTGCTCTTCCTCGCTGTCATTACTTTTTTCCCAATTTACTCAGCAGGTACTCATTACTTTTTTCCAAATTTACTCAGCAGGTACTCATTACTTTTTTCCCAATCTACTCAGCAGGTACTCATTACTTTTTTCCCAATTTACTCAGCAGGTACTCATTACTTTTTTCCCAATTTACTCAGCAGGTACTCATTACTTTTTTCCCAATTTACTCAGCAGGTACTCAATACTTTTTTCCAAATTTACTCAGCAGGTAAGCATTCCTAAGTTGCCTGAATATATACCCAACAGCTTATTGATAGTCTGAAATTTACAGGGTCTTTAGATAATGAACAAGTGGAAATAAGACTCACACAGGAATGTTATGCCTAGGTCAGTAACTTAAAACATAGAAGAACAAATTATCCACACAAAAAATACACCATTAGGAACGTGTTAAAAAATTAAAACTAACTCTACAGGGATTAAATTCAAAATCATTTTTTAGGCAAGACCCAGAATTCTGTATATAAATAGAGTTGATACAGGCACTAGAAGACTTTGGTATTGAAGTGATCACAGACATATGCAGTGACATATACAATACAGGATACATACCAAATGAACTAAAAATATTAACTTTCAATGCATTGCCTAAAAGGAATAGTGCAGTTGAATGCAGTGACATTAGAACAATAAGCCTAATGAGCCATGTTACAAAAATCTTGCTAAAAGTTGTACAAGGAAGGATTCAGAATAAAATCAATACTGAATTAGATGAGCAGTAATTTGGTTTTAGGAAAAATAGTGGGACAAAAGAAGCCATATTCTGCATGAGAACTTTAATCGAAAATATACACAGAAATAAACAAACCAATATATGCCTGCCTCATAGACTACACCAAAGCTTTCCAGAGAATACACCATAAACAACTTATAGAATGCCTAAAAGATATACATCTAGATAACACAGACATATGACTAATATGTAAATTATACTGGGAGCAAAGAGAAATAATAAAATATAACAGAGAGAACTCTACACCCATGGACATAAAAAGAGGAGTAAGACTAGGAAGCATCCTATCACCAAGCTTGTTCAATCTATACACTGAGCAAATCTTTAAAAACATCACAGAGATGCCTGGCCTACAAATTAATGGAAAGATAATCAATAACCTAAGATATGCTGACGATACTGTACTACTAGCAGAAAATCCGAAAGACCTACAACAATTACTTAATGAAATAAACACGACAAGCAAAAAATATGGACTAGATATGAATATCAAAAAGACTAAAACTATGATCATAAACAAAGAAAATACTCAAAACCCACAAGTGGATATAAAAATTGAAGGAATAGACCTGGAGACAGTTCAGAGCTACAACTACTTTGGATATACTATAACTAGTGCTGGAAAATGTAAAACTGAAATAAACAAAAGAATAGGAATTGCAAAAAGTAATTTTAATGTCATGAAGAACATACTAACATCAAAACAAATAACACCAGGGCTAAAACTAAGAATAGCAAAATGTTATATTTTCTCAACATTCCTGTATGGTGCAGAAACATGGTCATTAGACAAGAAAACAGAACAGAAAACTGAAGCCTTGAAATGTGGATATATAGAAAAATAGGTACAATACAATAGGTATTGGATGGTAAGAAAAGAAAACAAACGATGAAGTCTCAAAACAAATTAAAATGAAAAGAGAACTACTAAATACAATTCAAACAAGACATATGTGATTTTTGGTGCATGTTAAAAGACACAGCAGCCTACTAAAAGTAATCTTGGAAGGGAAAATATAAGGTAAAAGAGGCAGAGGCAGACCAAGACTAACATGGACAAGTAACATCAAAAGATAAACAAGTCAAACTATGACAACCTGCACCATCAAAGATAGAAACAGAGTGGAATGGTGCTCCATGGTAGTCAACCTTCGATGTGGAGACGGCACTCGATGATAATGAGAATTCTGTATGTGGAATTCAACTTACCGTTTGTTATTACCTTACTAACACCAAAAAATGTGCCTGAATCTTGCCTTTTTTCTGGAAAAAAAAAAAAGTAAAAATCAGTAAATCTATTTTCACTACAAAAATGTTGCTAAGAATATACAGAAATGGTGTTAGCATTTCATCTAAAAAGAGTTAATACATTTCATAACAAACTAACTTGTTCCATCTCATCTAATAATAGCTGGGAAAATTGTACCCATCATTCTGGTCCAGCTAATAAAAGCTGTTTGATAAGTGAGTCTTTAATTTCGGAGTAAAAATTCTAAAAATAAATATATATAAAATATATATCAATATATATTATAAAATTCTTTCGCACTTCATCAAATACACATTTTTAAAAGTCTATTCTGGATGTTTACTTATGTACTCATACATGCCGGTATTATTAGAATAAATTATTAGAAGTGATTTCATTGTGTTTTAATCGGTTTCAATCATGTGTTATTCCAAGTGATTGAATTTTCACTGATAAGAAAACGGCTTCCTTATAAACATAACTAACGATTTACGGTCGAACAACCAGCACAATTAATTCAATCATGGATTACTGTTAAAAATGTAGAAGATTTATTTATCCACCACATGGATGGAAGTTCAGATTCAGATTCTTCATTGAGTGATAATATTGATCATCGGAAAATACATGGGTACCAGAAGTAAGGGGGCTTTGCCCATTCCTCCTTCTACCTATAGAAATAGCAGGTTATTCATGTAATTTAAAAAAAAAATTATTATTTTAGTAATAAATATATTATTGTAAACACTTTTTATAAGAAGTTCATTTAACTCTACATATTTGTATACATGCATACATCACTGTAAAGTGGATTTAAAAAATAATGTGACATTATTATGATGTGAACACTGCCGTATTTTGATTTTTTTGCTGGCACTGACATAAGATCATAGAAATTTTTTTTTTATTTTTATAAATCTTTATTTCGTTTTTAAAACAAAACATTCAATTTTACAACAATAAATTTCATTTATATGATTTGATGATGATGAGTGATGATACATATATTTTCCATGTAATTTAAAAAGTTAGACAATCTATTGCACCACATGACCAAAAATTGCGACACACGTTCAAAAGAAAATAGGAGCGCCAGAGGCGACAATAGACTTAATCACCCCGACCTTTGTCGGCGACTTAAAGGGAGGACCTTTCTTTATGTCTGTTACCACTAAAGGTCATAGAAATTGTTAAAATTCACATAAATCTCATTTTTAAGCATAAACATTTGAAACTATAATTTTGTGTAAAAAAGAATATATTTTACAAAATGAATAACATTTATGGTGTTACTGACTTGCATAAACCTGTAAATATAATTTCAAGTTCTGTTTTTATTTTTATGCTTTTCAGTTTTATTTTTTTTTTAATCAGGTTTTTCAGTCTCTTTTTGCACTTTCTTGAAAAAATATATTTTAAAATACATTTTAGTAAAAAATTCATTCAATTCTACAAATTTTTATATAAAAAACGTCATAGTAATAATGTTTGAGGTTAATAAGTTGTTACGATATTAAGATATGCACTCATGCTATAATTTTATTTTCTTAAAAATACTCTGTAAAAACACTGTTTTTGAGCCTGTACTGTATGAGCTAATATGAATAAATTTCAGTATTCTTCTACTTCATATCATTGAATGCCTGCTGACAAGACAAGCAGTGATCAACATATCCTGTGACATTTCACAGGGTAGCAACAGAAAATTCCTTAAATTTGCTCAATTCATGGCTATTCTTCTGCAAATACCTGAACCCCACTGTACAATTATTTCTCTTGTTTTGTTCCATGTCAGGATGCCATTGGTCTGCCTCTCTTTCACAAGCCATTGAATCTTAACTGCATGGTTCTTTTTGCTATGATTTCTGGAGATCCTCAGAGTACACATTTAGTTCAATAAACAGTCAAACCTCTCTATTCAAATGTACTTTTATATGTAAAATCTAGTATTTTAAGTGGAAAAAAAACAACAATATTAGCATGTTATGATATTCACAACAATGATAGTTGTCTTCAATTATTAATTTTTTGGTGCAACTGTGTGATTTTGAGTTCACTTGAGAAAATAGTCTAAATTAAGAAGAGTGATTAAAAAAAAAAAACTTGCAAGGAAAACTATAAAAATTACTACTGAATTAAAAACAGATGTTTATTTCAAAACATGATTATCGAAAACACCTTTTTGACATAGTCAAGGAATATTGCATGTTAACATCTCCTGTAATTTCCATTTTAAAAAAACAGAAGGGCGTGTGTTAAGTCATCAGATTATTCTCATCACACATCAAACAACTGTTTCTCATCACAGATCTCCTCCCCAGCAAATCCTGCAGCGTGAAATGATAAACTGGTTCACAAATCCTCCCCCATTATCCTATAAGCTCTCCTAAATTTAGACAACATCCCTCTTGATTAACATGAAGATCCAGAAGCCACACCAGGGCTGCAGATTCATGAACAGCATCTTGCCCTTCTTTTCAAGCATACACTCAGGGATATTTGATTGTCCATCCTTATAATGTAGTATGCATAACAATGTCAACAATAGATGCACCCACAATGCTTGATTCTCTAAAGAACACAGTCAGGATCACGAACACCATCAAAATCTTTAGAGTGGAACCTTTAGTTGACTTGATATAATGATCTATATGAAGAAGCTGAAAGTAATCTGCGCTGAACAAATCCAATGGCAGTTATTAAACAGCTCTCAATGTTATGATGTAAAATACATTTTGACTTCATGACAGGGAAAGGTCATAATCACACTACTTGATTTGCCAAAATGGACTGCTGCCGGGTGCATAAACTTTGTAGCACTGGCACATTTCCATTAAGTGAACATCCGGTTGACTTTAAAGCAATGATCTATATTAGGGAGCTGAAATTAATCAGACACCAAATGCAAATCCTGCAGCATTGATGTAACACAAACTCTTTTTCTTTTCCACCATCTTGGAACCGGAAGTTTAAAAAAAAAAATTAGGTACAAAAGAAATTAAAAACATCTGTTAGTATAAAATAATGAAAAACAGTTGGCTGGTTTTTCAGAATTAACAATTAGTAAAAAAAATGTAATGTGGTTATACTTCTATGTACACCTTTAGACATCAATATTAACCCTTAGTATCCATGGATCCAACTCAGTAGGACTGAGATGTTCCAAAGTTATATGGAATCCAACTTTTCAAGGCTTCTGAAATACATTGCTGCTTTAGCTATTCTGATTCTAATTTCTTTACTTGTATCCCCTTCCTGATAAATGTGACTTCCAAGATAGATAAAGTGGTTGATCTCTTCCACTGGTTTATTTTCCATGTATATTATTATTTCCATCTGTTGTAGTTCATTTGTGTTTTTTTGCATCGTTTTTATCTGACTGCTGATGAGAACTATGTCATCAGCAAAGTCGAGGTCCTCCAAATGGTCTCCTTGTATCCATTCGATGCCTTTATCACCAGTGCAGCATTTCTTCATTATGAAGTCCATAACAATCCCAAATAACAAGGGCGATAAAATACATCCTTGTTTAACCCCAGTTTCTACTGGAAAACATTCTTCCTCTGTATGAACTGCACAGGTATAGCCATCATACATGTCTTCGATAATATTTATGATTTTTTATGGTAAGCCATATTGCTTCAGAATTTTCCACAAAGAATCTTGATGAATACTGTCAAATACTTTTTTGAAGTCAATGAAGTTAAGTACAAATGGTTTTTGCATTTCAATGTGTACCTCCAATATAAGTCGTTGAGTAAAAATGTGGGCAAGGCAGCTTCTCCCTTTTCTAAACCCAGCCTGTTCTTCACGCATTACTGCATCTATTGAATCCTTTATTCTATTCATGATGGTTTTGTAGAAAAACTTCAAGGCAATTGACAAAGTGTCATGCCTCTCCAGATGTTACAATATCTGAGAATGCCCTTTTTTGGGATCTTAACAATAATTCCTTTTTTCAACTTATGAGGCACCTTCTCTGCTTTCCAAATGATGTTTAACATTTTCTGAGGGTGTATTAAATTATGGCTATCAATTGCCTTCAGGATTTCAGCTGTTAACTTATCCTCGCCAGCAGCCTTGTTGTTGTCCATACGCTTTAAGGAGGTCTCAATTTCACTCAAGGTGAAGTCATTTAAATTTATATCTAATTCTGCTACTAGTGTTTCAGCTTCAAAATCTATTAAATTGTGGAGTAGCGAATGGTTAGGAATTTTTTTTTAAGTGTTCTGCTCAACTTGCTTTTATGTCTGTGCTTGTTGTTAGCTTTGAACTAGATTTGTCTAGAATTGGTGCTCCACTGGATGTATAGGTGTTTGTCAGCAACTTTGGTACAGCATAGAGAGTTCCCCTCCCTATACCTTCCTAATTATAATTATCACTAACGGGGACCCCTGAGTGTGTGATTTTTTTTTTTTTAAATGTTGGATTTTTTCATCAATCACATTGTATAAATTACTACAGTATTGTAAAGGACAGTTTTTTTTATTTCAAACTCTGCCAATTTTAAAGAAATTCTTAATTTGTCCTTTTCTGTTTTTTTCTTATGGTGTGGGAAATCTCAGCCGTCTGCTTTGACATCAAAGAAACCTTTGTAACACGGGAGAGCAGTGAACAATGCCAGAGGGCATTGAACATACAGGCTGATCTAACTAACAGCTTGCGGCTGCTATATGAATAGACAGCAGAAACAGAGGGAGCGGTGGGGAAGAGGTGGGGGCATGTGGTTGCAGTTCTGGCCTAAAATCGACTGTAAAGCAGGAAATGATTACCATATTCATACCTGTGTCTCATCTTGGGTAAACACACTGTTGTGTAGCAAAAGTTCAAAGAAAATTTGATGTTCCAAAATCTAAATGTTACAATGGTAGTAATTTTCTCTAGTAAAGAATAGTGACACTGTGACCTTCCAAGCATGTTGCAAGAGGCGAGTAAGTCGGGTGATTGATGGCTTGACAAGCTGTCATTGTAAAAAATATTGTTATAGAAACAGAGCCATAGATTTAAGAAGCAGTGATCTGTGATCTCTGCAATACGTGGCATTTTGGCACGCAAGGTTTCTGTTTTTGAGATTGTGGTTCTGCCCTATGTGCCGTTTTCGGCTCGAAAGGACAATAGATAGAACTTTCTCTACAGTACCATAACACGGTTAGTGAGGTAGAGTTTTGCTCTACCAAAGAAGGAGTAAGACATCTCCTTTCCTCCGCTAGTCTTCGGAAACCTTTGGGCAAGGTGAAGCTCCCGTTTAGCCCCCTATCAAGGTTATGTGAAGCCATTGGACCAGTTGGTGGATGGTGGTGTGGGAGCAGCCGACAAGTAGTGCCGGTTACGGTCCCCACACCGCGAAGGCAGGCAGAGGATCTTATGTATAGAGACAATGGCTGCGATCTCTGACTAGTACAGTCACTGCCAAGAAGGAAAGGAATGGCAAACTACCTTCTTATATTGCTAGACTAATCATGACAAATCACAACTTAATATCTACAGCTAACGACATTAATGGGGACTCCACAGCCACCACATCCGGTAGGAAGCGTCATGTGCTACAGGTAATACCCGATCATCACCAAGCTACTGTATGCAAGATCAAAAATAAAGAAACACTAGCAAAAGGAATTTGGAACATTAGATCAGCATTCCAGGTTAAATTGAGAGGTAGACCAATGGATATCAACATAATTCAAGCTTATGCACCAACAAGTAATAGCGATGAAGAAGACATTGACACTTTTTACAATGAGCTAGAGATGACCATGGAACAGTGTAAATCCCAAGAAATAACTATTATATTAGGGAATTTCAATGCAAAGGTAGGAACACAGCTAAAGTGCAAAATGTGACTGGAGGGCAAGGCCTTGGAGAGATGAATGACAGAGGGGATAGATTGATAGATTGGGCAAAGACACATAAAATGATGATAGGTAACACCTGGTTCAAACAACACCCTAGGCGACTATGGACATGGCAAAGCCCTGACAAAAAAGTACACAATCAAATTGATTTAATACTGGTACAAAGAAGATTCAGGAATGGGCTAACATTTGTTAAACACAGGCCAGGAGCAGATTGCAATAGTGATCAAGAACAAGTTGTTGGAAAGATAAGAATAAAACTGTCGAAGGCACAAAAATCCCCAAGAAATATAAAATTAGAACTAGATATACTTAGAGTAGATAAACAGATGAGTGATAAGTATAGCACAATAGTACAAAATAGACATAGTGCTATTGAGAAAATACAGGACCTCAAGGAGCAGAGGGAAATGCTCAAACAATCGATTCAACAAACATCAAAAGAAGTAATACCAGTGACCAAAAGAATCAACAAAAAGAAATGGATGACAGGAGAAATATTACAACTAATGGATGAAAGAAGAAAACATAAGAAAGAAGAACGGGCATACAAAATATTGCACAAAGAGATCCAGAACAAATGCAGAGAAGCAAAGGAAGGATGGTTAAAACAGAAATGTGGAGAAATGGAAAAACATAAGAAAGACTCAAAATTTATGCACGATCAGTTAAACGAATTAACAGGAAGAAAAGAAGTAAAAGTTTCAGGATGCGTTAAATCAAAGGAAGGAAATATAATAATGGGACAGGAGAAGACAGTAGAAAGATGGACAGAATATATCAATCAACTCTATGATGATGAAAGACCAGAGCTAAACAATTCAAACAAAGGCACAAGACCACCAATTATGCAGAGTGAAGTGGAGGACACAATTCAACATATGAAAAGAGGCAACGCTCCAGGTCCCAACAATATAACAATCGAAGAGATAAATGCATTAGGAGAGCTGGGAGTACAAGTCATAACAAAACTACTCAATGACATATATAACACTGGACACATACCTGAAGATCTACTAAAATCTATCTTTGTAGCCATACCGAAGAGGTCAGGCGCCACTGATTGTGAAGACTATCGCACCATTAGTCTCATGAGCAAATATGACGAAAATATTACTAAGAATCATCATGAGACATGTAAGAAACAAAATAAAACCTGAAATATGTGAGGAACAATGTGAATTTGTGGAAGGAAAGGGCACCAATAATGCAGTATACATCTTAAGAACATTGATAGAAAGATCTATAGAGGTAAAGAAAGATCTATATAGATGCTTTATAGACTACATGAAAGCATTTGACAAAGTAAAGCCCATGGAAATAATCAATATGGTGGAGAAATTAAACATTGATGGCAAGGATCTGCGAATCATAAAAAACATGTACTGGCAACAAACAGCAGCTATACGAATTAACAACCAAACAGGACAATTTCAATGTATAAAACAAGGAGTCAGACAAGGCTGTGTTCTGTTGCTTGATTTGTTTTCACTTTACAGCGAACATATTATGAGATCAATAGTAGATAAAAAAGGAATTGAAGTCAACGGTCACAACATAAGTAATTTGCGATATGCAGATGACATAGTCTTAATAGCAGAGACAGAGAATGAACTACAAGAAATGATAGACATAATAGTAAAAGAAAGCAACAAGAAAGGTCTCAGTCTGAATAGTAAGAAAACAGAAGTAATGGTCGATTCGAAGAAACAATCATCACTGTCATGCAGCATAAAAATAAACAGGACAAATTTGAAACAAGTGCAACGCGTCAAATACTTGGGCACAATAATAACAACGGATGGAAGATGCACCACGGAAATAAAAAGTAGAATAGCTCAGGCCAAAATAGCATTTCAGAAAATGAAAAATATCTTATGCAATAAATCTATGTCAATAGAAAAGAGAAAGAGAGTTCATCGGTGCTATATAGAACCAATTCTGACCTATGGAAGAGAATCATGGACAGTGGATAAACAAATTAAAAGACGATTAGAGGCCACAGAGATGGGATTTCTCAGAAGAATGTTGAAAGTTCCCTGGACAGCTAAAAAGACGAATGAGGAAGTTCTCAAAGAGGTCAACACAAAAAGGCAGCTCCTAAAAAAACATCAGAAAGAAACAAGCAACATTTTTCAGGTACATCATGAGAAGAGGAAAGTTGGAATACTTGGTTACAACTGGCAAAATAAAAGGAAAGAGACATCGCAGACAACAAAGAGAGAAAATACTGGATAGCTTGGTGTCATGTCAACAGCAGAACTGAAGAACTGATACGATGCACTGTGGATAGAAGATTGTGGAAGGACATAATCGCCTACGCCAACCGATATGGTACATGATGATGATCATAAACAAGTGAGTCACACATAGGTATCGTAATTAATGATTAAATGTAGGTAAAATATGAAAAAAACAAAGACATCTCACTGTACTTGCCAAACTCTGGATTCTTCTTCTTAATTTCCATCATAATGAGAGTTAGAGAATTGTAAGCCTTCATGTACTGTCCATCGTGAAACTTCATTACCTTGTCAACAATGAAGGAGTATATCTGACAAAGAAAAGTTACATAAATATTTAGTATGAGGTCTAGTCCAAACATCAAAATATAAGCACAACAATTATTTTACCACATACCGAAATATGCTCTAACATGTTCCTTAACCTTGGATGACCCATGCCAAAATCAAAGTTTCACTAGCTGGTTTTAAGCACAAATGAAAAAAAAATGCTTCTCCTTTTTTTGGTAATTGCCAAATTAAATGGACGAGGATGCATTGTGTTCTTAGTTTAGAACAAAACTGCACTATCAACACAGTTTAACCTGAAACATCATGTCTTTGGCATGGTACTGCATTTACTTAACCTAGTTTTAGTCCAGGCAGCAGCCATTTTGGCATACTCTTTTGACTTGTAACTGACAAGGGTTGTTTAACATGCATACGGGAGCTCCTGTTTTTTTTCTGCTATCTAAGACATCAGATCTCATTAACAAGAGACCTGGTTAGGGTAAAGCCACAAAGAAACCAGGAATTTGAAGTAAAATATTTCCAACATCAGTGGCAGGATGTGAATCTTGGATCTTTCTGACTTTCTGACAAAGTGGCAGTCTGTAAAACCATGGACCACCTAGTGTCCACATGAAGTGGCTGATCATCCACTTCATGTGAAAAATCAAATGGAAAAGCAGACTCTATCCAAATTGATTATTTTTAGGTGACAAAACTGACACTCTCAGGGACTTTCAGTTCTTGTGGTAAAGACTCTGTTACCATGTTGGCTATTAACATTGCTGAAAGACACCAAATAATGAATAGTAATCAAGAAAATCTGGCCACCTGGTCAGAATGAATCCTTATCAATCACCATCAAGGACGTTCTTCTCAAGAATGCATAGAAAAAGACCAAGAGGAAGACCCAGAAGAAGATGGATAGATGCAGTGACAGAGACATGTAACAACAAAGGAAAATCACTAATTCAGACAGTTCGAGCAGCTCAAGAATGACAAATGATATAAACCACGACACCTTTTAGGTATCAGTGAAAAGAGAAAAGAAGAATCAAGAAACAAAAAATTAATAATAAACAATAATAAAGTAATGTTAAAAATATAACAAGTACTTAAGTTAAACTTTGCTTGATTACTTTAACAAAAAAAAAAAAAAAAAAAACTATTCAGAATATTTCACACTGAGGTTAGAATGATATTGGTCACATATGGCAGCCACTTGAGTGATGTTAATATAAATGTAAATATAAATGTACTCTTTATTTAATCAGTCATGTAAAAGCACATATATTTTAAGCACATTTTCTTACAAAAGGAAAATCCATCATGAGCTGAACTTTACACTCCGTGAAACTGTCTGGTTGTTTATCAAATGTTTTGTTGTTAAAATCATTCTCTGAAAGATCAACCTCCATTGCTTTATTGCCGCACAACGAGAAAATCTGATAAAGAAAATACCTGGATCAAGAAATGAGAAACTGTTCATGTTTACAAGGTACCCATAAGAATATCATCATCAACTACCATGCCTGGTGATGTAGGTGATCGTGTCTCTCCACAACTTTCGATCTCGGCAGCTATTTATCATTTCTGTTGTTTACCTTCTGCCAAGCCATTCTCTTAAGCTGTCTGGTATCTTTTCTCTTTGCTTTCCTAAATCTTTTCATCCCTCAATTTTCCCAGTTGTCATAAAATATTCCAGCTGTTTCCTTCTCATTACCTGGCCAAAAAGTGATGCTTGTTTCTTCATAATTTTGGAAATTAGCTCTCTTTTTGCTTTGACCTCTTTCAGAACGTTTTCATTAATCTTCTTAGCTGACCATGGTATTCACAACATTCTTCTGTAAAACCACATTTCTACAGCCTCCAGTGATATTCTTGTCTTTTGTCCTATTGTCCATGATTCACATCCATATGTTAAGACTGGCTCTACGTAACATCTAAGAACTCTTTTTCTTGTTTCTGTTGTCAAAAATGGATTGCACAGTATCTTCCTCATTTTTTGGAAAGCTGCCTTTGTCTGAGCCATTCTGCAGCTCACCTCTGTTAATCTACCATCTGATGTTAACATTGTTCCCAGATATTTCAATTCATTCACCTATTTTAATATTGTTCCACTTGTCTTTATTGTGCATTGTGGTGATGTCTTTTTATATGAATATATTTTTTAATTATTATATCTCTGGGTGTCCAGTGTATGGAAAGACATGGATCAAAATTGTAACTCAGTTGCGAAACTTTGCAGGAGTTCATCTGCAGTGCTCTTTTTTCTGCAGAGAATGCTTTTCTTGCTTTTGCCCTTTGTGGTGTTGCATTAAATCATTCCTTTGATGTGTGTTATCTTCTACTTTGTTGTCACTTTCCTGTAAGAGATGGTATCTAAAAGCCCTCACAAAGTCATTTATGCCCATTTTTAAGATCCCATGCACAATAGCAGACCTAGCCAACCTGTCAGCCATCTCATTGCCTTGAACTCCTGTGTGTCCTGGGCAATATATCCAAGTTAGGCTGTTAATATGAGACACGTCAAGTAGGTGCACCCAATCTCTGCGAAGCATATTCTTGTCAATCCAATGCAGCATGCTTAATGAGTTAGTCAATATGACCGCAAGAGCTGTCAATCTCTCAACCAGCCCATGTGATAGGTTCCATAATAACCTCAATCTCTACATGTCAGCTGAAGGTAATAGTCCTGAAGATTCCCGCATCTTTCTCTTTCAACCATTTAAAAGCCTTAGAGCATTGTGACGTATGGACAATATGGTATCTGTGTCCATATTTTTATTTAATGGCAGTGAACATATTTATAGCTGGCATGATTAATATCACATGTGTCCAAATTACCTGGTACCCATTTTCAAAACTAGGTTAACCCTGAAGCCATACCAATCTAAATAAAAATACAACATTGCCATATTTGAGAAATGAATCGCCACCTGGTCAGTAGAAGGGCACACTAAAAGCTTTGCTGCTACTGTTTCCTAACTACAGTTACTGTTAAATATAAAATTATCTAATATTTTTTGCTGAACTGTTAATGTATTATTTTTTTCATGTGTTGAGCCATACTTATTTCAAGCAAATCTCTTGAGCTCTCAGTAAGCAATACTGGGAAACCAATTAGAATTAAAAATGGCTGCTTAATTATGTCTTATTCGAAATGAAAGAACAATATTTATAATTTGTTAACATCAGTGAAAATGTCCACTTAGATATTTTTCATCTAGTCAGCTGCCATTCTTCTTCTTCAGTGATCAGCAACTGTTATGCATTTAGACCAGAATGGTCACAAACATGACAGTGTATTTGAGGTCCTTACCAGTTCCCCATAGTTTGTCATGCAGGGTTGTTTCTGTGGACCATTTTTGTGTTCTTAGGACTTTCAGAGTGCTGCAGTCCTCTAGGAAATGCTCTGGAGTCTGTCTGCATGCTTGCAATCACATGCTGCAAAGTCACTGAGTTCTATCATCATCATCATGTGTGTGTTTTGAGGCTATAGTGACCTGTACTGAAGACCTTGGTCTGCTCATGCCTGCTGAACCTTTTAAAGCTGTCGTATTCTGGTTCTGTCTGATGCCATTTATTTCACTCAGTGGGAAATAAATCAAATATATGCAAATGTACGTGCTTCTCACCAGCTTCCTTAGCGAAAACAGAAATATAAGAGTAATCAATGACTTCTCACACGTAAAACTTAGCGAAAACAGAAATATAAGAGTAATCAATGACTTCTAACACCTAAAACCTTAGTGAAAACAGAAATATAAGAGTAATCAATGACTTCTAACACCTAAAACCTTAGTGAAAACAGAAATATAAGAGTAATCAATGGCTTCTAACACCTAAAACCTTAGTGAAAACAGAAATATAAGAGTAATCAATGACTTCTAACACCTAAAACCTTAGTGAAAACAGAAATATAAGAGTAATCAATGGCTTCTAACACCTAAAACCTTAGTGAAAACAGAAATATAAGAGTAATCAATGACTTCTAACACCTAAAACCTTAGTGAAAACAGAAATATAAGAGTAATCAATGACTTCTAACACCTAAAACCTTAGTGAAAACAGAAATATAAGAGTAATCAATGACTTCTAACACCTAAAACCTTAGTGAAAACAGAAATATAAGAGTAATCAATGGCTTCTAACACCTAAAACCCGTATCTCCAGTGCCCTCAAATAATAAAGAGCTCACAGTGGACATCGCCAAAAGAAATTGTTCTGGGCAGGCATTTCATTCTAAATAAGAAGGTTCATGCCTGCTATCTTTTGGCTCTCTTGTCACTGTTCTCTGTTTCTCAAGGCCAGTTTCTTTTTTTTTTCCTATATGTCGTTAAAGCACTTGATTTTTTTATTTTCAGACTTACTAGGAATAATAAGGTCAATCAGCAAATGATCCTCTGTAACTGGCACATGTGACATAATAAACTGCAGAAAATTGTGAAATTATACAAGAATTTTAGAATGTAAACCATGGTGCAACTGACACATACATTCATACAACATCATAATCAAATGTCAGACACACACTTTTATGTGTTCATTTAAACTATCTTTTGTGTGCATTTCTTTTCTCTCATAAATCACAACACTGCATTTCTTGTGATTGTTTTCTCGGAAAATCTCTCTTTTTTTTACGATTATGGACAATATGACCTATCCATCCCGTCCCAGCGTCTACAGACCGTTAACTGTAGTTACTCAAGTTACTGGTATAGGGCTGTTACTACCTTGTATCAAGACAGAGTTAAGAGTATGTTAATGTATCATCGTTATCTTATCATGTCTTGTCTTATGATTTATTTTATTCTTGACTGCATTTCTTTATTTCTCTTGTGATGTTGACAAGTAGAATTTGTGGTGATGAATTGATCATCAATAAATCAATGAACTTAGTAACGTAATTTAAACATACCCGTGTAGAAAAACGTAATGGTGTAGTTTTCATTTGAAATAAATAAGCGGCTGTCTGAAGAAGAAAAGTTTTAAAGTGCCGGTACGGCGTACCGTCGCGTTGTGCATCCCAGAAAAAAAGCGCACTGATTTATTAATAACAATTATTACGTATGTACGGAGTGCAATGATGATGACCCGCAAATATCTCAATTAGTACATATGTTAAATGTAAGTGGGCACTAACCTTATTTATTTAGTCTTGTCTAACGAGCTGTGGCTAGACCGCTTTTGTTGAACCAAATTCCATCAGAGTTATGTCCACATTAGATGAGCGATTACTCCACGCAACTTGGTGATCTCTGTTCACAACTATCTATCTATTGACCTATCGAGCCGTAGCCGGCCCATAGGGCGTAGACCAAGATACTCCTTCTCCAATCTGAATTTTTGTTATAGCAGTTTTCAATTCTCTGAAAAATATTTTATCAAATCTCGCCATCTGTCTCTGTTCTGTGCAAGCAGCTCTATCTCATTGAGGGAGCCGATTCCTGCTGCTCTTGCCTCTCTCATCAATGTTCTTCTCAGTGTCTCTCTGGGTCTTCCTCTTTTTCTCTTACATGTTGTGTTTCCCACATGAGGGCTTGCTTTGCTATTCGGTTATTATCTCTTCTCATCACGTGTCCAACATATGACCATCGTCTTTTCTTTATTACTGAAGATATTAGTGGTTGATTGGCGATTTCTCTAATTTCCTCGTTTGTTTTGAATTCGTTCCACGCTATACCAAATATTTTCCTTAGACATTTATTTTCGAATGCGTTCAACTTTGTTTCTATATCTCTTGTTGTTTTCCAGTTTTCACACGCATGTGTAAGGGTTGATAGTACATTTGATTTGAATAGTCTAAGTTTTGTGTTTGTGCTGATGAGTTTTTTTCACAACTATAGTCGGTCACAAATCTATGCACAAACTCATCAATTTTCTCACAAACTATTTGGCATATCATTATTTTCGGCATGCAGTCTTAGATTTTTCCTGGACCTTAAGAATGTTTAAATATGGTTATGGTTATGGAAGGCCCCGGTACCACTACAAATGAATTAAAATCCATAATTGTTCAACCGCCCGTGCCAGTGGAATCATCCGAATTCATCTCCCAAACAAAGAAAGGTAGCTGTAGTCCCCATCATAGCAGTCTCAGCTCACGCCAAAAGACATAAGGCGAAACCGCACAGAAAGGGAACACAGCCAACTGTTCCTTGTCATACGATATCATTAAGCCGTAAGAATGTGTAAATATTAACTCCAAAAGCAAAGTGGATTTTGCCCAAAATGAGTATTATATAGTGTACAAAGACAAATAGTATGCAAGAAACATTTCGATTTTACGGTACTATACACCAAACTCAGGGAGATCTTACAGTCTATTGTTTGATGTGCGACTGGGATAATCCGACGACTAACTGTGTTTCATATGTTCGGATTTGGTTCAAAATGATGTCCTAACACCATAAAGCGCCATACATTAAAAAAAATATGACGATCATCATTTTCAGGAGGACGTGACCTTCGGGAAATATGGTGGATAGGCGACAGGAACCATTAAAGGTTATGTCTGAAAAGTGTTCCTTGTTGCAGTTTCCTCATATTCTAAGTCCGGCTTGTTGCAGCAGGAGCTGAGTTAAGTGCTCAGTGCACACTGTGAGCTGTGCGTTTCATCTGTTTTAATCGTGTTTCGATATTCCGATTGTTTACGATGAATTATGGTATCGTATGATGAAGAACAGATGGCCGTGTTCACTTTCTGTGCGGTTTCGCCTTATGCCTTTTGGCGTGTGCTGAAACTGCTATGGTGGGGACTACAGCTACCTTTCTTTATTTTGGAGATGAGATAGTAATTCGGATGATTCCACTGGCAAGGGCGGTTGAGGAATTGTGGATTTTAATTCGTTTGCAGTGATACCGGAGCCTTCCATAACCATAACCATGTACACCAAACATTACAATTTCATGGTGATTGGTGATTCGAAGACGTATCCAGACCATATAGAGAAGGGGACAATTTCTCTGTTTCACATCAGATTTAACATCATCAGAACAGAGTGGGTTGTTCATTCTGTATTTTTTCTAATAGCAATGTCAGTGATGTTTTCAATTAATTTGGGAGAGCGGTGGTTTTTCTATTAGGGGTATTTGTATGATACAATGAGTTGGGGTGTCATCGAAAGAGATCTGTCGATGACCTACTTCATTTAAGATCTCACGAATCTAGGAGGTCTACAATTGTTATTGGCTGGAGAAAATGCAAACCGTTTCACTGCCACTGCTCTTCTTCCCGGAGCACATTTCTTCCAGTACTCAGTGTCTATCTGCAAAAGGGTTTCACCTACCAAGTTTTGAACATCAAATATTATGAACGTGGTGTTCTGTACTGCGACTTGCTTTTTTTACTTTGGCCCACACAAACTCTAGTGGATTAATGTGTCAATTGTAAGATGGGAGTCAAAGAGAAGTGTGGCTATGCGCTGTCATAAGTGTGGTTATGCGCTGTCATAAGTGTGGCTATGCGCTGTCATAAGTGTGGCTATGCGCTGTCATAAGTGTGGCTATGCGCTGTCATAAAGTGTGGCTATGCGCTGTCATTATTTTGTCAAGCAGAAACGTCTTTGTCTTCTTCCTTTTGTTTCACAAGCTCCAACAATTTGTTTTTCAACTTGTTGCTGTGAAAGGGGACATTTTCCTTTGTAAGCCACGTCTTTATTTAAAAAGATAAAAGATCAAATAAAAGCACTTACATTTGCATACATTTGATTTATTTCTCACTGAGTGAACCAGACCGAACCAGAACGATTTTGGAATTGGTCCTTCATTGGGTGTCTCGACATGCATGAACATTTTTCTGCCTGTATCAACACCTTTGTGTCACTGCTTTCTCTCAGTGTTGGTATCCTCCACAATTTCTCCATCTCTAATATTGGTGTTGATTTCATTGCTCCTGTGATGACCCTAAGTGCCTAGTTTTTGTACTTTATCCAGCTCTTGTAGTGTGGTGTTTGATGCTGAGCACCATGCAACTGATCCATATTTTAGATGTGGGCGTATACTTTGTTGGTAAACATTAATGAGTATTTTCTCACTCGCGCCCACTTGTTTCCACAAATCTTAATTCGAATAACTAATTTCCTCCTTGCTTTTTGGGTTGCCTTATTTGTTGTCAAATGTAACACCGAGAATAGTAGCGTGTATGTCTTCTTTCACAGGCTCATTGTTTATGTAAATGGCTCCTGCTTTTTGTTTTGGGGAGAGAGTTAAAAGTGTAGTACTGCATTTGCCTGTATTGATGCTGCTACACCATATATTTGTCCATGAATTCAGTGCATTCATAGCTCTTTGTAGCAACTTGGAGGCCACTGTTGCATACTCCTCTGTGCACCACATTACCAAGTCATCTGCATACATTTGCCACTTTGATACCATGTGGTAGTTCATTCAGTAACTGGGTCATTGATGTAGACTAGAAAAAAGTGTTGGAGATAAGTACCCCTCCCTGTGGAACGCCCTGGTGCAGTAGAATCTTCTTACTTTTAAGTCCATCCAATTGCACTCTGGCTCTCCTGTTTTATGCATGTATGCTTTCACCAATTTGTATATCCTGCATTTACTCCATAATTTCTCAGTTTCTTCAAAAGCCCTTCCTTCCATACCTTATCAAATGCTTTCTTTAGGTCTATCCATGCTGCTAGTACCAGTTTCTTTTCTTGAAACGCATCCTCAATTTCCTGGGAAAGATAGGTTGCCTGATCTTCGGTAGAGTAACACTGTCTAAAGCCTGTTTGTCGTGGGACAAGGAGATTTTCACTTTCCAGGTACCACTGCAGTCTGAGATTGATTATACGTTCCATTGTTTTACACAAACAGCTTGTAAGGCTGATTGGTCTATAGTTGGATGTAGTTGAACCATCTTTTCCTGGCTTTAGTAATGGTATCATAATTGCTTCTCTCCATGCATGTGGCACTCTACCTGTGATCCAGCAAATATTGTAGATCTACTGTAGTTTTGCTTTAGCTGCGGTTCCTAAGTTCTTAATCATTTCATTGGACACTCCATCACTGTCTGACGACTTTTTTTTTCATTTTTAATTTGGACATTGCCAGCACTGGCTCTCTTTGTGTAATGGGTATTTCAATGACTTCATGTATGGTCCCTTCTTGTCTTTTATTTTCTTGCTTTAATCGGCTCTCTTGTCGTTTTTCTAAGTTAATTTCAATATTGTTGTCCTTTGCAAAGGAGTCTGCTAAGCTATTTGTTGCCTGCTTACCTGTTATGATGTGTCCATCTTTCTTCAGTGTAATGTTGGTGTTCCTTTCTGTGCCCTCATCATTAAGCTGTTTTACAAGCTTCCAGACTGTTCTTATGCCTCGTTCAAGGTTCAAGAACTGTTTTCTCTTTCCAGCTTCTCCGTCTGGTTTGCAGTTTAGTCTTTTGAAAATTGGCTTTAGCATGATGATAGTTACTGTAGTGTTCCTGGCAGGGGTTATTTTCTGCTTGCTTTCGAGATATTTCCATGTCATTGTGCAGTTGCTCTAGTCACTACTCCAGCATGGTTTGTAATGTTTTCGTGTCCATCTAGGTATTGTTTTACTGGCAGTTTGTATTATTAGTCTACCGAATTCATCAATTATTTTGTTGATGTCTCTGTCTGTATTTATATCTTTAGTATATATAATACGCCAGAATACTAGTGTATTGTTGTTACGTTTTCCAGTCTGCCTTTGTGTAATTATATCTAGAGAAAGTGATGCTCTCCCTGACGGCCTCATTTTGTACCACTAAAAAGACTGGTCGGTGGTCACTGCCTCGAGGTTGTATCCCTACAAAACGTGTAATATTTCAATCCAGTTCTGGTGATTGAAAAGCAAAGTCTGGTGTAGATGTGATATGCCATCATCTGGAATAGAATGTTGGTAGATCTGTTGTCTGGTTTAGTAGTAAAAGTCAATTGTCGTCCTGCCAATTTTCAAGTTCTTCACTTCTCTTGTCCATATGTTCATAGTCCAAGCTCTGTGAATGGTTGTTAATGTCTCCGCGTACAATTATTATTTCTTTTACAGAAATTGTGTCTAGTGTCAGTGGGCGACCGCTCAACTACAGTAGTAGTTGAGTAAATGAAATATTTTCATGCTCGAGGTTTGCCCATTTCGTCGTATAAAATATGAAGATGAGATAAAATGCGGTTATGCAGTTTGAACAATCAAGTTAGTTTGTCCCGCACATGACACATATTTATGTTGCAGTGTTGGTAGTCATCGAAGCTGTCGTTCAGATGTAATTGTTGCAGCAGCTGCAGATGACGTTGATTCCGTTGTGAGCGCCGTCGCAAAAACTTCCAAACAGCTGCGGGATATTAAGTTTGTATCACGTGATTTCTGGACTTTCGTCGACCACAAGTAAAAACTTCCAAACAGCTGCGGGATAGTTTGTGTCACGTGATTTCTGGACTTTCGTCGACCACAAGTAAAAACTTCCAAACAGCTGCGGGATAGTTTGTGTCACGTGATTTCTGGACTTTCGTCGACCACAAGTAAAAACTTCCAAACAGCTGCGGGATAGTTTGTGTCACGTGATTTCTGGACTTTCGTCGACCACAAGTAAAAACTTCCAAACAGCTGCGGGATAGTTTGTATCACGTGATTTCTGGACTTTCGTCGACCACAAGTAAAAACTTCCAAACAGCTGCGGGATAGTTTGTGTCACGTGATTTCTGGACTTTCGTCGACCACAAGCAAAAACTTCCAAACAGCTGCGGGATATTAAGTTTGTATCACGTGATTTCTGGACTTCGTTGACCACAAGTAAAAACTTCCAAACAGCTGCGGGATAGTTTGTGTCACGTGATTTCTGGACTTTCGTCGACCACAAGTACAAACTTTTCCTAACACTGATACTGTTACAAGATAGTCTGATTGCGCGAATTGACAAAAAAAAAATAGATGTTTCAATATGTGATCAGCATGAACGAGTGAAATCCATGAATTGGAATTTATGGGACATTAAAAAACCAATGAATCATTTGTAATAACTCCGTGTTTCATTGAATTATTATAAATATTTATTTATTTAAGTGCTTTTCTAGTAGAAAAGATGACAGAACACAATCAAAATTTGAACATAGCTTTCATTAACAAAGAATAAGCATTCGACCGGGTGAACAGAGAACAACTACGGAGGATACAAACAAGATACGGAGTAAGCCAACATCTAACCAACCTAATTAAAAGTCTTTACATCAAAAGCAAGTGCAATAACAGCAGGCTACACAGACCACTTTGAAGTTAGATCAGGATTTAGACATGGGTGAGTACTATCTTCCCTATTGTTTATTACTTACATGGACTACATATGTAAGTTAGCCAACCAACGAAGACAGGAGACTAACAAGCTTCTATTGGCAGACAATCAGGCACTAATACAGAGTAAAATAGAAGACCTACAAGAACACTAGAAAGACTTAATGACACATGCACTCAATACAACATGAACATGAACAAAACAGAAGTCTTGAATATCGTCAAAAATATACAGAACATCAACATAACTAAATTTGGCATCATCATCATCGAGTGCCATCTCCGCAAAGAAGGTTGGCTACAATGGAGCGCCATTCTGCTCTCTCTCTTGCTTTGACGGTGCAGGTTGTCATAGACTGACTTGTCCATCTTTTGATATTACTCGTCCATGTTAGTCTAAAGACAGCAGAGATCGCAAATTATATCTCCCCTCGACGCTGAAAGGCAGATGAGAAAGGAAAGAAGAAGCCTTTCTTTTTCTTCTAATCTTAGAGACGTAAACTATACATCCACAAATTTCGATTATTCTTTCAACTAACTCTTTGTTTCCTTTTTAGATGCTCATGTGCCTGAATCATGGAGAACAATCATAGGAAATTATGAGTATCACTTCACAGAAACACAAGACAATGTAATCAAAGCAAGTAGTCCTCTCCAGGCAAATGTTTCGATCTTTATAGCTTCTTGATACTGGGTCATAATGTTCAAGTGTTTTCCGCATCGTCCATTTTGCGCCAGGAAGTTGGCGTGACTACCGCGTGACGGCATGATTAAATAAACTCCGGTGTGTGTTCAAATTATAATACACAGTTATTGATTGGTTCGAAAGACACAAATATAGCAGTTTGCTGTATAGACCGTAACGCAACTTAGACACATTTATCGCCCTTTTAGGGACTGACAGGTAAGAGAAACAGTTAACATTGATAACATTTATTCACTTCACAAACCGTTTACATAGTATGTACATAACTATACAACTGAAAAACATGCCCGTGGCGGTCATGAACACACAACAGAACACAGAGTTCAACTTCATCATCGATTTAATATTTCTATGTGACTTTTCTGTACAAGCAATTCTATGAACACAACGAGTAACGCTGTTACACAATGCGGGCAATATCTGGCATCTTAGCGGTTACTATAGGATAGAAGAACTCTTCCCCAAGAAGAGTTGTCACCTCTCACACTGTGATCGTTTTCATTGACATTGTTATACACTTGCAGATCTCTATCCTTGTAGATGCCAATAAATATTCTATTTTCATTTCAGATACCGCATATATGCAATTTAAAGAAAGACTGCACACAGTAGATATCTCAACCAGTCTTATAAATAAAGTCTCTTGTACAATGAATGAGATCTTCCATATTGATGTACATTGTTGTCTTGAGGAGGTGGTGTTGAGGTTTATGTATTTCGCTATAACGATTGGACAATTATATAGTTCCATTCCCACCATCACTGATTCCTCATTTCAAGATAGGCGAGATAGAGTGTCTAGTCCTAATGGAAACGGGAGATAACACGTAGGCCCCATGTTCACATACCTTCCATATTTCTTGGATGAAACCTGTAACCAATACCCAAAAAATGCATACAAATGGAAAAAACCCGTACACATAAAATATTTTACAGCGTTTCATATGATACTAATTTTGAGGAAGTTCTGATTTGACACTACATCGTCTGATGATTGATATCTTTCCAATTTGGCAATTGCTATAATTCAATGATTACTAAATTCAAAACCTCTTTGCACATTATCCAGCGTATTGATGGTTAACTATCAAACATGTCGCTCTTCATGTTTTCATAAGCAGAGATGGTCTCTCGACTCGACATGATCGGCTCATCTCCTTCAAATTTCGCAGTTATGCTTAAATTAGTACTAAATAATAATAATTTTAAAATAAAAATTTTCCAGTTAAAAGGGGGATTATTAAAATATAGGGGAAGGGGAAGAAAAAAAAACCCACACCGCTACAGCAAGCTAAATGCGATTTAAAAAAAAATCTCAATACATTTTAAAACACATTCCTGACGTTCATCTTTATTCAATGTGTAGCTCAATATTCAATAATCACGTGATTTTTTTTTTTAAAGGAGGAAAAAAGGGGGGGGGGGGGGGACGACGACGATGACGGACTCATATTAAAAGCTGTTTCAATTCAACATGATCAAAACTGATAGTGAGTAAGCTAGCTATTTTTGTAAAGTTAAGTATGTATTAGAATTATTTTCACAAGAAAAATAAATAACAAATAAGCAACAACTCAAACGATTCACATATTCACGTATTTGTAATAAAAATAACAGATGCAACTAGCGTTTTCCGTAAATGTTTACATTATTTGAGTTCTCACTTATCAATGAAAATGCGAGTTTGTAATTGTTTATAGGCGTACTCCACGTGAGATTTAGGTTGCTGAGTTTTACGTGTAAGTCTCTTGTAGTATGAAACTTTGGTAATTGGATACTGAGTTTGTACATATTTGTTTCTGTGGTACTGGTTCTCTTGAGGTTTTACTTGGATATCTCTTGCACAGCTGTCAGTGATAGCTCCTTGGTGTACTTTATCACCACAGCTCTCGGTGCTAGCTCCTTGGTGTACTTTATCACCACAGCTCTCGGTGCTAGCTCCTTGGTGTACTTTATCACCACAGCTCTCAGTGATAGCTTCTTGGTGTACCTTATCACCACAGCTCTCAGTGCTAGCTCCTTGGTGTACCTTATCACCACAGCTCTCAGTGCTAGCTCCTTGGTGTACTTTATCACAACAGCTCTCGGTGCTAGCTCCTTGGTGTACTTTATCACAGCTCTCATAGCTAGCTCCTTGGTGTACTTTATCACCACAGCTCTCAGTGCTAGCTCCTTGGTGTACTTTATCACCACAGCTCTCATAGCTAGCTCCTTGGTGTACTTTATCACCACAGCTTCCATAGCTAGCTCCTTGGTGTATTTCATCACCACAGCTCTCATAGCTAGCTCCTTGGTGTAGTTTATCACCACAGCTCTCAGTGATAGCTTCTTGGTGTACCTTATCACCACAGCTCTCAGTGCTAGCTCCTTGGTGTACCTTATCACCACAGCTCTCAGTGCTAGCTCCTTGGTGTACTTTATCACAACAGCTCTCGGTGCTAGCTCCTTGGTGTACTTTATCACCACAGCTCTCATAGCTAGCTCCTTGGTGTACTTTATCACCACAGCTCTCGGTGCTAGCTCCTTGGTGTACTTTATCACCACAGCTCCCATAGCTAGCTCCTTGGTGTACTTCATCACCACAGCTCTCATAGCTAGCTCCTTGGTGTACTTTATCACCACAGCTCTCAGTGCTAGCTCCTTGGTGTACTTTATCACCACAGCTCTCAGTGCTAGCTCCTTGGTGTACTTTATCACCACAGCTCTCGGTGATAGCTTCTTGGTGTACCTTATCACCACAGCTCTCAGTGCTAGCTCCTTGGTGTACTTTATCACCACAGCTCTCGGTGCTAGCTCCTTGGTGTACTTTATCACCACAGCTCTCATAGCTAGCTCCTTGGTGTACTTTATCACTACAGCTCAGAGTGTTAGCTCCTTGGTGTACCTTACCGCCACAGCTCTCAGTGCTAGCTCCTTGGTGTATTTTATCACCACAGCTCTCAGTGCTAGCTCCTTGGTGTACTTTATCACCACAGCTCCGAGTGTTAGCTCCTTGGTGTACTTTATCACAACAGCTCTCAGTGCTAGCTCCTTGGTGTACTTTATCACCACAGCTCCGAGTGTTAGCTCCTTGGTGTACCTTACCGCCACAGCTCTCAGTGCAAGCTCCTTGGTGTATTTTATCATCACAGCTCTCAGTGCTAGCTCCTTGGTGTACTTTATCGCCACAGCTATCAGTGCTAGCTCCTTGGTGTACTTTATCACCACAGCTCTCAGTGCTAGCTCCTTGGTGTACTTTATCACCACAGCTCTCAGTGCTAGCTCCTTGGTGTACTTTATCACCACAGCTCTCAGTGCTAGCTCCTTGGTGTACTTTATCACAACAGCTCTCAGTGCTAGCTCCTGGTGTACTTTATCACCACAGCTCTCAGTGTTAGCTCCTTAGTGTACTTTATCACCACAACTCTCAGTGCTAGCCCTTTGGTGTACTTTATCACCACAGCTATCAGTGCTAGCTCCTTGGTGTACTTTATCACCACAGCTCTCAGTGCTAGCTCCTTGGTGTACTTTATCACAACAGTTCTCAGTACTAGCTCCTTGGTGTACTGTATCACAACAGCTCTCAGTGCTAGCCCCTTGGTGTACTTTATCGCCACAGCTCTCAGTACTAGCTCCTTGGTGTACTTTATCACAACAGTTCTCAGTGCTAGCTCCTTGGTGTACTTTATCACAACAGCTCTCAGTGCTAGCTCCTTGGTGTACTTTATCGCCACAGCTCTCAGTACTAGCCCCTTTGTGTACTTTATCACAACAGTTCTCAGTACTAGCTCCTTGGTGTACTGTATCACAACAGCTCTCAGTGCTAGACCCTTGGTGTATTTTACCGCCACAGCTCTCAGTGTTATATCCTTGGTGTACTTTACCGCCACAGCTCTCAGTGTTATATCCTTGGTGTACTTTACCGCCACAGCTCTCAGTGTTATATCCTTGGTGTACTTTACCGCCACAGCTCTCAGTGTTATATCCTTGGTGTACTTTACCGCCACAGCTCTCAGTGTTATATCCTTGGTGTACTTTACCGCCACAGCTCTCAGTGTTATATCCTTGGTGTACTTTACCGCCACAGCTCTCAGTGTTATATCCTTGGTGTACTTTACCGCCACAACTCTCGTGTTATATCCTTGGTGTACTTTATCACCACAGCTTTTAGTGCTAGTAAAACAGGGAGATAACAAGAGGGAGAGAGAAGGGTAGAATTGGTGCGGGTTAAGGGGAGATAAATAGGTCGGAGAGTATTAGTAAGAGGCTTCAGGTCCACGGGGAAAGCGGAGAATATGAACATATCCTAATCAGGGAGAAAGCGTGTAGGGCGATCAAAAACGAGGCACGGGAGAGTTAAGAGAGGCAAATTTTTTTTTTTTTTTTTTTTTTTTTAGTTAGGAACATTTGATTCAGGGCGAGCGGTCAGTACGGGCGTCTGTACTAGTTGGCTAGACGATACCGGGGGACCTTGAACAAGTAGAGTTGCGACAGTGGACAGGACAGGTCAGTCTAAGCTAAGGTAGTCAAGCAAGTAGAACTTAAATTCAAGTGAGAAGTGTCAGTTATTAAGAAGCTGTTAGCTTATTCATGAGAAGAGACTTTTTAGTATTGTGAATGATATCACTAGTGCTCGCTAAGCAGAACCCATGCTGAGCCAGTTAAGAAGCTGTTAGCTTATTTATGAGAATAGACTTTTTAGTATTGTGAATGATATAACTACCGTGGGTGTGATCCATATGGGAGTATGCCTTTGTGAGTAATAAACGTGACATGTGTGAGTTCAACGGTGTTACTGACTGCTTTGTTTAAGCTAGCTGTGTTTTGTATGACCTCAGCGAAGAAAGGAGACTGGGGTTGTCATAAATTGTGGGCAGACAGTGCGGAGTGCGGCATAACGATCACTGGCAAGGGTGAACGCCGCGGGCTTATGGTCAATCGGGAAGCAGCATGGGTAGCAGTGGCCTCCAGATAGCAACACGGGGCTGATCTGCATCCCTAGGCAGTTCTAGACGTTGATGTAAGTCAAGGATTTGACCTACACGGTTACTGGAGGAGTCGCCGAATCCAGCAACCGGCGGAGGGTGCCTTCGATGTTAGGGGCGCAAGGGCTTAATTCTTTAAAGAGCCGCGGCAGCTGTCAAACAGAGGCCAATTCAATACAACGAGAGCAAGGGAGAACTGGCTCGTCATACATTCGGCTGCACAGCTCAACAGCGTTGGGCGCTACCAGACAACAGTTGAGGGTGCTGAAGGATAGTGACAGCTTGAAAAGCTGTATTCATGACAATGTGTGCGGGTACAAACTAGCCCGTTACAATCAAACGTTACAAGTGGAGCCTAAGGGTGTACACCTCGTTACAAAAACGTTACAATTACGTTTACAGAAAGGGTTGAGAAGGATAACCGTTACACTAGCTCCTTGGTGAACTTTATCACCACAGCTCTCAGTGCTAGCTCCTTGGTGAACTTTATCACCACAGCTCTCAGTGCTAGCTCCTTGGTGAACTTTATCACCACAGCTCTCAGTGCTAGCTCCTTGGTGTACTTTATCACCACAGCTCTCAGTGCTAGCTCCTTGGTGAACTTTATCACCACAGCTCTCAGTGCTAGCTCCTTGGTGAACTTTATCACCACAACTCTCAGTGCTAGCTCCTTGGAGTACTTTATCACCACAGCTATCAGTGCTAGCTCCTTGGTGAACTTTATCACCACAGCTCTCAGTGCTAGCTCCTTGGAGTACTTTATCACCACAGCTCTCAGTGCTAGCTCCTTGGTGAACTTTATCACCACAGCTCTCAGTGCTAGCTCCATGGAGTACTTTATCACCACAGCTATCAGTGCTAGCTCCTTGGTGTACTTTATCACCATAGCTCTCAGTGCTAGCTCCTTGGTGTACTTTATCACCACAGCTCTCAGTGCTAGCTCCTTGGTGTATTTTATCACCACAGCTATCAGTGCTAGCTCCTTGGTGTACTTTATCACCACAGCTCTCAGTGCTAGCTCCTTGGTGTACTTTATCACCACAGCTCTCAGTGCTAGCTCCTTGGTGTACTTTATCACCAAAGCTCTTAGTGCTAGCTCCTTGGTGTACTTTATCACAACAGCTCTCAGTGCTAGCTCCTTGGTGTACTTTATCACCACAGCTCTCAGTGTTAGCTCCTTAGTGTACTTTATCACCACAACTCTCAGTGCTAGCCCTTTGGTGTACTTTATCACCACAGCTATCAGTGCTAGCTCCTTGGTGTACTTTATCACCACAGCTCTCAGTGCTAGCTCCTTGGTGTACTTTATCACAACAGTTCTCAGTACTAGCTCCTTGGTGTACTGTATCACAACAGCTCTCAGTGCTAGCCCCTTGGTGTACTTTATCGCCACAGCTCTCAGTACTAGCTCCTTGGTGTACTTTATCACAACAGTTCTCAGTGCTAGCTCCTTGGTGTACTTTATCACAACAGCTCTCAGTGCTAGCTCCTGGTGTACTTTATCGCCGCAGCTCTCAGTACTAGCCCCTTTGTGTACTTTATCACAACAGTTCTCAGTACTAGCTCCTTGGTGTACTGTATCACAACAGCTCTCAGTGCTAGACCCTTGGTGTACTTTACCGCCACAGCTCTCAGTGTTATATCCTTGGTGTACTTTACCGCCACAGCTCTCAGTGTTATATCCTTGGTGTACTTTACCGCCACAGCTCTCAGTGTTATATCCTTGGTGTACTTTACCGCCACAGCTCTCAGTGTTATATCCTTGGTGTACTTTACCGCCACAGCTCTCAGTGTTATATCCTTGGTGTACTTTACCGCCACAACTCTCGGTGTTATATCCTTGGTGTACTTTATCACCACAGCTTTTAGTGCTAGTAAAACAGGGAGATAACAAGAGGGAGAGAGAAGGGTAGAATTGGTGCGGGTTAAGGGGAGATAAATAGGTCGGAGAGTATTAGTAAGAGGCTTCAGGTCCACGGGGAAAGCGGAGAATATGAACATATCCTAATCAGGGAGAAAGCGTGTAGGGCGATCAAAAACGAGGCACGGGAGAGTTAAGAGAGGCAAATTTTTTTTTTTTTTTTTTTTTTAGTTAGGAACATTTGATTCAGGGCGAGCGGTCAGTACGGGCGTCTGTACTAGTTGGCTAGACGATACCGGGGGACCTTGAACAAGTAGAGTTGCGACAGTGGACAGGACAGGTCAGTCTAAGCTAAGGTAGTCAAGCAAGTAGAACTTAAATTCAAGTGAGAAGTGTCAGTTATTAAGAAGCTGTTAGCTTATTCATGAGAAGAGACTTTTTAGTATTGTGAATGATATCACTAGTGCTCGCTAAGCAGAACCCATGCTGAGCCAGATAAGAAGCTGTTAGCTTATTTATGAGAATAGACTTTTAGTATTGTGAATGATATAACTACCGTGGGTGTGATCCATATGGGAGTATGCCTTTGTGAGTAATAAACGTGACATGTGTGAGTTCAACGGTGTTACTGACTGCTTTGTTTAAGCTAGCTGTGTTTTGTATGACCTCAGCGAAGAAAGGAGACTGGGGTTGTCATAAATTGTGGGCAGACAGTGCGGAGTGCGGCATAACGATCACTGGCAAGGGTGAACGCCGCGGGCTTATGGTCAATCGGGAAGCAGCATGGGTAGCAGTGGCCTCCAGATAGCAACACGGGGCTGATCTGCATCCCTAGGCAGTTCTAGACGTTGATGTAAGTCAAGGATTTGACCTACACGGTTACTGGAGGAGTCGCCGAATCCAGCAACCGGCGGAGGGTGCCTTCGATGTTAGGGGCGCAAGGGCTTAATTCTTTAAAGAGCCGCGGCAGCTGTCAAACAGAGACCAATTCAATACAACGAGAGCAAGGGAGAACTGGCTCGTCATACATTCGGCTGCACAGCTCAACAGCGTTGGGCGCTACCAGACAACAGTTGAGGGTGCTGAAGGATAGTGACAGCTTGAAAAGCTGTATTCATGACAATGTGTGCGGGTACAAACTAGCCCGTTACAATCAAACGTTACAAGTGGAGCCTAAGGGTGTACACCTCGTTACAAAAACGTTACAATTACGTTTACAGAAAGGGTTGAGAAGGATAACCGTTACAGTAGCTCCTTGGTGAACTTTATCACCACAGCTCTCAGTGCTAGCTCCTTGGTGAACTTTATCACCACAGCTCTCAGTGCTAGCTCCTTGGTGTACTTTATCACCACAGCTCTCAGTGCTAGCTCCTTGGTGAACTTTATCACCACAGCTCTCAGTGCTAGCTCCATGGAGTACTTTATCACCACAGCTATCAGTGCTAGCTCCTTGGTGTACTTTATCACCACAGCTCTCAGTGCTAGCTCCTTGGTGTACTTTATCGCCACTGCTCTCAGTGCTAGCTCCTTGGTGTACTTTATCACAACAGCTATCAGTGCTAGCTCCTTGGAGTACTTTATCACCACAGCTCTCAGTGCTAGCTCCTTGGTGTACTTTATCACAACAGCTATCAGTGCTAGCCCCTTGGTGTACTTTATCACCACAGCTATCAGTGCTAGCTCCTTGGTGTACTTTATCACCACAGCTATCAGTGCTAGCTCCTTGGAGTACTTTATCACCACAGCTATCAGTGCTAGCTCCTTGGTGTACTTTATCACCACAGCTCTCAGTGCTAGCTCCTTGGTGTACTTTATCGCCACAGCTATCAGTGCTAGCTCCTTGGTGTACTTTATCGCCACAGCTATCAGTGCTAGCTCCTTGGTGTACTTTATCACCACAGCTCTCAGTGCTAGCTCCTTGGTGTACTTTATCGCCACTGCTCTCAGTGCTAGCTCCTTGGTGTACTTTATCGCCACAGCTATCAGTGCTAGCTCCTTGGTGTACTTTATCGCCACTGCTCTCAGTGCTAGCTCCTTGGTGTACTTTATCGCCACAGCTATCAGTGCTAGCTCCTTGGTGTACTTTATCGCCACAGCTATCAGTGCTAGCTCCTTGGTGTACTTTATCGCCACTGCTCTCATATGCTCATAACTGGTAAATGATCAGGAAGTGGACAATATAATTTTATGCATCACATTCATTGTTCATGAGTGGGTTCTATTTTGAATCATCCGGAGGTCACCAACATGTGTAATTAAAGTATTTAAAATGTAGGATGGCACAATTTCATTGGCTAGCACACATATAAGCAGAACCCTTTCTTTGCAATTCTGCAAACACATTTTATGTTCCTAAAATAAAAAGTGTAACTAAATATAAAAAAGACGAAATATGCAAAAAGTCACACAAATGGTCTGTTACAAGTACAATTTGTTTTTTCAGGGCTTTTTTTAATATACAAAATTCTGGCGTTCCCATGTCATATGGAAGGTATGTGTTAGGGCGCGCAAAAGGGGGAAAAAAAACCTAGTGGATAATTAAGAAAAAAAAGCAAGGTCTAATAATTTAAAAATAGATTGAATTAAGACAAAATTTCTACTATAATTTAAATATGAAACAATTTTCTAAAATTACCCCAGGTATCCTCTACAATGCTTGAGTTTGTGCACAAAGATCATTTGGTGTGATCAGAAGGAAACAAAAACGATTGAAGTACAAGTGGATGCTGTCAACAGTACAATGGTGATGGTTCTACACTTTGAAGTACTTGCATTTTACAAACAACAAGTTGCCAAGTAAACAATAGATAATACAGCAACTACAGTTAAACAGAAAGTCACTTGACGGGGGGAAACAAAAATAACAACTCACAAATAAATAGCAATAACAAAATATGAAACAATGAAAATGTTGAATCAATATGCCTCATCCAGACTCTGCCACATCTAGTTGTTATTTATTTCCTGATATTTGTGTCCTGATTTAAACTTCCTTACAACTAAAGTCTAACTAGATCACTGCTCATGTTTTTGATAGAAACCAGCATGCCCACACACAAATCAATATTTGATATTTTTAGAACTGATGGCAATGTTTCTTTACCTTTTTTTTCTTATAATTTATTGTTTTTACAATTTTTAAAATTTTACTTTCAAAAAAAAAAAAAAGCAATTCTTTTTTTCATGTGTGTGTGAGGGAGGTGTGAAAATTTGTAAATGCGTTTTGCTTTGAATTTTACTTTCATTGGGGGCCTCGGTAGCCTAGGTGGGAAAACCACTTGACTGTGGGCTACTGACTTTCGGACAACTTGTGTTTGATTCCTGCTAGAAGCAGTGTGAATTGTACTCATAGTTGGAAAAAAAATACCACTACGGTCAACCCAGCTGCTGGCAGAAATGGGTACCAGGGTAGTACTCTTGGAAGGTGAGGAATGCCTCCTCACATCTTAAATTGCTTGAAGCGACACTGTCCAGAAGTCTCCGAACACTTCTGGAGAGGCGATCGAGCACATATGGGTGAAAACTCATGAGCTAAGATGCTGATTCAAGTCCTGTACTTTACCTTTACTTCCACTGAATTATGTTCTCTTGACATTTACTTATTTGGTTTAAGGTTTGTGTTGACATTGCTTCCTTCATCTTGACACTGAGAAATATTCCTCTCTTACTACCCTTATGTTTCTATGGAAATGGTGCAAGCCTTCTAATTTCCATGGTTTCCTTAAATTTAAAACTGATATACAAACAAATATTCAAAGTGCTATTGTTTCTTCTCTTTCTCTCTAACACACACAGACACATATAGATACAAGATCAAAGAGAGAGAGTTGAGCTTCAACTTAATTTAAAGAGCAGTAAGCTCTCTCTGTTGTCTGTTGAGCAGGAGCAAATATTTATTATTGTGTACAGAGAGTAGTGGATGATGTTCTCATTAAGCAAAAATTAGATAATCTTCAGAGATGAATATCAAGAATTTGAAAAAAAAAAACATTTGGCATCTCCAAACTTGTGATGGTCTTCTCTATTTCTCGTTAGCAAGGCATTGTTATAACAAATGTTCAGCAGTTACTTTAACAGTGCTGAAGTCATACTAATCTTAGGATTTTCCATTAGCTTTGATGTGTTATTGAGCACTAGTATGCCGCAAAGAATCCTTGAATATAGGGGAAGTGAGAAAAGGGTAAAATAGCAGGAATAATAAAGAAATAACTGCAAAATCAAATCAAATTTAACAACAAATAAGGATTATAATTTTAACTTTTGGAGTTTTCAAGATAAACTAATCTAAAATTGGTCTATCTATAATCTAAACCACTTTTAAAAAACAATTATAGTCAGAAAAATAGAACATAGTTTATTTGTATTAAAAAATTATTTTATGTTTTTTCCAGATAAAATCATCTGTGAGACATTAGAAGAAACTATATTAGGTGTCACTTCAAGTGACTAGTAAAAGAAACACTGTACAATCAAGACTAAGTATACCATGGAACAAGTGCTTAACTCAACAGAAGATGCACGTGTGAGTGAGTGATATCAAAGTAAAATTCTCTGCCACGAAAAAGTGGTAGGTTCTTCCATACTACTGGTTATGAAGATTTAACATATGTATATTTGCGTACACCTGTTGGACAGAATTACATAGCATTTATTTCCAGATAATACCATCATTAGTAGCATTAAAATAACTAAAATACAGAATTATAAACTGGGATGGAAGGGGAAAAGAAGGTGGGTGGGACAAAAAAAAATACAAATCAAAATAGAAATGTAAAATAGAGAAAAAAACGCTACCTAGTATGATGTTAATATGAATGACTACATGTTATAATCTCTTATTGCCATACAAACAAAGCATTATTGCACTGGAGTAAGAAGATAAAGAAATGGACATTGTGTGCACATGACTGGTTTTACTGGATCACATTCATTTTATGATACAAATAATACACTCCAAAGTAAACAACATAAATATTAACAAAGACATAATTACTAAGAAGGAAAGACAAACAAGTTAATTAAAATGTAATTTAGATGATGAAAATCATAACCTCAGTCTTGAGCATAATGACATCACAGAAAATATTTGATGTGTTTATACATCACTGAATCAAATGTACAACATGATGATGTACATGACACTAACTACAACAGTGCTTCTCAATGTTTTGTAATGTACACTACAATTGAACTGACAGTTTCAGTACTATAATTATCATTATCTAATTTGCTCAAAGTGAAACACACAAGTTTAAACAGTTCTACTTCAATGACTTCTATTCCACATATCTTTAGTCATCCACAGGAAAGCCAGTTGATCAACGTTTTTAGGAAATATGTTTCCATGAATGAGCATTCGGAATGTGTTAGCAAGTTTAATAATCAGTTATAACCAATGTAATAGTAACTATTTAGTTGATATTGTTTTAAATATTTAATTAACATTGGCATTCATTAACAATACACTACTACAACTAATATTGCTGTTACAACCATTATCTTAACCACTGATAACAAATTTAAATAAAGATTTAGCACTCATCTATATCCTCTTGGAGGCAATGTGCCTGATAGCAAAAGAGCTGGAAGCTGTCAGCGACTCATAGATGATGATAGGATAGGTGAATCGGAACCATCCAGACCTTATTCCACCTCTTCACGGTGCCACTAGTAACAGACTAACTGGTCTAGTCTGGTCAAGTGAGTAGGGATTGAAGTAGTAAGACAGCCCAGTACTAAAAAAAACCCGTGCTGAAGTCAGGTGTGTTGGGGCGAAAGGTGCAAATGAAACACATCACAATGCATCTATCTATGCCCACATAACATTCTTTAAAGGACAGATGATGAAGAGGACTATCCATTCCTCTATTTAGTAGACATTGGGTGCATGCCAGAAAGAAAAAAAAATATTCTCTTGTTAACTATTTACCTTTCCCAAAAATCCAACAGCGCTGCTATGAACTTGTTTAGATCACCCAGGTTGATAAGGGTTCCCTCCATGCCTTAGGGATGCATGGGATATATGATTATTACTCCTGTCTTTCCATGCCCAATAGTACATTTTATGTTGTCAGGATCATGTCAGACCACTGTACTTTCCTGGAAATAAATATCTGGAAGATTTGCACCAATTTGAATAAGATTTGCACCCATTTGAATATTAACACAACAGTTTATAATCCATTTTTTCTTTTGTTAAAAGAAAGTAGTAAAAATGGCAGTCTACATCATGCAGGAACTTACGATTAGTAGTGTATTTCTAAACTTCTTTGACTTATAGTGCGGTTGTTTCATTTATGGCTTGCTGATAGGGTTAGCAATATTATTTCATTTATTGCATTAAAATGTGACAGTGTTGTAAGTGTAAACCTAGAGGATAGCACAATACATTAAGAAGCAAAAAGTAGAAGATTCCTGTATGCAGCAGAGAACAGAAAAAAAAACACACAAATGAGGCAACAGTAGGAATGAACGGTAACTTATCATATTGTACAGGTGTGAGGTATTATTACCTAATATTATTAACTGCAGCATTAAAAAAAAACTTTTTTTCTCCATGGTTGCTTAACAGAAATGTGTTACTGGGGAACAAACCAGAGATCTTTTGTTGTGAAGAAAAATTGCTGCCACAGCACAATTTCCATTCTTTAATATTTGAACTAGATTTGAACTACAATAAAAATCCTGAGTCTTACACGTCATGGCGACTGCTTTAACCAAGCGGCGTTTATCCCTCTGGTCTTGTTGTGAGCCCCCCGACATACAACAGCAATGGTAATATGTGCCGTAAAGATAGTTTTTTCAGTATTATTTGAATTTTAAAAAGGGTAGATTTTTGTTTGTTTGTTTGTTTGCTTGCAAGGTTTATATTTCTAGAGTTTCAAGAAGAACTGAATTTTGAGTGAATATCACTTTTTTCTATTTTTTTTCCCAGACAGCTGTGTACTCTGGTGTCCTCCACCATAAAGGCAGATATTCTCCAACTTCAGAGGTACTTTTTATTGTTGAAAAGTTAGACATTTTGGGGTAAATATTTTTCCTCCAAATTTTTGGCAGGTTGCAGTAGGTTTTTTAATCTACTTTTTTGGTTTCTAATTGCCAGGGGACCTCCTGTTTTTTTGGCTGTTATCCAAGAGGGCTAGACATCAGATCTCCCTACCTGGAGAACAGAGGAGGGTAAAGCCATAAAAAAAAAAACATGAATTAGATTTAAAAAAAATTCCCACCACCTGTGTTGAGAATCAAACCCAGGACAATCTTGGCCAGAGTATGATGTCCAACCTGTAAACTACCCATCCCCCCATTTTTGGTTTTAAATATCTGAATGTGTGCTATAAATGTTCTAAAATAATATCTCTAGCTGTTAAACCAAATCATTATCTTACAAGGAACTAAAATCTTACTGGAGAAGCATTACAGAACAATGTTGGAGAGAACAACTCTGAGCTATAATGCAAAAAATCAGGATACAATAGAACATTGATTGTGTAGAAAAAATATTTCTGGAAGTTATTTTCATTTTTTAAATTATGTAATTAACTCTTTCTGTATGTTTCGCTGCACTGTGTGCCATGCAGCCATCAAACCATTTTTTTTTTCGACATGTTTTGTATCATCTTGGTATTGGTGAAATCTAATTCCTTGTTCAATTATCTAAAAATTCATTTATAAAATGTTAAGTGTTAAATAAATATAAATATGTAGGTTGATTCTTAAAACCATGAACAATTTTGTCTCTGAAATCTCTTGTGTTGCATCGATAAAAAAAGCTTGTGTATGGAAAGAGTTAAGCATATTTTATAAAAGTTGAAGATAAAGATTTAGCTTTACTATAATCAACATAAAATATTGCTTCAGGGTATCAGTGTTCAGAGAAGTAACCTTATTTATTTTAGTTCTCTGGTCCCGTTGAGAGCCCCCGACATACACCATTAGATGTATATGGTAGATGTGCTGTACGATAGTTTTTTTAAAATTTATTTTAGCACATGGAGAGAAAATATAAGAAAAATCATAACAACATTTGAAAAAGAACATTTGAAAAAGAACTCAAAGTTGGATGTAAAATGATGCAACTGAAAAGAGGAGAGACCTCTCAACATAAAACTGCCTTGTTCATTCTGCTGCTGGACAAGTCATTCTAATAATGGCAAAATTAGTTAAGAGAGAAACTGCCTGGCAAAACAGCGCCAGACAGTTACTGTGAAGATCAACATCTGTCTCTTTCCGTCTGGAACACATATAAGGTCTTATTACCATATTCATGATTATTGTACTCTATGTTTCTCTATCTGTTTTAAAATGTTCAGTCTATGACATGGGAAAGCAAAGTGATGTTACCACAAAATTCTCAGAGGAGAATTTATTTATGAAAACAAACCACTGTGATCACATTTCTGAGAGGGAAAACATACTAAGGTAAAAGAAAGTAAATATGCAAATCAAAACTGACATCTTGACATGTGCAGTTTGTATCAAGATTAACAACAATTGTATGCATAATAAGAAAGTAGACCAGGAACTACAGAAATTAACGTCTATCACAATAAAAGGAAATTATAAATAGTTACAACTGTCTTTGGTACATCAATAGGATTTTACAAACAGATCTGAATGTGTAAATTTGACATAAACAAAATGTAAATAATAGAAACAAATACAAAAATCACTTCAGTCATCTTCAGTGGCACCGTGAATGAAAATTCTGGAATAAATTTATTTAAATCACATTTCTTAAGGTATGATTTGATGTCTCAGATATCTAGTTTTTGATTTTCATATTTATTTGAACATCGATAGAATTAGAAAATATCCTGCATGAAGAACAAGTAAGCATATGCTGTTTGCAGGAAACCCATCTAAACAACGACATAGCCTTGAAGATTAGGGGATACCAGTGCTACCGATCTGACAGGAAAAACAGACAAAAGGGCGGAATACTGACTCTTGTAAGGAACAACATTAATGCATGTCAGATTGAAGTGTATATGGATGGGCGGAATATCAAATACTGCACCTCAGGACAGGAAATACAGACTTCCATCTACTAAACTACTACTGTCCGAGTGACCGCCCACTAGCACTAGACACAATTACATTAAAAGAAAGAATAATTGTATGTGGAGACTTTAACAGCCATTCACAGAGCTGGGGCTATGAAGATATGGACAAGAGAGGTGAAGAACTTGAAAATTGGCAGGATGACAATGGGCTTATACTATTAAACCAGGCAACAGATCCACCAACATTCTATTCCAGATCATGGCATACCACATCTACACCAGACCTTGCTTTCCATTCACCAGACCTGGATTGGAATATCACACGTATTGTTGGGAAACAACTTGGAGGCAGCGACCACCGACCTGTCTTTTTAGTGGTGCAAAATGAGGCCGTCAGGGAGAGCAGCACTCTCTCCAGATGGAATTACAAAAAGGCAGACTGGAAAATGTATCAACATTACACCAGTGTACTGACTAAAGATCTAAATACAGACAGAGACATCAACAAAATAGTTGATGAATTCAGTAGACTAATAATACAAGCTGCCAGTGAAACAATACCCAGAGGGGCACGGAAACACTACAAACCATACTGGAGTAGTGAACTAGAGCAACTGCACAATGACATGGAAACATCTCGAAAACAAGCAGAAAATAACCCCTGCCAGGAACACCACAATAACTATCAGCATGCTAAAGCCAAATTTCAATGGGCTAAACTACAAGCCAGACGGAGAAGTTGGAAAGAGAAAACAGAGTACATGAATCTAGAACGAGACACAAGAAAAGTGTGGAAGCTTGTAAAACAGCTGAATGATGAGGGTACAGAAGGGAACACAAAAATTACACTGAAGAAGGATGGAAACATTCTAACAGGTAAACATGCAGCAAATCACTTTGCAGACTCCTTTGCAAATGACAACAATATTGAAATTAGCCTAGAGAAACGTCAAGAGACCCGTCTAAAACAACAAAATGCAAGACAAGAAGAGACTGCACATGAAGTCATGGAAATACCCATTACACAAAGAGAGCTAGAGCTGGCAATATCCAAATTAAAAATGAAAAAGTCACCAGGTAGTGATGGAGTGTCTAATGAAATGATTAAGAACTTGGGAACTGCAGCTAAAGCAAAACTACTGCAGATCTACAACATTTGCTGGATCACAGGTAAAGTGCCACAGGCATGGAGAGAAGCAATTATGATACCATTACTAAAGCCAGGAAAAGATGGTTCAATGACATCCAGCTATAGACCAATCAGCCTTACAAGCTGTTTGTGTAAAACAATGGAACGTATAATCAATCTCAGACTGCAGTGGTACCTGGAAAGTGAAAATCTCCTTGTCCCACAACAAGCAGGCTTTAGACAGTGTTACTCTACCGAAGATCAGGCAACCTATCTTTCCCAGGAAATTGAGGATGCGTTTCAAGAAAAGAAACTGGTACTAGCAGCATGGATAGACCTAAAGAAAGCATTTGATAAGGTATGGAAGGAAGGGCTTTTGAAGAAACTGAGAAATTATGGAGTAAATGGCAGGATGTACAAATGGGTCAAAGCATACCTGCATAACAGGAGAGCCAGAGTGCAACTGGATGGTCTTAAGAGTAAGAAGGTCTTACTGCGCCAGGGCGTTCCACAGGGAGGGGTACTATCTCCAACACTTTTTCTGATCTACATCAATGACCTAGTTACTGAACTACCACATGGTATCAAAGTGGCAATGTATGCAGATGACTTGGTAATGTGGTGCACAGAGGAGTATGCAACAGTGGCCTCCAAATTGTTACAAAGAGCTATGAATGCACTGAATTCATGGACAAATAGATGGTGTATCAGCATCAATACAGACAAATGCAGTACTACACTTTTCACTCTTTCCCCAAAACAAAAAGCAGGAGCCATCTATATAAACAATGAGCCTGTGAAAGAAGACATACAGGCTACGTATCTCGGAGTTACATTTGATAACAAACTATCTTGGAAACAGCAGATAAATAAGGCAACCCAAAAAGCAAGGAGAAAATTGGCTATTCTAAGAAAGCTGTGTGGAACTACGTGGGGTGCGAGTGGGAAAATACTCAGTAAAGTTTACCAACAGAGTATACGCCCACATTTAGAATATGGATCATCTGCATGGTGTTCAGCATCAAACACCACACTTCAAGAACTGGATAAAGTACAAAACCAGGCACTTAGGGTCATCACAGGAGCAATGAAATCAACACCAATATTAGAGATGGAGAAATTGTGGAGGATACCAGCACTGAGAGAACGGAGGGACACAAAGGTGCTGATACAGGCAGAAAAATTTGCTTGCATGCCGAGACATCCAATGAAGGACCGATTCCAAAATCTTGCATTGGGACATGCCAAGAGCTGTTACCCCCTACTGCCCATACCAGAACAGACTCCCTGGACAGAGGAATCTGGATTATCAGTTCAAATACGGACAGAAGTGAAAGGAATAGTTGATAAAGAGGAACAGAATAGTCTACAGCGAAAAACAATAACTCTCAGTTTCCTGGATGAAGAATACCCACAAGACCTATGGATTCGTGTGTATACAGATGGATCAGCACAGAATGCAGTAAAAAATGGGGGAGCAGGTGCATATATAGAATACCCAAATAACACTAGGGATATGAATAAAATAGCAACAGGGAAATATTGTCACAATTATGATGCAGAAATACAAGCAATAAAGTTAGCAATAGAAAAACTGCTGAACATTAATCTTAGCCCGCAGCCTGTAGTGTTTTTGACAGATGCAAGATCAGTACTCCAGGCACTACAATCCAGAAAATTACCACATCTGCAGACCTTATTGACTGAACTCTGCAAGCACCACAGGGTTGCCCTGCAGTGGATCCCATCTCACTGTGGAATACCAGGAAATGAGAAAGCAGATCAGTTGGCAAAGGAAGGTTCAACAGGCACACAACTAGATACACCTGTTACATACCATCATAAGAAACAGATAATCAAATCAATCAGAGGACCACAAGCCCCAAATCAGGATGCCTTTTATAATATGAATAGATATGAACAAGTTATCATTATACGTCTCAGAACAGGACACAATCGACTCCATAGTCACATGTATACAAAATTCAAGATCGGCACCTCAACTACTTGTACATGTGGACAGGCGCCCCAGACTGCTGAACACATACTTCAAGACTGCACTGAATATAGTAGACTGAGGAAAATCCATTGGCCCATAGATACAACACTACAGACAAAACTATATGGGCCACTGCAAGAATTACAAAAGACAGTAACATTTATACAGGAAACGACATTGCAGATATAGACAATGCTTCAGGCGAACGAAAGATAGATAGATAGATTTGAACATCTTGCAAATGAATGTAACTTTCTATCATTCATTTCATAAGGTCTATGTTCAGTTTTAAATCTGATGCAGAGTGTGTATAAAATATTAAACACTATTGAAGGTTCTGTGCAGTCTGAAAAGCTTAAAGGTTGTCTAGTTTTGTTCTATCTAACTGTGCTATGACACATTATGGGGAGATGTAGCTTTATGTTCCAAGTCCAGCATTTTGTTCTGTCTGCTGCTAGTACCAAGATAATGGATGGTTTTGTTTATTATCTAATTCTTTGTCTTCCTGATTAGGCTCCACTTTCATGAGGTAACTGAATCATTCATTTTTTCACTTTCAGCGTGCTTGATGCAAGGTGAAGTTCCAGTAATGTTTCTGACCCAATCATCGTTTTTATTTTGTCTCTTCTATCAACATTATAAAAAGGTGGGCATATGCCAGCCTTTTGATGAAAAGAGATAAAAATAGAATCGCAAAGTAAGCCTCAAATGGAAAACAGCAGATAAAAGAAAAGAAGCTGACCATGAGAAGCACTTAGAGGAATTCTAATGAATGAAGCAATAACAGTGGGCATCAGCTCCCTTGTTGAAATTGAAAGACTTACCCAGAACATGGATGTCTGGTGTTATGCAAGTCTTATGATTATGGAAGTACAGCAACAATGGATCATTGGACATGGAGAATTCCTGATTTCTGTCCCATGTGCTGTTTTTGGCTTGGAAGAGCGAAGGAGCTATATAACACAAATAATTTTCCTCACACTATCTTATCTCACATACTGTAACATCTCTTTCATTTTAGATAGAAAAAGTGTATGACACCACTGATAACAGAGGGATGGAAAGAATAAATTATTTATCATTTAATTAATTTTTGTTTGGCCTAATGATGTTTGGGTATCTAAGTGAATTTGATTGTGAATGATAGTTGGTATCACAGTCATGACTTCCAGACATCTTGTTTTCATTTATTATTGGCTGTCCCATTCACAGTGAAAATGTTTTTCAGGAAACTGAGTTTTAGGACCTCTTTAAACTAGTTTCTGTCATGGTTGTGCTTTCAATTTCATGTTGCATCTTTCACAAGATAACAAAGTGCAGTTGTGTGACATAGCACTGGCTCTCCATTTTAATTTATTAAACTTTAAAGATCAAGAAACAGTCATTCAATTAGTTGGCCACATTTTAGCTTGCTTCATCCTCTGAGTTCACATTGCATTCTGGGATCTTCATTGATTACAATCTGTTATGTATACCTTGAATAACAACACCATCTCACTTCTATTATTAATCTGATTGTATTGGTTAAATCCATAATTTTTTTTCTTATACACTTTGGCATGCTTAGTACAATTCTCCATTATCCAGCAATTTATTCTAAAAATTATATAATATGGCCCACAGTTTGTTTCTATCTACTCTGTCTAAACAAGAACACAGCAAAAAAAATTAAATTTAAAAAAGTCACAGATTTATGACGCTGGTTATTTTGTGTGCTTTCATGCTTTCTTTGCACATTAAAAAAAAACTCATGTTCTATAATGTTCTTGCATTTTTTTTATATAAAGAAACATATTTTTGAGTTAAAATATCAACTTTAGAGATTTTGTAACTATCTATAACTAATTTAAAAACAACATATTTACAATTTTTTTTCTTCGATGACACTTAATGAATAAGTTGAAAAATTATGAAATATCACAAGATCATACTACGTAAACATGTAATGTAACCACAAAGAACACAGAAGTTGATACATGGATGTCACATATTCAGTTGAATGTCATATTATGTAGGAATTATGTACATGCAATTACACTAGACAATTCAGCTTCCAGATGTGACAACACTGCACAACTAAAAATCTCATAGCAAAAAAAGAATCACTTTAACTTCCTGTTGACATCTATAACCCAATTAACCTTTTCTCCATTGTCTTTAAAAGCTTGAATATTATTCTACTAACTAGTTCTAAATGGTTAAAAGAAAATAAACTTGGCATATGATTTAACACCGGTTTAAAATAACAAATAAAAAAGGGGGGGGGGGGGGGGGGGAGAATGAAATTCCACATTTTACTGTTGAGTTCAATTTATATAATTAAAAAAATGTACATAAGATGATAAAAAAAATACTACTCTACTACCAAATACAAACAACATACTTGAATGAACTTAATGATTATGAAATGCCAATAAACCACTAATGTCAGCTGTGGTTAATGTCAATACTTAATATGAACAATTATTTTAGCCACAGAACGTTTTGTTCATGTAGTAAGGTAGTATAATGCTTTGTTAACTGATTGTAATAATACACAAACACACATGCATGGCAATGTAAAGTGTCATACACACAAAATAGTGAAAGAAACAATTTGAAAATAATCTTTACATCCCAAAAAGTTTTCTTATCTGAACAAGGAGATATCCACACATACTAAGTAGGCAAGACACACACTTTTATTTTAATGAAAGGAGGAAAATATCACAACATTCTTTATTTTTTAAATTAATTATTCTTTATAGACTACAATCATTGGATTGTTTTCACAGAGTGGTTGGGATGTCTATACTCTGAGAAGACACTACTGCTGATAATTCAAAGACTTGTTTTATCACTGCTTAGAGAGACGGCTAACCTGACAATGCTTGGTAATATAAAATATATCATTTTGTTTATATGTATATAACTGGGAGTTGCAGTAGAGCAGTTGTCAGTGAACTGGTAGACTGGGGGCAACGAGGCTGGCTTCCATTCTTGTTGATGGCTTTTATTCCATGTACCCCTAGGGCATGATGAGCTTTCTTTCTTTATTTTACATATCTATATATTACATAGTAAATGTTACATAGAGCCAGTCTTAACATATGGATGCGAATCATGGACAATAGGACAACAGACAAGAAAATCACTGGAGTCTGTAGAAATGTGGTTTTACAGAAGAATGTTGAGAGTACCATGGACAGCTAAGAAGAGTAATGAAAATGTCCTGAGAGAGGTCAAAGCAAAGAGAGAGCTAATTTCCAATATTAGGAAGAAACAATCATCATTTTTTGGCCATTTAATGAGAAGAGAACAACAGGAATATATTGTAACAACTGGAAAAATTGAGGGACGAATAGATAGAGGGAAGCAAAGAGAAAAAATACCAGACAGCTTAAGAGAATGGTTTGGCAGAAGGTCAACAACAGAAATGATAAATAGCTGCCGAGATCGAAAGATGTTATGGAAAGACATGATCACTTACACCAGCAGGCCCAGTACTTGATGATGATGATATATCTATATATTACAGTATCTCAATTCTGCTAGTGCAGTTCTGTATCTATTTCAGCTAGCAAGAATTTCCCAAATTTTGTACTGCATTTTTTACCTACTTGTAGACAGCCATTCAGACGGATAGAATAGGTTTGCCAAAGACCACCACAATATGACTAAAGTGCTGTAAGAAATGTGTCCTGCACAAGCTAAACTTCAGTACCCTATCATAATTTTCCTCATCTGATCTGCAAATACATTCTGGTTCTCACTAAAGCAGACATTTTCCTACTCATGCTGATCTTTTAGCTATATTCAACAGAGAAGAGTGGCTATATGGATATCAGCAACACAAAGTTGAAACAAATCAATGGACAAATATCTGGCGACATTTTTCTAAAACATTATATTCTAATACTATTACCATAGCATGTTTTTAGATAAGTCAGCCTGATTATTTTAGATAACTTACCTCACTGAACAGACAAATGTAGTAGAATACAGTAACTTCAACACTAAGTATGATAACCTGTTCTTCAATTTGTATGAATTGCACCCATTTTTTGAGGTATCCCTAAGTTTAGGCCACAACTTTAATCTTAGTCACTAAGACTTTGCTTCAAATATATTTTCTTCATTCTCTCTAAAGGCAAGGCAAATGTTCTTCTTATTGGTTCTAACAAAGTTTATTATAATCTATCAACTTTAGCTTCTACTCTTTTAAACTCCCCTCCAAAAAAACAACAACATTGGAGTTATTTTATACTGAATATAAACTAATCATACTCATGTTGGCATCTCTCATTACAATCTTCAGCAAAATCATTAACACAACCTCTCAGACACAAAAACTTCACATTTCATCAAATCAGTCAGTCATTTTTGGAGTACACACCATCAACAAGGTCACCTCCAAACTCGCACCTCTTGAGGTCAAGATCTCCCTCCAAACTTCATGCACCTCTTCAATAACATTACCAGCTGATTACCTTGATCTACACACTGTCATATGCATAGATGTATTTTTTAATCTGAGCCTAACTTACAATCAAAGCCATCATATAACATGAATTAATTAATCCATATAATGAGTGCAATATGTCATCCTTATATTAAACTTCACACAAGATTGTGTAGACTGTAACCCAAAAGTAAATAAATAAAATGTAAGATAAATATAAATAATAAACACACAATTGATATTTTTCTGAGTGTTCATAAAATACTTGTTCACACAAATACAAACAATCTGTGATAGTCTGTTACTACTCTTGTAGATTCTATCTTATAAAGTAGGTATCAATGTTTTTGAAATAATACTGTCATATCAATCTGTCTGCATTGTACAATGCACCTCACTGTTATCACAAGACAAGAATGATTTCAATTCAATATGAAAACTATCACCTTTTCTCTAGGTTACTCTTTTAACTCAAGAATTATTTTTCTCTTTGAATAGAATTATCTTTCTTGAAACCATCATCATGTTCAAAATATTTGATACATTTTGTTTTAATTGAGATTTGTCGCTGTATAAACCAAATCAGAGAATGTTGCTCATGAAAATACTGTACAATAATATTTGCAAATAATACCATCATAGACTTTATAGTCTGGGTGTAGTATTAATTATATTCATATATTTACAGGCCAGATGAATTACTACTACAAGGAGTTAAAAATTTAATCTGAAGACTGTGCACTCTTATCAATCTTACTATTGCCATTACTGACTTCCAATACAGAAAACAAAATGGTACCCGTCACATTCTATTTCTGAGGTGTGTGGGTAACACTGTGTTAATATTTTTCATGGTCATTGACATGTTTATGGGTACCATAGTTAGTACCAATCTCTTTTCTTCCCCAGAAACAAATCTCTGGTATCTATTATCAGAGGTTGGGTGAACGACAAAGCCATTAAAAAAATGGCCATATTCCCATTATATAATGTGCAGAAATCTGAACCATATAAAGAGAAGAAGTTCCCATTAATCACCCAAATACCATGACCTCTCACTACAGAAACCCAGTGGTAGAATACTTGATGTGCTTTTGGAGAAATATATTTTCTATCATGAAGAGCCATCATTCTAGCTCATCCCTTCCTAGTGGAGTCTATTATAATTCTGGTAACAGTGTTACTACAGCATGCTTCAGAGTAACACACAATCTAAAAAAGAAATATATTATTTCAATCCATTGTAATATTTTTCCAAAGCATTCCCTCTCACCCACCCATCCCGTAATGTTAAATCTTTTCATTTAGAGACAATTTCTTTTCTCACACCAATTAAAAAAAATTTTTTTACTGTGAAAAAGAGCCATCTATGAGCGAAATAAAGACAGAAACAGGCATGAAATTGAAGTGACAGTCAATGAAGCACAATCCCAAAGCAAGAAAATACTGAAATAAATTAATAATAAACAAACCCAACAAGCATTTGAAGAAATGGACATCAGGCCAGAGTTATTAAAACAATTTACATGCAGCACAAACACAATTCATAATCTGCTGAAATAAATGAGCAACTATTGGTTTGCCAGAACAAGCTGGTCTTGCTCATTTTGATAAAATAAAATAAACAATGTATGCTTTATCCTCTTGATGAAAGAGCCCAGGACAGTCCCAGTATTAAAAGCCATTCATTAAAAAATAGTGGAGTTTGGGTCAACTATGGCTGTCTGAATACATACACTTATATGACAATTTACTGGTATCACTTACACATTGAGGAGTTGAGAAATATGGGGCTTATAGGCAATATGTTATAAACTGGAGTGAAAGTAGGTCACATGCAGAAATATGATTCTAGACCATGCTGCTAGGCATAGTTAAAGTAATTGAAACAATGAGATGTTTAGTAAAATAAAACATGACTATTTTTAGTTTATCTGAACAATGTTGATACAGATAGATTCCATCACTGATATAGCTTTGCATTACTTTGAGTATTCAATTTCTATGCTGTGGTTAGACCAAGAGAACAAAGACATTATCAATAAACAATATTTATTTTAAAGGTAAATAAATTTGAGTGTATCAATTTTTAAGAATTAAATTATTTGAGCTAAAAACATGCAAGCTGAGCTTACAATAATAATAATAATTACAGGGACATCTATAGTAATTTTAGCTTTAATTTTATTTTTCTGAAAAAAAAAAAAATGTCAATTGTTGGGGAGAATATTCACATATTGTATTCCATTCCTCCAAGGATGACACTAAAGCCTAACTTTTCAACAAAAAAAACTTTCAACAGGATACATGAGACAAAACTGCACTGTTTTGTGGCATTTGCCCATCATCATGAAACTATAAGCATACCTTGTTTATTTTAAGACCACCTTTTTCTGCACATTCTTCAAAAGCCAGCTTTGCAGCAAGATCACATGCCACTTCACACTGCTAATCTTGACATTGTTTAGTGGTTTCAAACATCAATTACTAGAACAGTCTGTGACTAGTATAAAAAGACATTATCTTCCCCCATCACATTTGGCAGAGGTAGCGTTCATTTTTTTTTTTTTCCAAATTTTTTTAATTGAAAACAAAACTTCTGCTACATCAACAACAGAATTAATACTTTGTTTTCCTTACAAAAAATGATATACAATTGGAATATATGTTTACGTTAAAATACTTTGCAAACACAAAACAAATAAACCAGTTAGGGGAAAGAAATGAAGGTAGGTGAGAAAAATAGAAGGACATCATTCTGAATCAGGAATATCAAACTTGAAATAAAACTTATCTTGTACAGTATATGACAACTGCCTATGGGGCATGCAGTGTTAATCTCCAGCTAATCAATAAATCTCCAGACAGATCTTAGAATGGTATAGTGCCTTAATAAGAGATTAGTGGTGAAATAAACATTTTTAAAATGTGTGGTAAGCTTTATGGTATTAGTAGACAACATGGGCCAATGTTTAGACAAAAAGTCATTTATGGGGAACACACAGAGGAGATGAATTATGACAAAGCCATTTCGGAGGGGTGGGGGATTGTGAAGTGTGTGTGTGTCAAGATGCACCTGGACTAAAAGTGGTCAGCACAGTTACATCTGACTACTTCGGTCAGAACAGTAGCAACACTTGACCAAGATCCTACTCCACATGGTGGCTCTGGTCACAGACTAATCAGTTTGACCAAGTGAATAGGGATCGAGAGAGAAGGCAATTTGGTACTCAAAATTGCCACATTGAAGAAAGATGTTATGTCAGATCATTATCATTGCACTCTGAGCACATCCTTGACATACTGAGAACATCTGACAGGAACCCTCACCTATGTGAAAGAACTCCATTGCACAGCCTGGGATCCATAAATTACATGGTTGAATTACGGGTCAGATTTCAATGCCTGAAATTTAACTTAAGAGTAACATCATCTATTGAGTTATAAATGAAATCTAACTTAAAAACAAGATCATCTATAGAGTTATAGAATAGTCTAATAATGGAATAGTCTTACATCTGACACACCATGGCAGAGACTATCAGAGCTGACTCCTTCAATAAAGATAGAAGTATTTGGCTGAAAGATGCAAACATCACTGCTTGTTGTAAATCATAGCACAGATCACCAACGCCCACTAATGTCCTTTCAAGGCGGGATGATAACAAGTAGTAGTTGTTGGGCAAATGCACAGATGAAACAAGTCCTTTTTATGTTTATATTTTAGTCTATATCTTCTCTCATTTGAGTGTCTCCCACAAAAGACTTTTTGCCAAAACTTTGGTAAAATACTCTGTGTTGTCTATCAATACTATGATTCCACCCCCCCCCCCCCCCCCACACACACACACACACACACACATACACTCTCTTATTGCTAACTTTACTTTACTGCAGTACCACCTGTTTTTATCAATTCCTATTAATGCCACAATATATTTGTTTAATGCCACAATATATTTGTTTAATCTATCAACTTATAAGCTATAGATAACCAGTTGTAACATTTTTCTTAATGTAAACAATTAACCATTAAGTATAATGCACAAATGACAATTAAATCACTAAGAAGTAAGACTCTAGAATTAATATCTGCAATGTAAAGTTTAGAGTGTGATTTGTAAATTTATAAATTTCAAAGCAACTCTTAGTGCATCAGAGGAAATATTTCTAATTACAAGTGTAGCATGAATACGGAGCCCTTTCTCCACATAATTTGTGATGATAACATCTGTATGCTGGCAATAGAAAGGAAATAGATATGTGGACTGAGGACAAAAAAATGATCTCTGGGCTAGAAGGGAGGTCTATGTACAATCTGGAGCCATTACTAGTGATGATTCTGTGTGTTTGTTGCAGAAGCTGTTCTCGATGTTGCATTACTGTCTCCTGCCCCTGTTTCCATAGCAATGCCACCGTCTGTGGGAACACATGGAGGTTAACTATTACGACAAGACAGTCTCTGGAAAATAAAATATTAATAAATTAGATTGGAAGATTGACTGGTGAGCTTTGCGGGACTGACAGAGGTGTGTTAAAGCAAATAAAAGTATTATGGCATCTAGGAATTTTATGTGAGGTTCTGAGACTTCTTCTTCTTTCCTTCCTCATTTGTCTTTCAGCGTCGAGGGGAGATATAATTTGCAGTCTTTTGCTCTTCTGTTTGCCTCTGCTGCTATGTTTCCTAGTGTTTCTAACATACCGTCAATTCATCTTTTTTGTGGTCGGCCTTTGGGTCTGATACTTTCACAACATTTGTTGAAAGCTCAATGTGTTATGTTTTGAACTTTCTGCCTTATCACATTGTCAACCCATTTCATCTGTATTTTTCTTTATATATTCTATGGTGAGAGTTATTCCTAGCTTTTTTTCTCAGTTCTTCTTTTCTGATCTGATCTTTCAGGCTGTTTCCTGTCATTCATCTAACACATTTGATCCCAATAGTGGTTATTTTTTTCTTATTGTTCTTGCATCTAAGGTCCAGGACTAACATTGGAAGCACAATTGGTGCCCGTTTTGCCTCTATAATTATTTCCTTGTTGGACAATAGTGGTGATAGCTGTCCAATGATTTGACAAACTTTGTTTCATCTTGAGTCTATTTCTGCTGTTGGTGAATTATCGTTTGTCACAAGACTTCCTAGGTATTTAAATTCCTCTACTTGTTTTAGCTATCTGCCGTCTATAGTTATGTTGTTGTTCTACTTCTCTTTTGCGATATTCATAACTTCTGTTTTGTTGATGTTGTATTTTGTGCCAGTGCTGTTGAGTCTAAGTGTTCCTGTAGGTCTTCTATTTTTCCTTTTATTAATGCCTGATTGTATGCAAGTAGAAGCTCATTGATTTCCTCTGTCTCCAAAGGGTAGGCTAACCTGCATATGTAGTCATAGTAGACTCTGTCGATTCTGAGACAAAAATATAAATTAAGACAGTCTATCTATCTATCTATCGACTTTTCGAGCGGTAGCCGGCCCATAGGGCGTAGACCAAGAAACTCCTTCTCTTATCTGAACATTTGTTCTAGCAGTTTTCAATTCTTTTAAAGATATTTTATCAAATCTCGTCATTTATCTCTGTTCTGTGCAAGCAGCTCTATCTCATTGAGGGAGCCGATTCTGGCTGCTTTTGCCTCTCTCAGCAATGTTCTTCTCAGTGTCTCTCTGGGTCTTCCTCTTTTTCTCTTACCTGTTGTTTCCCACATGAGGGTTTGCTTTGCTATTCGGTTATTATCTCTTCTCATCACATGTCCAACATATGACCATCGTCTTTTCTTGATTACTGAAGATATTAGTGGTTGACTGGCGATTTCTCTAATTTCCTCGTACGTTTTGAATTAGTTCCACATTATACCAAGTATTTTCCTTAGACATTTATTTTCGAATGCGTTCAATTTTGTTTCTATATCTCTTGTTGTTTTCCAGCTTTCACGCGCATACATAAGGGTTGATAGTACATTTGATTTGAATAGTTTTGTGTTTGTGCTGATGAGTTTTGATTTCCACAACCTTTCAAGGCTTCTGAATGACATTGCTGCTTTAGCTATTCTGATTCTAATTTCTTTGCTTGTATCCCCTTCTCGGTCAATGTGACTTCCAAGATAGATAAAGTGATCGATCTCTTCCACTGGTTTGTTTTCCATGTTTATTTTGTCATCTGTTGGAATTAAGCTTTTCATGACTTTAATCTTTTCATGATTGATCTCAAGCCCAATTTTGCTGGCTATTGATGATAGTTCATTTGTGTTTTCCTGCATCGTTTTTATCTGACTGCTGATGAGAACTATGTCATCAGCAAAGTCGAGGTCCTCCAAATGGTCTCCTTAAATCCATTTGATGCCTTTATTACCAGTGCAGCATTTCTTCATTATGAAGTCCATAACAACTCCAAATAACAAGGGCAATAAAATACATCCTTGTTTAACCCCAGTTTCTATTGGGAAACATTCGCTCAGTCCTTCTGCTGTTCGAACTGCACATGTGTAACCATCATACATGTCTTTAATAATATTTATGATTTTTGATGGTAAGCCATATTGCTTCAGAATTTTCCACAAAGAATCTCTATGAATACTGTCAAATGCTTTTTTGAAGTCAATGACGTTACGTACAAAAGGTTTTTGCTTTTTAATGTGTTCCTCCAATATAAGTCGTAGAGTAAAAATGTGGTCAAGGCAGCTTCTCCTTTTTTCTAAACCCAGCCTGTTCTTCACGCATTACTGTATCTATTGAATCCTTTATTCTATTTAGGATGATTTTGCAGAATAACTTTGAGGCAACTGACAAAAGTGTCACGCCTCTCCAGTTGTTACAATCTCTAAGATTGCCCTTTTTTGGAATCTTAACAATGATTCATTTTTTCCCATTTATGAGGCATCTCCTCTGCTTTCCAAATGATGTTGAACATTTTCTGGAGATGTATTAAATTATGGCTGTCAATTGCCTTGAGTATCTCAGCTGTTAACTTATCCTCTCCAGCAGCCTTGTTACTGGCCATACGTTTTAAGGTGGTTTCTATTTCGCTCAAGGTGAAGTCATCTAAATTTACATCTAATTCTGCTGCTGGTGTTTCAGCTTCAAAATCTATTAAACTGTGGGGTAGTGGATGGTTAAGAATTTCTTTGAAGTGTTCCGCCCAATGGGCTTTTATGTCTGCGCTTGTTGTTAGCATTAATCCAGATTTGTCTAGAATTGGTGTTCCGCTGGATGTATAGGTGTTTGTCAGCATCTTTTGTACAGTATAGAGAGTTCTGCTGTCTCCTGTAATTGCAGCTGTCTCTGCCAAATTGTCTATATAAGCTCTTGTATCTCTTCTTGGACTTCCGGTGTGTGACTGTGCTGGCAACACGACACAATTTTCGATGGGAGTCAAATTTAAGTTATAAGTGAATTTCAATGCCCGTAGAAACAGAAATTCAAGCGTTCTTGTGCTATTTCAAATGGATTTTATATGTGATTTATATAGTTTGTGCGAATAGTACCTTACATCATTGTGCTATTACGATATTACGATCACGAACGAAAATGTTACAAAGCAGCTGGTATAGATGGAATAACAACAGAAATGCTACTAGCTTGTAAGGAAACAGCTATAGATTGGCTTACTATCATATTATTTATGGCTTGGGAAGAAAGAAAAGTCCCAGACGATTGGCAAAAAGCTATCATTGTCCCATTTTGGAAGAATAAGGGAAGTAAAAGGGAGTGTGAAATGTACAGAGGAATATCCCTATTGAGTCAAGTTGGTAAAATGTTTGCTAAAATATTAGAGAGGAGAGTAAGATACATAATAGAACCACAATTAAGTAATAATCAATTCGGATTCAGAAAAGGCAAAAGCTGCACTGATGCTATATTTACATTGAGACAACTATGTGAAAAAACAATAGAATATGACAGAAACCTAAATATAGTGTTTATAGATCAGGAAAAAGCGTTTGACCGTGTGGACAGGAACAAACTTTGGCAAACTTTAGAAACATACGGGGTAGCAGGACAACTACTAGAAAATATAATAGCACTATATAAAAACAGTCAAAGTGCCGTCAGAACATCGGAAGGTCTGTCAGAATGGTTTCAGGTTACAACAGGAGTAAGACAAGGATGTGTCCTCTCACCACTCCTCTTCATCATATATATGGACAAAATAAATCAGGAAACAACCAACAACAAGGACAAATCAAATAATAACATAGAGGTAGAAAACTCCAACATCAATGAGCTACTCTTCGCAGATGACCAATGCCTAATATATGAGGATGAAAACCTGCTACAACAGCATTTAACATCTCTAGATAAAAGCTGCACAAACTACAGTATGAAAATTAACACAGCAAAAACAGAGGCTATAAGAATAAGCAAATTGAGACACCCATTAAACATCAAGATCAAAGACAAAGAAATAAAACAAGTAGAGGAATTCAAGTATTTAGGCGCAATGTTCACAGAAGATGGAAAACTAGACAGAGAAATTGACATGAGAATACAAAAAGCAAATGCTGTCACATACCAGCTTTCACCATTATTAAGACATCCAAACATTTCTATGCCAGCTAAACAACAAATGATAAATAGCATCTTCATACCAACTTTGTGCTATGAAAGTCAAACATGGACCCTTTCTAAATCCCATTTAAGAAAGATCAATACATGTGAGATGCGATGCTTGAGAAAAGTAACAAACAACACAAGAAGAGATAGAATACCAAATGAAACCATAAGAAAAATGGTAGGAACAAAACCCTGCCAAGAATATATAGAACAACAACAACTTAAATGGTTCGGCCACCTGGTCAGAATGAATCCTCACCAATCACCATCAAGGGCGTTTTTCTCGAGAATGCATGGGAAAAGACCAAGAGGAAGACCCAGAAGAAGATGGATAGATGCAGTGACAGAGACATGTAACAACAAAGGAAAATCACTAATTCAGACAATTCGAGCAGCACAAGAACGACAAATGATATAAATCACGACACCTTTTAGGTATCAGTGAAAGAGAAAAGAAGAAGAAGAAGAAGAAGAAGAAGATCTCTTCTTGCTGAAATTTTTACTTTGTTGTATAATTCTTTGTATGTTGCTTTTGCCAGGACCTTTCCAAGATCTGTCTTTACATTAGTCATGGCTCTCTTCACTTCTCTTCTTTCTTTGATGTATTTCCATGTGGTGTCTGAAATCCAAACTCTTTTTTCCATTTTCTTCAGTCTGGCACTTGATTCTGCTGCTGTCATTAGTTTTTTGCTCTGTGAGTCCCACATTTCATTGATATCTAAGTCTATTTCACAGAGTGCTGCATAACAATTACTTAGTTAGACAGTCAATACTATATACTTATTTTAAATATACATTGTAATCATCAATTTGAGAACTGTTATCATAGTTGAATGTAAAGGTGTTATGCATTAGTTTAAAGCAGCACAGTTAATAATGATTTCCATATTAAAAAACGTTCAATTCTGTTGTAAAATAATAGATATTGGGCTCTCAGACTTAGGGAGGTAATAACCATAAACAACAGTACTGACCTCTCACCTCCAAGTTAGACAGCTCCTTTTGAGCTGAAAATGGCACATAGGACAGACATTTTATAACTTTCTATGCTCAGTTCCAGTATGATAAGACTGCACAGAACCTGCAGTGCCTGGAGCACATGCATCTGTTCAGAGCAAGCCTCTGAATCTCAGAAAGGAAGATGATGCTGATCGAGCTACCTCGCTTATTAGAGTTCTTAGTGTTTTTCTATGTCTGCCCCTTTTCCTTTTACCAGTTGTTTTCAAATTGAGGGGTTGCTTTGTGATTCTCATTTCACATCTTCTTATCTTATGGCCAAAATATGACCTCCTTTTCTGTAGCTAAAAACTTCTACTTTATGTAAATTTTTCTTACTTTACTTACTATCATTTAACTTCATGCTTATACCAGTTATTTTTTTAAAAAGTGGACCTAAATGTAACAACTGTGTTCACTTTTGTACATTCAAACTGTGTTAGTTCATACAGCAACACATATTTTAAAAAAATGTATTTCCCTATATATATATATAACACAGAATGCGAAAGCATACAAAGTAATTTTTGCTTCTCTTCCTCAACCATTATCATATGAGGTGGTAGTTTCAAACATTGACATATGAGGTGGCATCATTGTTATATGAAATGGCAGCTTCAACCATTGACATATGAGGTGGCAATCTCAACTATTGTTATATGAGGTGGCAGTCGCAAATATTGTTATATGAGGTGGCAATCTCAACCATTGTTATATGAGGTGGCAGTCTCAACCATTGACATATAAGTCTATTTCAGAATTTTGTGGAGGCTGTTCCTCCATCTTACTCTTGGTATATCTGTTTTTTTTTTCATTTTCTTATATGAAGTGTATATGGTATGAAGTCACAAAAATGTTCTCTATGTAAACAGACTATTTATTTTTTCTGTTGGTATATTCAAGATTCCCGTGTGTTACCGGGGCCTCATTATGAGGGAGTAAAGAATAGTGACACTGTGACCTTCCAGGCATGTCGTAAGAGGTGACTAAGGAGGTTGATCGATGGCTTGACAAGCTGTCATTGTAAAAAGTCTTGTTATGGAAACAGAGCCATAGATTCTGGAAGCAGTGATCTCTGCAATATGTGCCATTTTGGCACGCAAGGTTTCTGTTTTTAAGATTGTGGTTCTGCCCTATTTGCCGTCTTCGGCTTGAAAGGACAATAGATAGAGATAGATATTCAAGATTGATTCTAAGTTCATTATCTTTCACAAGGTCTCATTCCTAATTATGTCTCCACTGGTTATTCAAGCATCAATTCAACGGAAAAGGTTATGAAATTTGAGAATCTTGTTACTAGATTCTTACCATTATGGTTTTGCATAGCTCCTTGACCTTTGTCTCTGTTTTCATATTCCATCACTTCATTGTATATCAAGGCTGAAAATAAAGCATATAAAAAACCTAAAAAAAATTAAATTGATTGCAGAAACCCCAAGAAATCTATCAGTGGTAAGCACATTTAACATTTATATGTTAGTTTCTGTGGTACAACAGAAGATTAGAAAATTCTAATGTAACAATCATATCAATCAGACTGAAAATAAAAACTCTGATAAGATTGGGCATTTGACAAGCCATAGTTGGAGACTGTTGCTGTATGAGGAGTTTCACTTTAGAGGAATATGTCATTGGGCAATAGCATATAGCTGGACTTACTGCTTGCTTGCATTCACCTGATGACCAAAGAAATATATCTCTTCAGTTCATTATCTGTCCTTAAAAGGATGTTACGTGGGTATAGATGAGTTGTGTTGTAGTTTGCAGTAGAACTGTGATATTTGCACCTTTCAGCTCAGCACACCTGACTTCAGCATGGCATTTTTTAGTGCCAGGTTGCTTTCTCTCTCAATCTCTAATCATTTGGCCATAATAGACTGGTTAGTCTGTTTCTAGGGGCACTGCTAAGAGGTGAAGTAGGATCTGAATAGTTCTGGTTCACCAATTCTGGTGCAAGCCATCAACAATGATTTGCTGACAGTTTCAGCTCTTTTGCTGAATGATGCCTTGGCCTCCTCTCTTTCAAATGTAAACTGCCAAGAGTCTCTTTGCATGAGCAATGTGCACTCAATACCTCAGGGTTTACAGTTTGCCCACAACAGAATTAAAGAGAGCAGTGGTTAGTGAAGTACTGAGAACTAGAGGTCATGTTAGATCCTATTTGACAGTATCTCAGTTCACCAATTTTTAAATGGGCACCAGGTTTTTTTTCTAATACAGAAAAAGAGCAATTATGTTGTGCTGACCAGATGACCCAAAATATGTGGCGATTGTTGAAAATATGGGAACTATAGCTCGTTTCAAATCACTTGCCCAACTTCAAAACGCTATTGCTCAGTAACCGTTTGTTAAAAACTGTTGAAATTTTCCAAATGTTATTAGAATGCAAAAGACCCTTTAAATGTATATTTAACAAATATCTTGCAGCTGCAGTTTTCTTAAAGCGGCGAATTTCTTTGATGTTTGTCAAAATTGTAAATTGTGAACCCCTAAATAATAGAAATTACCGTAGTTACTGGTCTATGATTAATTTTCACTAGGTAAAGGCGTGGCCGTAATGGGGAAATACCAGGAGAATTATTGTCTTCTCAGTTTGAGGACGGACGATAATATCAAGGTATACCTGTATGTCCAATTTTCATAGTTGTGTGGTCCTGAAAAGGACCGTTTGTTGAACTAATTTAAGGTAATATAGGGGCCAACATTGTGGGGGCTATATACTTTCATTCTGAATCAGACAAGTCTAAAAGATTAATAACTGTTTGGGGTTGAACATTCCACAAACCATCATTTTTCCAATATTCCTCTTCCTGTTTTAAGACGTGGTCTTCACATTTAGCCCAATAATCTTTGTCTATATTTAATAAAGCGAGATTAGCAAGAGTCTTTACATCGCATATTTTGAATGTTGTATTTTCATCTGCCACTTGTCCTTTTAATTTTGCCCAGATTAGTTCTATTGGATTTAAATGAGCATGGTAAGGTGGCAGCCTCAAACTTATATGACCGTGCTCTTGGATAATCTTATCTATTTGAAAAATCTTTGTCCTTTGTTTTTGCTTTACTAGAGATAGTAATTCAGGTTTTAAGTACATGTTATTAAATTGTATGTGCTCCTTTGTGAGCCATATCTTAATAGCATCTTTTGTGACTTTATCTTCAAGTGCAACAATGTTGTGGTACGCTGCATTGTCCATTATTAGGCAAGATGGTCGATCTAGTGATGGGAGAACAGAATTTTCAATCCAATGTCTAAATATGTGACCATTCATCTCAGAGTGATAATCCCGATTGTCTATGGATTTTGAAAGAAAAATGAGCTCTGCATTCTGTATTAGTCCATGTTGTCGACTACCTGCATGAGCAATTATCAAGCGCTGTCCTTTGCTGCTAGGTATTAATCTCTTAATCTTTCCATCTGATGACTGCCATTCCCTTTGGTTAGTGTGGTGAGCATTGATCCATGTTTCATCCAAGTACACAATATCATAACCTTGCTTGCGCACCTCTTTTACTTCACGTAAGTACTTGCTTCTCACAGATGATGTTTCGTCCATTGGAATACTTTCTGAATGTAAAGCCTGCAGCTCTCACATTCCTCCATAATGCAGACTTTGATATTTCAATACTGTTGTTCTTTTTCAGTGAAATTTTTAATTTTCTTATTGTAACATTCATACCCAACATTTTGCGAATTTCACTTCTAATAAGTTCACTGTCGAAATTATCCAACATTTTTGCTCTTCCTTGTGATTTTGTATATTTGGAACATTGACGGTCACGTGCTTGAATCCAGCGATTAAATGACCATTTAGATAAATCTAAAATGTGTCTTGTCCTATTCTCAGGGTTTTCTAAAGAATGAAATAATCTTCCTCGTTTAGCCTCTTTGCAAAAATAGTCATACATTTTTATTGCGATGTTTTGTAAACTGCAGAATTTCATTTTAAGACTCATGATAAATGTTATCGTTCCACGTCTACACCTATGAATGAACGGAAATGGAACACACAATTTCTCAAGTGTCTAATTGTGTCAAAAAAACCACGGCGAAAGCGTGCAAACACGTCAATTTTACCGTGTATGGATTTTTACTCGCTATTTTTAACTTAAAATACTGTAAACATTAAGTTTTGACTACATCAATGGGTCGTTATAAATTTATATAAATCAAATAAGCAACAATAATAACCAATTGTTTTTTTTTAATAAAATTAATTCCCTGTTGGGTTCTAATCATTATAACTTTACATGCAAATTATGAACAACTTACAACAAGCGGTTAAAAAGCTATCGATTTTAAAAGTTGGGCACGAGTTATGAAACAAGCTATAACACTTTTCCTTATATGCAACACTGAAGCTGTGTTAAAGCTTTTTTCTTTCGTTTCCAAAAGGACTGAGCACCCCAATCATAAAGGTAAAGGACGAGACTTGAACCGGCATCTTAGCACGCGAGTTTCCACCCATATGTGCTCAGCCGCCTATTCAGAAGTGTTTGTAGACTTCTGGATAGTGTCGCCTCAAGCATCGAAACTCACGATGCGAGGCGACATTCCTCACCTTCCCTGGGTAATACCCTGTTACCCATTTCTACCAACGGCTGGGTCGACCATGGGGGTATTTTTTTTCCAACTACGAGTACAACTCACACTGCTCCCAGCGGGAATCGAACACAGGTTGTCTTGGTGGTTTTCCCAAGTAGGCTACCGAGGCCCCCTTCCCCATCCATACCTAACCTAAAGGGTTTGTTGAAGGTTGCTTTCCTCAACAAGATCCTACCAAGTCAATGCCATTACATGTAAGAAGCAGCATCTTATGCTAGGTCAAACACTTTTTTAAAGACAATGCAATCCTTGCAATAAAATCTATTATTATTAATTTTTGTTTGTTTGCTTCGTTCGCCAGCTTTTACCTCTGATGAAGATCACTGTCCCTTTATAAACAATCACAAAAATGAGCAAATCTTCTCTCTAAGACAAAAAATGGACAGAATAACACTCTTCTGAAGTGCTATTTTGGCCTGACCTATTCTGCTTTTTATTTCTGTGGTGCATCTTCCATCTGATGATATTATTGTGCCCAAGCATTTGAAACGTTGCACTTGTTTCAGATTTGTCCTGTTTATTTTTATACTGCATGATGGTGATGCTTTTTCAATATGACCATTACTTCTGTTTTCTTACTATTCAGACTGAGACCTTTCTTGTTGCTTTCTTTTTACTATTATGGAAAAAAATATATAGTCAGTAAAATGAAGTTGTTAATAAACATTTATGAGTTTTATCCAATTGAACTGATAACTTTTTAAGCTTTGAATAGGATAGTAATTGTCATAATTATGTGACTATAATAATTTACTTCTACCATATTTTTTTAAAAGCCTGAATTTTTTAGCCCTAATATTATGAATTAATGTTAATACCCTGATATTATGAATTAATACAATACTGTGATATTATGAATTAATGTTAATACCCTGATATTATGAGTTAATGTTAATACTCTGATATTATGAATTAATGTTAATAATCTGATATTATGGATCAATGTTAATACCCTGATATTATGAATTCATATTAATACCTCTAAAATAATTATATTTCATAAAATTATCAAATCAACTTATATTACTTTCTGTGCCTAGTTCATCAAATGATATTTATTTGATAAAATGGCACAGTTTAGCCTAAAGAAGAAGAAGATGGATGTACACAAAAGCAAAGTTTGCAAGCATGAATTATGTTCCAACAGCTGGAAATATTTATACACACATAAAAAATGATACATTTATGCAGTTTTATGTGTCCTTTTATGTATTTTTCAAACAAGCTGTTATAGCTTCCCTATAGCTTCCCTTTCAGTTATGTTATGGGTCAAAAGGTGCACAATATTGCTGTAAATTACAATACAATGCATGTATGCCCATTTAACACTCATTTAAGGGTGGATAATGAAGAGTAGTAATCAATGGGACAAATGTATGAAGAAAGACTCTATCTGACTACCATCATTAAATACTTACTTTTCCACTCATCGACTGTGTGTTCCCTCTCATCTACTGCATGATCATAAGGACCTGGAGATGGCTTCAGAATCAGAAAATAAAACAATAATAAATGCACAGAATGTACAGTACAAAAAGCTGAGACAAGTTCACATTAAATAAACATTTATAGGTCTTAATCCAGAAGAGAACATAAAACACATCTACTGAAATGACTATAGCCAGTGGGTCCAATCCATGAAAATCAGAGTGTGGAAAATAAAGAGAACCTAAGAAAAGTGGATTAACTGGATTGGATCAAATAGAATATGAAACATCAATATTGTCAAATTGATACTCATAAAAATATATAATTGATCTTTGACCTGGCAAGCACCATTCTTTAAGTACAAATCAGATCTATCATCACATAAACAAGTTTTCAGAATCTACACATGAACATATATTGCCTATGAGTTGTGTATCTCTAAATATCTTGTGATGTGCTAGAACAGTATCAATCAAATAGTTAATGAGAGAATTGTAACATTAAACTTGTTGGAGTGGCAACTAAATAGTCACTTTTCATGGATTTCTAAGATTGTGACAACTGGTTCTAAAACAGAATCCAGACTCACCCCATTGACTTCTCTCTCATCAAACCACACATTGATGTAGGGATGCATGAGTGCATCATCTACTGAGATCCTTTTGTCTGGATCTATTACTAACATCTTTGACAGCAAGTCCCTTGCAACAGATGCTCTCAGTCCTTGATGTTCTAACATGAAAGAATAAAACAGTACCCACTATATGTAGCAAACAAAATACTACAATTACATGAAGCACATTGAATCCTTGCATCAACATTTTAGAATAATAATGTTTAGCAACAACAATATATCCTTCCTTACATGCTAGGTCCATGGCCAACTTTCATATTATTATCTTGTATCATTTCTTGTATCAAAGATTGGTCACCATGAAGCACCATTACACTCTGTTTTTTCCCCTGATGGTATATGCTGTCATAGGTTCATCTGTCTGTCTCTAAATATTGCCAGTCCACTCTATTCTTTGTCTACCTTCACCTTATTAGTCCTGTATTTTCCCTTCCAAGATGACTTTCATTAAGCTAATATGTCTCATATGTGACCAAGTAATTACATTTGTCTGTACAGGATGCCCCACGTATGGCCCACACAGTGGGTCTCCTCAGTATTCATAATGCAAGTATGTTTAAATCAATAACTTGGAGTTTCAGTGAATGATTTAAACATAGAAAGACAGAATGATTTTGAACTGTGCACAATGTATAGAATTAAATTTTTACACAAAATAAATTATATATTATAATCAGAATATAAAGGTTCATTTGTATGATAAGATTGATGTCTAAGAAATGATAACTCAGATTAGAAACTGCTGCACAGCAGGAAGTTCAAGGGCAAACCAAAGCCTACAGAATCAGTCACAAATAAATGTATGCTGGGGAGGGATGCAAAACACAGTGCAACATAAATCGTCATTTCAACAAAGAAGATTTGTTAGAGAGAAAGAGAGAGAGAGAGAGAGAGCAATAATAAAAAAGATATACATCTGTTTGCTCTGTTTGTTAGAAGAAAAAAATATTATAATGAATTGTAATGTGAAAAAATTAATTATTAGCTAAAATATAGGCGCTAGAGTAGAACTGATTACAAAATGGGGGGAAAAAAAAAAAAAAAAAAATATATATATATATATATATATATATATATAGAGAGAGAGAGAGAGAGAGAGAGAGTAATGGTGAAACATTAGAAATGGTGACAAAACAACAAATAGTTATTCTATAAAGTCAATATATTTATGTCCTAATTATAATACTACAAATATTTGTTACTGATTATTCATTTACTGCAGAAGCTATCTTGTGCAGGACATAGAAAGCTTCAAAGTAGCTGTCATCAGAGCCAAGTTCAAAGGAGGACAAGTTTGATGATGATGTACTAAAATAGTAGGGGTTGCTGAGAGGTTTTGACTCATCACATCATTTTCCAATCAAGTAGACAGATCCAATTCTTTTGTAGGGTTTAGGAATTTCTTCTTCTTTTTTTTTTTTTTTTTGGGGGGGGGGGGGAGGAGGAGGAGAAGATAATGTATAAAACCTGCTTTACACTATGTGGTGATTGCACTGGTCATGCCACAGAAATTCTCTAGCAAACAAAAGAAATGGGTAAATGCCAAAATTATATTTTTTTTTTTTCCTTTTTGTAAAATGAATTTTGGAAAAATCATAGACAATGGTTGAGATAACTTTTAATTTGAGGAATCCAGCTGATACTTGCTGTGTTAGTTGATAATTGTGATAAAGACTGTTTGGCACACTTTATGACATGTTGGGACAAATAAATTTACCTGCACTATCTGGTGGGAAAAGTACATCTGGAAATAATTTCTCAAAACTGTGCCCAGTTTGTTTGGGCCTGTTCTCCACGTAATTTCTCACTGTCGTCTGCAGTCTAGCCATGAAATCTTGACTTGGTGTGCCTAGTTGTTCAATGATCTTATTCCACTGATCAATGTCTGAACTTTAGTTAAGGTTTTCATTAAATAGTGGTTTTAATTTCATTAGCTCTGAGGATAACTATACTGAGGAATATGATTCCTTTCAGAAAAAAATTATCACAAATTATATAATTAAAATTATCAGTGAAAGAACAATCACTCAAATTTTACTAAATAATACAATAGATAGAACAGAGAATTGAAGCCTTTGAAATATGGTTATATAGAAGAATAGGTAGAATTGGATGGAAGGAAAAGAAAACAAACAATGAAGTCTTAAAACAACTAAAAATGAAAAGAGAACTACTAAGCACAATTCAAACAAGACAAATGTGATTTTTGGGCTATGTTAAAAGACACAACAGCCTACTAAAAGTAATCCTGGAGTGGAAAATACAAGGTAAAAGAGGCAGAGTCAGACCAAGACTAACATGGACGAGTAACATCAAAAGATGGACAAATCAGCCTATGACAACCTGCACCATCAAAGCAAGAGACAGGGTAGAATGGCGCTCCATGGTAGCCAACTTTCGTTGCAGAGACGGCACCCGATGATGATGATGATGATGAATACAACAGATATGGTTATTGGAAGAATTTTGTAAATCAGACTTTTTAAGAAAATTATCTTTTATCATAAAATTCCTGGACAAAATAATAGTAAAAATACAAGTGATCTTTTCACAGTAATGTTCTGTCATGTGAAATGCTGATTGGTACAGGCAATCAGAGATATCCACAATCTTCTGTCCAGCAGCTGTTTGTGAAATTCATTCTTCCTACTATGTCTTTCAGCATAAAGGGGAAATATTTTTGTGGTATTTAGCTCTGCTGTTATGTTTTCTAGTGTCTCTAATATTCCATCAATCCATCCTTCCTCTTCATGAACAACCCTTCGATCTAGTTTTCTAATAGTGTTTGTTGATGACCTTGTTGTGCTACACTAGAGTTCTTTTTGTCATATCATATAGCCAAACCATTGTATTTGTTGCATTTTTTGGGTATTAAATAGCATTATTTTTATCACCACTGTCTCTTGGTTGTGAGACCCAATGATTAGCACCCTAACTTAAGTAATAAGAAAAAACAAGTCCTATGTGCACTTTGTACATATTAATGAATCCTTGGCAGTTGGAAAGAGAAAAAAGTAATCCAAAATGACCGCTGCCCGGGCAGTTTTTTCAAGGAAAAATTCTACCCAAAAAGTCAAAACTTTTAATGATAAAAATATGAGAATGCCTCTAAAGTCAGAGAATGTCTGCCAGTATGGGAGACACCCAAGAACATGGCTGTCCATGTGAAAAATAAGGGAAAAATGATATTCACACAAAATTCATTTCCTGGGACTTGCTAGAGATATAAAGCTGGCTTATGCAAACAAACAACAACTTATTAGTAGAACCAATTGACTATTCTTTTCTTCTCTTCATGCCATGATTTAATAAAGCAGTCAGTGACTAATACGCAATTCTTAGGAGAACAACAAAGCTTCTACACTGTGCACAGTTTGTGACATTTCTTTGAAGGATGTCCCAAACTCTTTCTCTCTCCATATTTGGAAGTTTTTGGTCATACTATATGTCTTTTATTGTGCTCGCAGTCTAGCTTCATACTCTCCTGGTCTTCACACAGCTTTCTTTTTATGTCTATGTGTGCCATTGGGTCAGGTCTATGCCCCTCTTTTGATGTGGCATTTATTTATAAGTGTGGGTTATTCCTTGGTGTTAAAGGTGATGCAGGATTCTACAGTAGCCTGTCTGAGTAAGAAAATTATGGTCTTGGTATGCCTTGATAACTGCTGTATAAGATCCTGCATGTTATTCATTTACAGCTTTTGTTTCCAGTTTTTCTGTATTTATTTCATATAATAGTATAGGCCTCTTTTATCACTGATTTAGCCAAGTTGGCCATGATCTGCCTCTCTTTCATCTTTCCTTTGGAGTCCACTGCATGGTAGTTCTATAACGGAACTTGTTACACGTAGTGAGTATGTAACATACTCTTCACCCCCGCTCCTGGAAGCCTGTAGCCTGTGAACTGGAAATGTACTCAAACGTACATATGTGATCATACTTCACGTTGCACACCTTTGTACATGGCCTTTGTAACTGATTTGTTCTTAAACTGGAGAGTCTTGAATCGCTGACTCTCTTCTCCGTGACAACCTCCACTTCGTATATTACCACATCATATTAACTCGACTTGATAGAACTTGATAATTACTGCACAAGGAAGTCTCTCTTATAATGGAACAACGAACTTTATTAGTAACGTGCACACTTTCAAAATACAACAATATTATAAAGCCAGCAGCTTAACATCCCGCTCGGCTGTTCACAGTTTATGCTAAAGAATCACAATTTCTCTCTTGACTCTGACATTCCATGTCATCTCTCTCTCTCGTCCTATACTAAGAGCACTCCTAACTAATCTATAAAGTTATATCTGTTGTTGCCACTACTGCTCCTTAACTAATACATAAAATCTCTTCTGGAGTACTTCTAACTACTTGTTGCTAACTCACACTGAGTTTGAGCTCATCTACAATTATAAGGCTAAAGCCGACTCTATTCTTTAGCTACATGTCAATTTCTCGCAGAAAGCTTGTTTCTAAGACTATGCAGGCGCTTAACTCCCTCGCCCTCCAGTCAATCAAAAATCACTTCCTTAATTTCCCATCCAATGAATTTTCTAAATGTCATCTCTAACTATTTCACCTTCACTTTATCTCCCAAATCTACTCACTTCCCCATGTTTGTCAATATCTCTACAATCACGAGATTCTTCCCCTTACTCTAAACAACCGTTCTACTCAGAATTCTCGGGAATGTCACTTTCCCCTATGCGTTCTTGTTTCTTAACTCTCTCCATACTGTTCCCTACTCTCTTTCTCTCCTTACATTATCATTTCCTCCTAACAGTTCTTGCGATGATTTCTGGATCCCTCCTGAAAAGATAACCAACCTATCCAGCCCCACCAACTGCTTGCATTTTCTCTTTGTTGCACAGCAGTTTTTGACTGCTTATAATATGCAGCCAAAATATTTGGAACATTTTATCTTTGTTGCATAGCAGTTTTTGGCTGCTTATAATATGCAGTCAAAATATTTGGAACATGTTCTCTTTGTTGCATAGCAGTTTTTGGCTGCTTATAATATGCAGCCAAAATATTTGGAACATTTTCTTTGTTGCACAGCAATTCTTGACTGCTTATAATATTTAGCCAAAATATTTGGAACATTTTCTCCAAGCAGGTTGTAAGAAAAGAGAGTCTAGAAGCTTCTTTCTCTAAGCATGCAGATTCACATAAAAGACTATACTCCAAGGAGTAGCAAATAACATTCACAATAATGTAATATAACCACAAAAAGTTAAATTAAGGCAACAAACCCTTCTTATTTTACTTGGACTTATCAGGAGCCGCGATAGCTCAGTGGTTAGTGAAGTGGACTACAAAGGACAAGGGGTAGGGTTCGATTCCAAACGACGGCTTCCGGGTTCACCCAGCCTTAAATGGGTACTGGATTTTTTTCTGGGAAAGTAAAGCAGCACGGGCGTAATATCGACCACATTACCCCAAAAATCATGTGCTGAATTTCTGTAAAATATAGTGTCACTAACACCATATTTCCCTATACGCCACTTGGCGTGATGGGGTACTTTACTTTACTTTGGACTTATCAGTGTCTTCCATGTCTTGTGGTATCTTATTTCAATTCAACAATACAGTTCTTTCATTTTGAAGGGCCTGTTTATGGCCATCCATTGCATTGACTGGTAATGATTTTTACATCTAACCACACTAACAATAACTATGTGCTGAATTTGTGTGCATATTTATGTTTATTTTACAGACATTGGTCAAGCCATGAATATAATGATTACCCCTATTATTACCCCTATTATTACCCCTGCTGCGCTTTACTTTTCCAGACAAAAAAATCTGACCCTTTCAAGGCTGGGTCAACCTGGAAGCCATAGATGAGGATTGAACCCGACCTCTTGTTTTAGTAGTCCAGTTCTCTAAACCATTGAGCTAATGTGGTCCCTTTTGAAATGGTAGTACTATTTATAAGAATATTTTCAATGCATAACAAGATAAGGGCAAGGATACGATCAGAACCTGGAAACATGACAGTTGCTCGAATAAGTTCAGCCATTATACAACCAACAGACCAGATATCAACTGAAATTAAATAAAGAGATGGTTTAGTAGCAACTCTATTCAATTTTACTTGTTACAAACAAAAATGTAATTCATATGTGATTACACTGTCTATCAATAATCTTAGAGATTTTAAAATGGTAATGAGACTGTGTGAAGCTGATGATCAAATCATTAGTGATTTCTTTATGTCAAATTTATTTGTTCCTTTTATAAACTAAAATTCAAAATTCATATTGAGATAAATTCAAAATCTAATAGACTCTCAACTAAATTTTAACATTTACAATAAGAGCAAATGTCTTAGGTATTATTTTGTTGGTGTACAAAACGTATCTAACACAACCACATATCTATTGTCATCAATTCTATTTGTCAAATGTTATGGAAAGTTTCACATCTACAAATAGTGACATTAAAATATTGATTGATATTCTAGATTTTGGAATAAAATGTCACACTTTTAAAACACTGTTTTAAGCACAATCTTCTCTCTATAATATTTTCTTACTTACAGCTCAACTATATTAATGACACTGACCACACTAAGAGCTGTCTCATTTAACAAACTAATATGTAGCAAGTGTTTTGCTACAGCAGCTTAAGAAACTTACCATTTGCTTTATATCCCATTCCAAGGATGACCTCAGGAGCTCTGTAGTATCTTGTAACCACATATGGAGTCATCATAAATCCTGTGCCTGCTGTTCTGGCTAGACCAAAGTCCAGGATTTTTAGGGTACAGTCAGACCTCACTACAATATTGCTTGGTTTCAAATCCTGCATTATCAGATTCATGGATAGAATTACAAGTGTTACAAACCAATAAACAAATATAAATTGGTTAATACAATTAAGCTTGTTACTATATGCAAGCACAACATGACCTTTACATACCTGGCTATAAAAAAGGTTAAATGCATATAAATACGCTGTCTAAAATGCTTTCTCGTATCACCTGGTTGATGTAACAAAATTGGATCTGGTTGGAATAATAAACTCACTATCAACATTGTCTAAGATGGCTAGGCCACCTGTGCTAAATGCAGGATGGATAGATTCTCAAAGACATCCTGAAGGAGAGGCAGTCTTGTTGTTGTCTTGGAGGTTCTACCTACTTCTTGGCATGGCGCGATCTGAAGTTTTACCTTAGATGAGTCTTTTAAATTATATTAGACTGAAATTGTCATAAAAATATCAAAGTGAAAATCTAACCATCTAAAGAGGCAGCCATTGGCAAAGGAAACAACAGACGACCCTTTTAGACAAACAACATTTTTTTTATAATCATGACATGATGGCTCATGATATGATCATAGCTGATTGAGAAGATGTTAATAAAGATTATTCCAGCTGGAGGTAGAAAGTTATTGTTAACCTTAAAGCAGGCAAACTCAATTTGATGAAGGTTACCAACTCTAGAAGCACACAACATAAGAAACTACAAACAAGATTTTTACAGGTACACCAATCCATTGTATCTAATATATTATTATTTTTGCAAGCTACAATATTTGGTAACTTGCCAACTAATTAACACATTGGGAAAATACTGTAATTTATTGAAAAACAACATAACTCACAATTTGTCATCATCACTGCAACTGTGTAGATACTTGCATACAAATTACTAAATTGTAACTTATATCCAGACAAATTTTACAAGAAAATAGTATTACAAGACAAGTTAGTTGAGCAAGCAAAAAATATCAGGCAAAATTTCATAACTACATACTTTCAAATATAGACAACTTAATTATAATGAGAAAGATTGGGAACTAAATTAGTAAAAGAAGATTACTAGAGATATGACATAATATGAAAAGTAGCAGGAAAATAATGAGTCAATATATTTAAGAAATAATAATAAACAGGTACTGAAAGAAAAGTAAGGTGCCGAACAGACAGTGCTTGGGCTGAACACAATCTGTGACATTTAGCTGACAGGTGAAGTCAGTAACTGTGCACAAAAAACTGAACAAGATCCTACTCCACCTTCCATAATGTTGGCTCTGGAAAAAAACAAACTAGTTCGGCTAGGAAGAAAGGATTGAAAGGTGAAGGCAATCTAGTACACAGAAATACAGTGTTGAGGTCAAATGTGAAAAATAATTAAATAAAAAGTTAACTGTGAGAAGGATTGTCGTAAGTATTTTATAACTTCTTAACAATGCAGATTTGACCAGGCCAGAAGCATGCACATAAATAGCTGCAAAGCACATGTTTTCCCCTATGAAACAATATTGTCAAATGTCAGCTGCACTAAAATTCATATATGTATTTGTTGCCATTTTAAGATGTTATAAAATCTTTAAGACAAAGTCTCTCAGTTTAACTTGTTAATATTTTTTTTGTCATTAATTAATTTTTCTCTGTATCATTTTAAAAATAAGTTATTGACCTATTCTTGTAGTCAGTATGTATTTGTTTTTGTTCTTTCTCTTTGTATCTAGGAGATATTCCTCACACTCTACAAATATCTTGTGTGGCAATGTATGCAACAATTTAAATATAACTACCAGACAGGAAAATCTTGTATGACCAATAATCGTTTTCTGGTTACTATATCAAGTTTCTTTTTTTTTTTTTTTTTTTTGCATTTGCTAGCTTTCACCTCTGGCGAAGTCCCTAGAGACTAGGAATTGAATTTTGCGTGTTAATCCATTTTTCCCTGGCAGCCGTGTGCACAGGGGTCCCTTGCTGCACAGGCAGATAACTCCATCTTCTGAGGTGCTCATATTTTTTCGTCGAGTAATTGACGTTTCAAGCCGGGCTTCGCTGCTGAGACCAGGGGTGGTTGCCACAGAAAGAAATCATAAATAAAAATCCCAACTGGTGCAGCCAGAATTTGAACCCACAACCTCTCTGTCTCGAGGCCGGCATCTTGCCTCAAGACCAACCAGACCCTTCCACTATATCAAGTGGAAAAAAAAAACATTTTGAATAATTTTTCTTTTACCCATAAATTACATAGGCTAAACAAGTATAATTTTTTTGGTTGGCAAAGGAAAAAAAAAAAACTATACTGATTGGGTTCCCCTTAATCTCTTACCATTATTTTTTACTCATTGTCATCCTAAAAGACAGATGGAAGCAGAGATGAATATGATGGGGAAGACATGGCATGATCTTAAAAAAAAAGGCAAGAAACAAAATGGCTTGGAAAGTGTTTGTTGAAGACCTATGCTCCACAGGGAGTTGAAAAGGAAAAGTAGAAGAAGAACCTGTCTTTTTAAAATGTGTGTACTATTTTTAAAAAAATCATATTTTCTATAATAATTCTTTGACTGACTGCTTAGCTATATATGGTTCTTCTTTTCACTAAAAAAAAAATCTATTTTGAAATTATTTTCTATGGTCCACGACTCACAATATTGACACTACACTGCACAGGAAGACTTTCTTTTTGAGTTCAAATATCATAGACTGAATAACTCGTTTGTTTTTCCTTCTCTTAAATAAAATAAAGCTTAAATGCTCATAGTAAAAGCTGTCTCTAGTTCACATTTTTCTGTTTTACATATATACTACTTTACTATGCTTGTCATCATCATCAAGTACCAAGCCTGCTGGCATAGTTGATCATGTCTCTCCACAACTTTAGATCACGACAGCTATTTATCATTTCTGTTATGACATTCTGCCAAGCCATTCTCTTAAGCTGTAAAAAAACTATCTTTACGACCCATAGTACCATTGCTGTGTATGTCAGGGGGCAACGATAGAACCCAAGGGATAAAGGTCGCTTAGTCAAGCAGTCGCCACGACGTGTGAGACTCATGATTTTTATTTCACTCCCGATCTCTTAAGCTGTCTAGTATCTTTTCTCTTTGCTTCTCTCTATCTCTTTGTCCCTCAATTTTCCCAGTTATTACAATATTTTCCAGTTGTTCTCTTCTCATTACATGGCCAAAAAATGATGATTGTCTCTTCCTAATATTGGAAATTAGCTCTCTTTTTGCTTTGACCTCTTTCAGAACATCTTCATTACTCTTCTTAGCTGTCCATGGTATTCTCAACATTCTTCTGTAAAACCACATTTCTACAGACTCCAGTGATTTTCTTGTCTGTTGTCCTATTGCCCATTGATTCACACCCATATGTTAAGACTGCTCTACATAACATTTAAAAACTCTTTTTCTTGTTTCTATTGTCAAAAATTGATTGCATAGTATCTTCCTCATTTTTTGGAAAGCTGCTTTTGCCTTTCTGCATCTCACCTCTGTTGTACATCTTCCGTTTGAGGTTAACAAAGTTCACAAATATTGTTCCACTTGTCTTTATTTTGCACTGAAGTGATGTCTTTTTCTTTGCTGTTATCATTACATCTGTCTTTTTGCTATTAAGGCTGAGACCTTTATTTTTGCTTTCTTTCACTATATTGTCTTAACATTTCTTTTAACTCATTTTCACTCTTAGCGATTAAGACTGTATCATCAGCATACCTTAGATTATTTATTTTACGACCTCCAATTGCTATTCCAGGCATGCACCTTATGGATCTTAAAATAATCTCACTATAAATATTAAGCAAATCTGGTGACAACCTTGTCTAACAACCTGTTTTATTTGTTGAAACATTCCCAATTGGTTTCCAGTTCTTATGGCCGCTGTTTGTTGCCAGTACATGTTCTTTATTATTCTTAGATCTTTGCTGTATACATCTATGCTTTCTAAAATTGTTATTATTTCTTGGTGCTTTACTATGCTTGTACATAACCAAATCAACATGTAAAGATGAAATTAAATTAAATGTATTATTTTACCCACCCTGTGTATAATACCAGCTGAGTGTAAATGCTTAATTCCACACAGCATCTGGTACAGGAGGTAGGACATGCGCTCATGGTCCAGGTCCATCTGTATCACTTGACAGAGGTTGGCATCCATCAACTCCATAACTAGATATCTGCAAAACAAAGAACTCATATATCAAGAATAAAGAATGGGACACCAAAAATAATAATCTAAAATAAGAGTAATATTGCCAAAAATAAAGGTGAGCGAAGTCAAAAATAAGGGAGATTTTGGGAACAAAACATGAACAAAAGAGTACCAAATAATTAAAAACAATAAATGAGCACTGAAAAGAAATGAAAGTGTTTAAAAAAAAAGAGGTTTAGGGGTAACAAAAATTAAAGATATACCACAAAATAGAGGAAATATTTACTAAAATTAAGGGAAATGGGTAACCAAACAAGTGGTGTGTACTAAAGACAAAAAAAGAAGTAGCAAGCTGCCTTTGGGTAACTCTCGTAAGGCTTGTGTGCTTTTCTGCACAAGTTTATAATTTCACTGCCTTTCTTCCTCATTTTAAATCATCAACACACTGTAATATAACATTGTTCTATGTTTGAACAAGAAGTACTTCACCACAAAAGAGCTTAATCTATAATTAAACAATTAAAAAGTGACTTTGACATTTGAGCAATTCATTTATTCATTTTAAATTTGTCATGAAATTTGTGTGTACAGAGATATTAAAACTGTGCCTTAATTCATGTTTAAAATTATTCATAAAATGCCCCTTACTAAAACTTAGTCTAAAAGATGAGTCTTCGTTTCAATAACAATTAACATCATTAATAGTTCACAGTGCAAGATACCTCATCAAAAATCAAAATGATATAAGATCTTAAAATAGAATATCGCATAAAAGAAAATGATTGACTTGTGAAGTAAATTTCTATAATTTCAGCATTCAGATACACATCTACTCAATTAACTAAAGTGCTCCATTTCAGAAAATTACAGTAGAAAGCAAATCTTTAATCTACTCCATCTTATAAGAAGACCAAAACCCAACAAAGTACTGGAATTTAAATAGCTTTTAACAAAAAAAGATAAGAATTAAAACCAGAGACACAACAGGTATAAATTTGGCCATTAATTACTTTGAGAGGGGAAAATCCTTTACTGGAAAAAATTTCCTAAACCAGATAGAGCAATTTAATAGAGATTGTAGTGATTTCTTCCAGTGGTTTTAACCCACTTTCTGGACTGGAGAGTCTTAAAAAATATCCTTTATTTAAAAAAAAAATGTTTTACTATTATGAAGAGATAAATATAGAATAGAGATAGACAGAGAGAGGGAGGGAGACAGAGAAATGAATTGATTTTTGAGATGTAGATGATTATTTAAATAACACTCAAAATGTAAATGAAAATGTGAAATCGTTGCAGACTTATTGAGTTTTGAAATTTTGTGAAACAGCTGGTAGCTGAGTGGATTAAAACTCACAATTCTCTAAATAGGGTACAATCCACTCCTGTTTATAGAGGGTAACATGCTGGCAGCGAAAGGGCTGAAATTGACAGCAACTCATAGCTGACTGCTTGCATCAGAATCAGTAAACTAGACTTGGTCAATTTTCCAAATGGTGGCTCTAGAAACAGACCAGCTGTATACAAAGACACAATATAACCATGCCCTATTCACAACCTTTAAAGAGTGGACAGATAGATAGATGAAGATGAGTAATTATTAGGTGAATGTAGCAGAAGTTGGAGGAAAGTGCATGAGAGACAGGAAGCATGGTCTGGGTAGGCATCCACTGTACGAGCAGGGAAAACCTCCACATCATACCAAGATCTAGCTTACCAAAGAAGGAGTGTTTCAGCCATGAAAACTCAGGAGAAAAATCAGGACATAAGTAAACATGAGCTATGACCATCATCATTTAACTGACTTATCTCGCATCATAGTGTCACCCCCATCCATATAATAGCAACTCTGGCAACAGTAGCAGAAGCATTGCACTGGTAGTTTTTAGCCAACTACCATGACTGGAGGGAGCAGCGCTAGCTCAGTGGTTAGTGAACTGGACTGCAAAGGACAAGGGGTAGGGTTCGATCCCAACGGACGGCTTCCGGGTTCACCCAGCCTTAAATGGGTACCGGATTTTTTTCTGGGAAAGTAGAGCGGCACGGGCGTAATACGAACCACATTACCCCAAAAATCATGCGCTGAAGGTCTGTAAAATTTATGGTCACTAACACCATATTCCCTATACACCACTTGGTGTGACAGGGACTCTTTACTTACTTTTTTTTTTTTTAACCATGGCTGGACTTTAAACGAATTGTATATCTATCTAGCTCTGAGTCTTCCTTGATTCTTGAAGGCATGGATGCATTTACATGAGATGGCCAAATCAATATAGAGTGTATTTGTGTGTGTTTAATGCAGGGAGTGGTTCTAACAATTTTTTTTGGTCATTACTTTTTGCTCTGACTTTTCTGTGACATAAATAGTTTTTCTCCATCATTTCAACTCACAAGTTGTGATCTCTTTATCTTATGCTTTAGACAAGGACAACGTTTTATTTTCTCTCAAAATATTTAATCTTGGCAATCAACTTATCTGTAATGTTGTTTTTATTCAATTAACAATCATAATAAGAGAAATTGAAGATTTAGGAGAAAAGAGAGAAAATAAACACATTTGAACATGTGAGCAAACTCACTTCTACGCTGAACACATAAAGTTGATTTGCAGACACAGGAATAATGAGTCCCTGAGAGACTCTTTTTGAGGACACTCATACTCTTGACATAGGGGAAATTGTGATTTCAAGAACAGTCACTTGGATCTGAACAGGGTTATTTATGGGCCAGGGAGAGTTGGAAAGTATGTTAAGCAAAGGTTTGTACAGCAAACAGTAGTGGCACAGTATTGGTGGTGTGTGGATTATCTGGGATAGTGGGGGTAGTTGTGGGGGTAGGCTAGAACATTGGTAGGGGGTTGATATAATGGTATGTTAGAACAACGGTAGGGGTTGATCTAGAATAATGGGAGTGGAGTTGGTGATGATATAGTGCATCTAAAATAATGGTTAGGAGGTATTGGTAGCAATATAGCATAATGGTAAGGTTTTCCTTGGTAGACTGAAACAATAATAGGGAGTTGGTGAAGGTGGTAGACTAGAACAATGGTAGAGAGATTGGTGAAGGTGGTAGACTAGAACAATGGTAGAGGGATTGCTGAAGGTGGCAGACTAGAACAATGGTAGAGAGATTGGTGAAGGTGGTAGACTAGAACAATGTTAAATGGTAGAGAGATTGGTGAAGGTGGTAGACTAGAACAATGGTAGAGGGATTGGTGAAGGTGGTAGAACAATGGTAGAGGGATTGGTAGAGAGATTGGTGAAACAATGAACTAGAACAATTGTAGAGGGATTGCTGAAGGTGATAGACTAGAACAATGGTATAGTTTTGGTGAAGGTGGTAGACTAGAACAATGGTAGGGGGATTGGTGAAGGTGGTAGACTAGAACAATGGTAGAAGTTTGGTGATGGTGGTAGACTAGAACAATGGTAGAAGGTTGATGATGGTGGTAGACTAGAACAATGGTAGGGGGTTGGTGATGGTGGTAGACTAGAACAATGGCAGAGGTTGGTGAAGGTGGTAGACTAGAACAATGGTAGGGGGTTGGTGATTGTGGTAAACTAGAACAATGGTAGGAAGTTGGTGAAGGTGGTAGACTAGAACAATGGTAGAAGGTTGGTGATGGTGGTAGACTAGAACAATGGTAGGGTGTTGGTGATGGTGGTAGACTAGAAAATGGTAGGGGATTGGTGATGGAGGTAGAATAGAACAATGGTAGAAGGCTGGTGATGGTGGTAGACTAGAACAATGGTAGAAGGTTGGTGATGGTAGTAGACTAGAACAATGGTAGAAGGTTGGTGATGGTGGTAGACTAGAACAATGGTAGAGGATTGGTGATGGTGGTAGACTAGAACAATGGTAGGGTGTTGGTGATGGTGGTAGACTAGAACAATGGTAGGGTGTTGGTGATGGTGGTAGACTAGAACAATGGTAGGGGTTAGTGTGATGGAGGTAGACTAGAACAATGGTAGAGGTTGGTGATGGTGGTAGACTAGAACAATGGTAGAGGTTGGTGATGGTGGTAGACTAGAACAATGGTAGGGTGTTGGTGATGGTGGTAGACTAGAACAATGGTAGGGGGTTGGTGTGATGGAGGTAGACTAGAACAATGGTAGGGGATTGGTGATGGAGGTAGACTAGAACAATGGTTCTGGGTTATTAGTGTTAGACTAGAATTATGAAATCACTAACAATTTTGAACTGGCAAACTGGAACCTTTTATTAAACAATTCATCCCAAACCTTTTTCTCTTCTATAGTTTTCCAATGCCAGTTACACGTTTACAAAAAACATTTACCAGCTTTTGATTGTACATATCTTCAATAAGTCTATAGAGGAAAGCTGCAAATAGAAACAACAAAACTAGCCTTGTGTTGTTTCTAAGAAGTTATGCACGTTGTAACAGTGGTTCACTGGCATATTTGATTAGTATTAGTTAAATACATCTCAAGATTCTTTCTTAAGCTTGTTAAACAGCCACCCCAATTCAGTCTCTTGTTTTCTGTCCTGAGATTATCATTGTACATATTACAACAATCAACATGCGCTATTTTTCTAGTATCTCAGAATATTTTTTTCTCTGCAAGTTCATTTACTTGCTTGTTAACATATTTATTTTTAATGTTTTGCCATTTAACTGGTCTTTGTATTCTTATATTATATTTATTTTTAATGTTTTGCCATTTAACTGGTCTTTGTATTCTTATATTATATTTATTTTTAATGTTTTGCCATTTAACTGGTCTTTGTATTCTTATATTATATTTATTTTTAATGTTTTGCCATTTAACTGGTCTTTGTATTCTTATATTATATTTATTTTTCATGTTTTGCCATTTAACTGGTCTTTGTATTCTTATATTATATTTATTTTTCATGTTTTGCCATTTAACTGGTCTTTGTATTCTTATATTATATTTATTTTTCATGTTTTGCCATTTAACTGGTCTTTGTATTCTTATATTATATTTATTTTTCATGTTTTGCCATTTAACTGGTCTTTGTATTCTTATATTATATTTACTTACGAAATTGGATTAATATAATACAGCAGATCAGAGAACAAACTATTAAATTATTAGTTCTTAAAAAACAAGAAAGAAAAGAAAAGAAAAATGGGAGCTAATGTTCATTTTGGAGAAAGATCATTATTTAAGCTCACAAATCAACCAAGAGGAATCACTACCAGACTCAAGATCAGACTCAAGTGCTGTCCCTGCATAAGTTTGGCTTAATTGCCTTTCAACATTTTCCTGATCTTTGCTGCGATGTTACACTCAGACAGGCCATCAGCAATCTCGTTTCCCACCCTAATACCAGCACCATCTTTCTTTTACCCATCAGCCTTCAACTTTTCCTTCTTAGAATGCTCTGAACAGAGTTCCATGTTGTTTTTAAAAAATAAGTTAGCTTCTTTGAAATATCACATCTGTTTCATATTCTTTTACTTTCAAAAATAATATTTTACACATTGTGTGATGGTTCAAGAAATTATATAGAACAGCGCGTGTGCACCCACACACACACAACACACACATACAATACACACAACACATACACACACATATATATTTATTTTACTCATGGATTACCTGTGGTTTTGGCAATAAACTCAAACCAGTACAATAAAGTAGAAAAAAAGGAGTTAAAACCTGTGGTGATGTCCAACATACATAAGCTCAAATCTAGCACTATCAGACAAAACTGAAGTGACCAAAATATCATTAAAGACAGATAACAGAAATAACCAACATATTTATGGATTTATCAGACATGATCACAGTTTGCAGGACTAGATTAATATTGATCAAAGACTTTAGTGAGCAGATTATTATGCATGTCCGATGACCAAAGAGTAGTGAAGCAAGATCTGATGGTACAAAGTTATTTAGGGATTATAAAACACTATGACGATGATAACAACCAGTACCTCTGAGTTGGGTAGGGCTGTGTCGTGCAGTTGTAACTATAGAGAACCATTAGATTTGAGGGTTTCATGTAGACTACAATTTCATCCAATATATGTTTATAGTCTGACAATAGATCTAGGGTATTTTGTGAGCTTTTAAGCTCAGAATATAGCAGGCAACTGACGTCTGGGAGTCATGACCCAGACAAGGATGGGCCCACCCCTTGTTTCTCAGAGTGGAAAGAAAAAATTGGCTGAATCACTCACTTGATAAGTTGGCTTCAGATGATCAGATTACCTCTTGTTGCAAAGCACTGTATAGTTTCCAATAATACATTACAATGTGAAGAAAAAGTGGATTTGTTTTAATTATAATACTTACACATCTTGAAAGTCTTCTAAAGATTTCTGTGGTGTGAAAGCATTCAATAAACCTATAATCTGAAAAATTTAAGGGAAACAAAAATATAATTCTTTATTAATCATTAAGATTTAAGGTAAATACAGAGAAAACAAATACACAGCATTTTTTTTTTAGAAAGTGCACAATGCATATGGACAAATATAATGCAGCATATTCAGTCAGAGTAATTAATTAAGATTGAGAATCAATAGTAGTGCCCTCTAGGTATACCAATAAATGCTCAGGTCACCTCTAATTATAAATGATATGCAACTCTTGTGGTACTCTGTACATATGCCTCAAATATCGTAATCAGTTGCCTACAAACATAAAAACTGAAGAATAAAGTAACAGCAGAAAAAGAAATTATTTAGAAAAACATCTGTGATTTCACAATGACTTCTTAAAAAACTGGAGCCATGGTAGCTCAGTAGTTAGTGCACTGAACAATAAGGACAAGAGACTGGATTCAATTCTAATCATCAGCTCTAAGTTTTCTCAGTGGATTTATCTGGAAAAGTAGGGTTGTCTGGCATGACACTGACCATATCATCCATAAAATGTGCCGTTCTTCTTCTTCTTCTTCTATCCTTCCTCTGCTGCCATTGGCGTCGAGGGGCGTTTTCGTAGCGTTTGTTTATGGCTCTTTGATTCATTGTTAGTTCTTTTTGTCTTGTTATGTGGCCGAACCAATTTATCTGTTGTTTCTTTACAACGTGCCATTGGTTATTGAAAAATATGGCGCTAACACCATATTACCATACATCGTAAGGTGTGGAGAGAACTCACTTTCCAGAAACATATTGCTAAGAACCATATAAGAAATTAGCCCCTCATTGTTTCTGTGTGTTTATTGAAATATTCTGTTTAACACAAACACAAAATGTAAAATAGTCTACAATAGCCCCTCATTGTTTCTGTGTGTTTATTGAAATATTCTGTTTAACACAAACACAAAATGTAAAATAGTCTACAATAACCTATCAGTAATGACATAAGTAAATGAAGATTGCAGTCTAGTTTAGTCAACAGGTCCTCCTCACTGCACATCAGACAAGTCCATAAGTGCTCAGATTTCCTCTAAAGTGTATCCCTTAGTATGTAGCAACCAAAGATACCTGCATCGACAAATCCTCTTTAGCTTAATGCATAGTGCTCCTGTCTGACATCTTCCACTACTTTGACATGAAACCTGTGCCATCTGATTGTAGTTGCAGATTCAAAGTAATATTTTAAGTCGGTTTCTCGTCCCTGAGAACATTCTAAATGTCAGCTTGGTCCATTGCCTTTCAGCACTCAGTATCAATTAAACTTGCAAGCTTGTCATTATCTCTTACACCGGAGTGAACCAGCACAAAAAAATTAAGCAAAGTTTTTATCAAGAAGACCTTCACAGAGACTCAATCACTGCCGAGCCCAACTAGTTTGTAAATTGTTCTTTTAATGGAGTCTTTGGAATATCTGCTATTTGTTATTTGTCTCAATGGCAATTTGCAGATTTTTCTTTCCCAAAATTGTAAATTTCATTGATGATACTCTATGGCAAACTGTTTTCTTTGGACACATAATTTTACCATCATAGAAAATCAGTTACATAAACACACTTTGATGATGATTTAGAAACATCTTTAAAAAAATATTTGATCTAATTTCCATTTACATGAAAAAGACAGGGAAAGAAAAACACAGCATCAAATATATTCTCACCATATAGGATGTGGTAGACACATTAAATTATGGGGGGGGGGGGGGGTTGCGGAAATTTTAAATACTTATAATGACTTGCGATTAATGAAAAGTGGTGTAAGAATATTTTTTCAAAGTATATAATAGTATTTTACATTGTGAAAACACATTGATTCATTTTGAAGAACAAGATCTAGGATATTTTGCTGCCTGAAAAGTTATTGAAATGACAATATCGTGCCTTAAGTGTTTACAGGATTCACATATCTACAGACATCTCTCCTTTTAAGACAGGTTTATAACCAATACAAATTGAGGCTCAATCAAACATTTATATATATATATATATATATATATATATATATATATATATATATATATATATATATATATATATATATATACACACACACACATACATACACACGCACACACACATATATATATATATACATACATATATATGCATACATATATATATATATACATATGTGTGTGTGTGTGTATACATACACACACACACGCACACATACACACACACACATGCATATATATAGTATACTCACACATGCATGTGTACACACAAATAAAAAATATACACATATATGAGTGTATATGTATATTACTATATATATATATATATATATATATATATATATATATATATATATATATATATATATATATATATATATATATATATATATCTATCTATCTATCTATTGACCTTTCGAGCCGCAACCGGCCCATAGGGCGTAGACCAAGATACACCTTCTCCTATATGAATTTTTGTTCTAGCAGTTTTCTTTTAAAGATATTTTATCAAATCTCGCCATCTGTCTCTGTTCTGTGCAAGCAGTTCTATCTCATTGTTGATTGGCGATTTCTCTAATTTCCTCGTTTGTTATATATATATATATATATAATCTTTCTCTTATCTTCACATAAAACATGATAATATGTACAACACAACATTTGAACATAATGCTTAATTTTATTGATTATTATATTAAACATCTATTCTATATATTTGGAAAAGAAAGCAGAGAAGACACCTCATAAATGGAAAAAAGGAATCATTGTTAAGATTCTAAAAAAGGGCAAATTAGAGATTGTAACAACTGGAGAGGCGTGACACTTTTATCAGTTGCCTCAAAGTTATAATGCAAAATCACCCTAAATAGAATAAAGGATTCAATAGATACAGTAATGTGTGAAGAACAGGCTGGGTTTAGAAAAGGGAGAAGCTGCCTTAACCACATTTTTACTCTACGACTTATATTGGAGGAACACATTGAAAAGCAAAAACCTTTTGTACTTAACTTCATCGGCTTCAAAAAAGCATTTGACAGTATTCATCAAGATTCTTTGTGGAAAATTCTGAAGCAATATGGCTTACCATAAAAAAATCATAAATATTATTAAAGACATGTATGATGGTTACACATGTGCAGTTCGAACAGAAGAAGGACTAAGCGGATGTTTCCCAATAGAAACTGGGGTTAAACAAGGATGTATTTCATTGCCCTTGTTATTTGGAGTTGTTATGGACTTCATAAAGAAGAAATGCTGCACTGATAATAAAGGCATTGAATGGATACAAGGAGACCATTTGGAGGACAATCGACTTTGCTGATGACATAGTTCTCATAAGCAGTCAGACAAAAACGATGCAGGAAAACACAAATGAACTATCATCAATAGCCAGCAAAATTGGGCTTGAGATCAATCATGAAAAGACTAAAGTCATGAAAAGCTTAATTCCAACAGACGACAAAATATACATGGAAAACAAACCAGTGGAAGAGATCGATCACTTTATCTATCTTGGAAGTCACATTGATCGAGAAGGGGATACAAGCAAAGAAATTAGAATCAGAATAGCTAAAGCAGCAATGTCTTTCAGAAGCCTTGAAAAGTTGTGGAAATCAAAACTCATCAGCACAAACACAAAACTTAGACTATTCAAATCAAATGTACTATCAACCCTTATGTATGCGTGTGAAAGCTGGAAAACAACAAGAGATATAGAAACAAAGTTGAACGCATTCGAAAATAAATGTCTAAGGAAAATACTTGGTATAGGGAGGAACGAATTCAATACAAATGAGGAAATTAGAGAAATCGCCAATCAATCACTAATATCTTCAGTAATAAAGAAAAGACGATGGTCATATGTTGGACATGTGATGAGAAGAGATAATAACTGAATAGCAAAGCAAGCCCTCATGTGGGAAACAACAGGTAAGAGAAAAAGAGGAAGACCCAGAGAGACGCTGAGAAGAACATTGATGTGAGAGGCAAGAAAACATTGATGTGAGCAGCAGGTATAGCCTCCCTCAGTGAGATAGAGCTGCTTGCTCAGAACAGAGACAAATGGCGAGATTTGATAAAATATCTTTAAAAGAATTGAAAACTGTTAGAACAAAATTTCAGATGAAGGAGTATCTTGGTCTATGCCCTATGGGCCGGCTACGGCTCGAAAGGCCAATAGATAGATATTTTATACATCCGTATGACATAGATACACAGCAAAATTCCAAATAAGGATAACAGCCATGGTAATGAGATGCTTTGGTAAAACTTAGGTGCCTTTCACATAAGGAAAATCTCTAGCAGAATATTTATAGCACTATAGATCAAGAAAAAGGTTAATAGACTTATCTACTGACTATCACCCAGAAATGCAAACTTAGATGATTCGTGACACATATCTTAATGAACAGATCTACCAAAGAATTTCTCCAGGACGTGCACAATGATCAAAGAAAAAGAGAAAAACAGGATAAAAAAGGATGAGATGATAACATAAAAGAACTGACAGTTCTCAACTTTGTTAGCACACACAAAGAGCAGTAACAGAATGGTTGATGAGAGTGAGAGACAGCATCAACACTATCCCCAGCAACCCATACAGACAAGGTAAATATACTATCTACCTACTGACCTCTCGAGCCAGCCTAAAGGGCATAGACCCAGATTCTCTTTCTCTTTTTCTAAATTTTCTTTCCAGCAGGTTCAGTCCTTGCAAGCAACTCTATCTCATTGAGTATGATTGAGGGGGCCGATTCCTGTTGTTCTTACCTCTCTGATCAATGTTCTTCTCAGTACCACTCTGGGTCGGCCTCTTTTCCTCTTACCTGTTGTTTCCCACATGAGGGCTTGCTTTGTTATTCAGTTATTATATCTCCTCATCACATGACCAACGTATGTCCATCATCTTTTCTTGATTACTGAAGATATTAGTGGTTGATTGGCGATTTCTCTAACTTCCTCATTTGTTTTGAATTCGTTTCATGCCATATCAAGTATTTTCCTTAGACATTTATTTTCGAATGTGTTCAACTTTGTTTCTATGTCTCTGATTGTTTTTCAGCTCTCATGTATGAAGTATATGTAAGGGTTGATAGTACGTTTGATTTGAAGTCTAAGTTTTGTGTTTGTGCTGGTGATTTTTTATTTCCACATCTTCTCAAGACTTTTGAAGGACATTGCTGCTTTAGCTATTCTGATTCTAATTTCTTTACTTGTACACCCTTCCCAATCAATGTGACTTCCAAGATAGACAAAGTGATCAATCTCTTCCACTGTTTTGTTTTCCATTTACATTCTTTCATCTGTTGGAATTAAGTCTTTTCATAATTGATCTCAAGCCCTATTTTTCTGGCTATTGATGTATTTCATTTATGTTTTCCTGCATCGTTTTTATCTGACTGCTGGTGAAGACTATGTCATCAGCAAAGTTGAGATCCTCCAACTGGTCTCCATGTATCCATTGGGTGCCTATGTTACTAGTGCAGCATTTCTTCATTATGAAGTCCATTGCAACTCCAAATAACAAAGGTGATAAAATACATCCTTGTTTAACCCCAGTTTCTATTGGGAAACACCCACTCAGTTCTTTCTCATCCTTGTTAACCCCAGTTTCTATTGGGAAACATCCACTCAGTTCTTCCTCTGTGCGAACTACACATATGCAGCTGTCATACATGTACTTGATAATATTTATTATTTTTTATGGTATGCCATATTGCTTCAGAATTTTCCTCAAAAGAATCTCTATGAAGGCTGTTGAATGCTTTTTTGAATTCAATGAAGTTAAGTACAAAATGTTTTTGCTTTTCAATGTGTTCTTCCAATATAAGTCTTAGAGTAAAAATGTGGTCATATATACTAACAATAACAAAAGTTAAGATATATAAACACAACACATAGGAATAATTTACATGATGCAGCAATACTGTAGCCGGTGATACAGTGAAACCACACCCAAGAAAAACTATGCTAAGCCTCTTATTTCAAATCGACAAGAGTATCTGAAACTGGTTGCATGGTTTCTGGAATGAGACCAAACCCCTCATGAAGGAAGCCATCAGAAACCAATGGTCATTGATTTACCTGCCAGTCTAAAACAATACTCGGCTGTTGTTAGCAACATAGGGTAAGTGTTGGGAAGATTACTTTCTTTCTAAACGTAAGATTGGTCAGGTGGTTGATTTAATATTTTGCAAAAAATCCAATCTACAGGAATCAAAATAGCAAATGTACTTATTACTATTGTAGTGTTATTGAAATTATGTGTACATTGCTGGATAATATCCATGAAACAAGCTTTAGTGGTTTTCTTTCATTTCAAAAAAGTGTTCATAAAGTAAATAACAAGATTCCCTTAAGAGCCAATGGGAGTTAAGTTGACACAAATGTGGGTTCATAATTTATCCACTAGCCTATGAGACCCTTCCATTTGGCTCAAGTTATGATTTTATCAGCAAGTGTTTGTGAGCTATTGTTAGACTGCTCCATTTATAAGGCCATGGAGGAGAAAGTGCATTCCTAACATCATCGAGTGCCTGGCATTAAAAAAAAAGATGTCCACCAGTTTAAAAATATGAACACAGCTGACATTATGGAGTACTTTGGTTGAACTAACTCGTGTGACTGTGTTAAGCTTATATGTTGAATGCAGAGTTGGATAATGGCATTCTCCTCCTTTCTTTTCAGGCAATAGATGTTATTCTTGAGAACAGAGTTGGCCATATGTTTGTAGATTTCTCTCTGACTGTCTATTCCATGGCCCATCTGTTCAGCTAGATTTCTCTTTGCTGTTTAAAATACAGATGCATGACTAAATACACAAAGCAATTAAAACTGGAACATAAATCTCATACTTAAATAGATTAAAGTTATTAACTAACATAAGGAAGAAGAAAGAACTGCATAACATTAATAATTTTTTCATTTCATTCATCCATGGTTCCTGCTGTGAGGCATTGGATATCATGTATCATATTGGTATCATGGATTCCTTCATAATCCTTGTGCATTGTGTAACAGTTTCAATGTTGATATTTTCCCCTGCAATGCAGCACCTTTTCCCTATCTACATCTATCTGTAGGACCTCCTATTTTTCCTGTTGTTACTAAGTATTCGATCCTGCGTCTTCTCCACACATTTCCCACAAATCTGGATTGCCTTTTCCTAATTTGTTTTATAATCTTCCACTTTTTAACTGCCTTTTTTAGCACCTTCTCATTGAATTATTGGCTGTCCAAAAGTGCTTTTTTCTAAAATACCAGATCTCAACTGATTCTCACTGACACTGCATCTCTTTCTTAACTTTCCACGATTCTCAATCATAAAGCAGTATTGTAAATATTTTCTCTCTCTAACTTTCAAAGATAATGTCTGGAGGTGAAGGTGCGCCTCACAGCAGCAGAGCTGGAGGTTGTCAGCGACCCATAGCTGATGGCTTGTGCCAGGATCAGTGAACCAGAACCATCCTGATCCTGCTCAACCTCTCCGTGGTGCCACCAGTAACAGATTAACCTGTCTAATCTGGCCAAGCATGTAGGGATCGAAGAGGGAAGACAACCCGGTACTCAAGAATATCGTGCTGAAGTTGGATGTATTGGGACAAAAGGCACAAATTTCACAGTTATATTGCAGACCACAACACAATGCAGACATGCCCACTTAATGTCCTTTTAAGGGCGAATGACGAAGAGGTGTATTCCTTTAGCCATCGGTGAACGCAACCAAGCAAAGATAACGTTTTGTTGCATAACATATTAAGTTTTTTTACCATTAGCAAATAATCAGTGTAATGTGGTCAGCACTGTGTCAGGTGATTCTTATTTTCCAGATAAAAATATCACATTTAAGACATTTTGAGCTTAGCAACAGGTCAGTCATAAAATAAACTAAACCTCTTATCTTCAGCAGACCAGTATACATCTAATACTTTGTTGCACATTTAAAAGAAAAAAAATGTAAAAGTGAATATATATATCAGCAGAAATTACAGATCTTGAATAAAGTATGAATTAATGGAATCGTAGCAAAAAAATGCAAATTAAACTGTAAGAATGTGTAACTTTAATATAAGTCCATGTGTTTAAAATGAATCATTACTAAGGGCAGCAGCATGCATGAGAAATAAACAAAAAACTTAAAAATTCTTGTAATTGTGTAATTATTTTTTATCTGTTAAATAATGAATTATTATCTGTTAAAATCTATTAGAAATTAACATAACTGCAACATAATTTTCAAATGCAACATCAGGGTGAAGGAAATTTATTAAAAGAAAATATTTAATTTGATATATTTATGTAATATGCTTTACAACATGAACCTGAAAGAGTTAACATGTAAATGTTGAAAGTGATATTGCACATAATAAAGAACACTCAGGTCTGTCCATGGTGGGTGTAATTAAAAATATATTACCAGACTGTGTGGTTGGACAGACACAGGGTCAACATTAAGATGTGGGTGTAAAGAGATAAGCAACAATGAGAGAGACGCAAACCTTAGAGTTTAGCAGAGAAAGGTAGAAATAAGCAAAGATTAGCACTATCAACCAATAATTATCAGAGAACAATTAGTAAGGCTATGATTACTAGTAGATGACAAGTTAATAAATAACAAATGTAGTCAGTTCACAACAGGACTAGTGATAGACATCCAGAAATGTGCTTATTGTATTCTGTGATTTACAAATTCCAGGTTTATGTAAGTCCGGTCGTTATACAGACCGCCCAATAGTTTGATTATAATATTACTGACTGTACTTTATTATGTGTTAACATAACTTGTGACTATAGGAATGTAATAATAATAATAGGTAAATAAATATGTTTTCATGTGATGTAACACCTCAAGAGTTTGTTTGTCACATATTGATCTTACTTGAATGTGTTAAAGAAGATGAATGTCCTACATGAAGTACGAAGAAGCACGGCATGAGAGACATTATATTACATTTAAAAGTTCAAATACGTAGATATCCAGGCTCCGGTTCTTCTACTCCACAGCATAAGCCGTTGTATAATAAAGTATAAGATAAAGCAGAAATGTAGAATAGAAAAGAAAGCACTCCTTACAAACAAGTGTTTTAATACAATTATGTGTGGGAAGGACTCCATTTTGCAAGAGATTGGGGAATGTGAGAGTTTTCCAATTAATACACAGAAGTGACAAAGTTCATTCATCAATGCAGCCATTTCATTTGTACACAACACTTCATTATCTATAAGTATGTGCTTATTGAAGTTTGATACATGAGTATTGTGACTGTGGTGAAGAGTCTGGGTTAAATTCACAAATTTTTTCAGTTTTCCTGGCTTTTGAAAATGATACCAAAGAAACTTTTTTCTGGGAGAGTAGGGCAATCTGGCATGATACTGACCAATCATAAAATGCATAATTAGTCAATGAAAAAAAGGACACTAATACCATATCCCCCCACAAGCTTTAAGGTGTGAAAGGGAACCTTTACTGTGTTTACTTTACGTGCTATTTACATGAATGGCAAATTATTTGCTCGGAACTACTGTAGCCATTAAGCTTGAGTTAATTAACACTCTGCACTGGCTTTTTGTAAACTCTCATTCCATATTTCATTAGGTCAAGAACATGTTGCTTAGTCATGAGATTGTAAAAGAGGCTTCAGACCAAGAAATTCATCTAAAGTCCTAGGCACTCAGAGAATCATGTAGCAAGGTCTGATAGGCATTTGTTAGGGGCATTTATCATGGAAACTTATAAGCTCGACCAGAAAGCTGAGACAGTGAAGTTTCTCTATGACCATTAATTGGAGACTTCTATCTATCTATTGTCCTTTTGAGCCGAAAACATCACACAGGCAGAAATTCTTGATTCTCTATGTTCAACAATCTTTGTTGTAGACTGTCAGACCATGCACAGGATCTGCATTGTATCTTGCCATACTTCTCGGCTCTGGATGAGTTGCTCAATCTCAGTAAGAGAGAGCTGATGCCTGCTGTTGTTGCCTCTTGCCTCAGTGTTATAGAACTGAAAATTGTTCTCAAGTAAATAGCAAATTTCTCATTACATTTACATTGTTGTTATTTCTTTGTGACAGTGAATTATAAGTAGCATTATATTTCACACAACTTCCCCCCCCCTCCCCATATTTTAATTGTTGCTATTTAGGTTAGTAAAAAAAAAAGTAAAGTACCCCCCGTCACGCCAAGTGGCGTATAGGGAAATATGGTGTTAGTGACCCTATATTTTACAGACCTTCAGCACATGATTTTTGGGGTAATGTGGTCGGTATTACGCCCGTGCTTATTTAGGTTAGTAGTAAACACATTTTTTTTTATATCCCTGGCTCATAATTTTGTAATGAATCCTGCAGTGTACTTACACATTTAGTTGAAATTTGTGTCCAAATTGGTAGACATATCTCTGGTGGACATTTATACAAGTAGGCTTTATATATATATATATATATATATATATATATATATATATATATATATATATATATATATATATATACACATAACAGGATAACCACTACGCTGTTGACACTTATATATATATATATATATATATATATATATATATATATATATATATATATAAATAGCCAACAGCGTAGTGGTTAGCCTGTTATGTTGACCAAACGATAAAATGACTGCTTGACCTGCTATTCTCTGCATTAAATGTTACACACTATGAGTTGAACTCAAATATAACTTTTAGGCTAAAACTTGGTATTTTAGGCTAAAACTTGATATCTGTTCTGCTGAAAATGTAAGGAACTCTACTATGACAATCATTGAGGGCAATAACACCCCCCCCCCCCCCCCCCCCCCCAAGTTTACACTTTTGCGTCGTTTATTTCGCGATGGCGGTTCTAACCATGATTGCGGCCCTGAGTTATCTTCCCCTGATTGATTGTCGTGAGAAAGCAATGAATCTTCCCCGCCCTCGGTGCACGCGCCGGACGTGAGAGCTTCACCCTCATTTGTCAAAGTGACCAACTTGAGCTGAACACACGGCACCCTAGCTGCAAGCCTGCACCGAAATGCACTGTGCTTGTTCTAGCAGTGATTTTAAGAAAAAAAAAAACGACAGCCGCCTCTTGCACAATTCAATTGAAATCACATTTTAAGGCAACATCCATATCGAACCCTTTGCTTTGCTGGACGCTATATGGACTCGAGTTTCACATATATAATCTTTCTATTGATGTGCCTTTGTGTGCACGTGGGGGCGGGTGTGTGTGTGCTTATGCATTTAGGTTGAACGCAGGATTTTTTTGCCAACCAGCTTCTCTCATGACCGACTCTGCCAATACATGAATTTGAATGATAGACACGGCTGCAAAATTAGTGCACATTTTTGTAGCAGGGTCTCACCTCAGTTTTCTGATTTTGTTTTTTTTTTTTTTTTCCCCACATGCTCGAGTGTTATTGTTACAAAAAAAAAAAAAAAAAAAAAAAAAAAAAGTACCCCTGTCACGCCAAGTGGCGTATAGACACATGACCTTCGAGGTAATGTGGTCGGTATTACGCCCGTGCCGCTTTACTTTCCCATTTAAAAAAAAATCCGGTTCCCATTAAAGGCCTGGTGAATGAAAGCATACAAGAAACCTGTGATACCTTACCCAAAAGAGAAAAGAGCAAAAAACAAAAAATGGATAACTAACACCATCTTAGAAAAAAATGGAAGAAAGGAGACAAGCGAAGAACACTGCCCAATACAATAAAATAGATAATGAGATACGCAAAATGTGCAAAAAGGCAAAAGAAGACTGGCTCAGCAAAAATGTAGAGAAATAGAAACTATGGAAAGCAAACAAGACCTAAGAGGAATGCACACAGAAATAAAGAGAATGACTAATAAAAATAAAAAAGCCACAGAAGGTGGATGCATTGCAGACAAAAAAGGAAAAATGCTAACAGACAATAAGGATATCATAGATAGATGGCAGGAATATATAACAGAACTATTTCATGATCAAAGGGACAAGAAACCAGTTATAAAATGTACATCAGGCTATAAAATCTTAAAATCTGAGGTGGAAAAAGCTATAAAAACAATGAAAAGGGGAAAAGCAGCAGGACCTGAAAGCATACAGATAGAGATGATACAGGCACTTGAAGATTTTGGCATTGAAGTGATTACAGACATATGCAACGACATATACCACACAGGATACATACCAAATGAACTAAAAACATCAACTTTCATTGCATTGCCTAAAAAGAATGGTGCAGTTGAATGCAGTGACTTTAGAACAATAAGCCTAATGAGCCATGTTACAAAAATCTTGCTAAAAGTTATACAAGGAAGGATTCAGAATAAAATCAATACTGAATTAGATGAGCAGCAATTTGGATTTAGGAAAAATAGCGGGACAAAAGAAGCCATATTCTGCATGAGAACATTAATCGAAAAATACACAGAAGTAAACAAACCAATATATGCCTGCTTCATAGACTACACCAAAGCTTTTGATAGAGTACACCACAAACAACTTATAGAATGCCTAAAAGAGATACATCTAGATGACATGGATATACGACTAATATGCAATCTATACTGGGAGCAAACAGCAATAATAAAATATAACAAAGAGTTCTCTACACCCATTGATATAAAAAGAGGAGTAAGACAAGGATGCATCCTATCACCAAGCTTGTTCAATCTATACACTGAGCAAATCTTTAAAAACATCATAGAGATGCCAGGCCTACAAATTAATGGAAAGATAATCAATAACCTAAGATATGCTGACGATACTGTACTACTAGCAGAAAATCCTAAAGACCTACAACAATTACTTAATGAAATAAACACGACAAGCAAAAAATATGGACTAGATATGAATATCAAAAAGACTAAAACTATGATCATAAACAAAGAAAATACTCAAAACCCACAAGTGGATATCAAAATTGAAGGAATAGACCTTGAGACAGTTCAGAACTATAACTACCTTGGACATACTATAACCAGTGATGGAAAATGTACAACTGAAATAAACAAAAGAATAGGAATGGCAAAAAGTAATTTTAATGTCATGAAGGACATACTAACATCAAAACAAATAACACCAGAGCTAAAACTAAGAATAGCAAAATGTTACATCTTCTCAATATTCCTATATGGTGCTGAAACATGGACATTAGACAAGAAAACAGAACAGAGAATTGAAGCCTTTGAAATGTGGATATATAGAAGAATAGGTAGAATTGGATGGAAGGAAAAGAAAACAAATGACAAAGTCTTAAAACAACTAAAATGAAAAGAGAACTTCTGAACACAATTAGAACAAGACAAATGCGATTCTTAGGCCATGTTAAAAGACACAACAGCCTACTGAAAGTGATCCTGGAGGGGAAAATACAAGGTAAAAGAGGCAGAGGCAGACCAAGATTAACATGGACGAGTAACATCAAAAGATGGACAAATCAACCGATGACAACCTGCACCATCAAAGCAAGAGATAGAGCAAAATGGCGCTCCATGGTAGCCAACCTTCGTTGCGGAGACGGCACTCAATGATGATGATGATGATGAATCGGTAGCCGTCGGTTGGGATCAAACCCTACCTCTTGTCCTTTGTAGTCCAGTTCACTAACCACTGAGCTATCGCGGCTCCCCGAGTGTTCTTGTGCCAAGTCATATTTGTCTCCATGAGACAGGCACTTATGCTGGATTTCCCTAGTCATGGCGACAATCGTTATATCTCAATATTAATTCATTCACTGGTCGCTTCCTATAAATCCACGTGCTCGGCTTTTCTCCATTATCATAGCATACACGTTAGTATCGCTAGTGAAACCATTATAATCAAAACTGAAGGATCACTGATGTACATGTTTAAATAGTTTAAGTTTGCTGCACGGAGTGTGGTATAGCCACCCTCACGATCTATCCTGCTTGTACAATACCCCGACAATACACGAAGTCAGTAGTGAGCCAGTAATAGCAACTATTCATACCATAAGGTCAGGGTTTTTATATCATCATATAATGATACAATTGGCCATTATTGGGGGGGGGGGGGAATTGACCAGGCGATCATCTGATTTGCGGCAAAGTATGTCACATGAATAATAATAATAATAATGTAACAGCCCCAGAGTGCTGAACACATACTCCAAGAATGCACTGAATATAGTAGACTGGAAAATCCATTGGCCCATAGATACAACACTACAGACAAAACTATATGGGCCACTGCAAGATTTACAAAAGACAGAAAAATGTGTACAGGAAACGACATTGCAGACATAGATAATAATTCTGGCGAACGAAAGATATAGATAGATAATAATGTAAATAAAAATGAAGTAAATACAGGACTGCAAGATTTGTTAATTTCTTATAAAATGTCTTTCTCTCTCACACATACATAGAGTGTGTTGGCTGGTGTTAGGAAGCAAATATGATTAGTTCATTCTCGAGGAAGCCACATCAGCTTTACAAACTGACAGCTTGCTCTCTCTTACAGAAGGTTACGACAAAACAGCAAAGTAGAGTGCTGTCCAACTAACCTACTTTAGTTACACCCATACAACCTGATATGCCTACATTTGCCACACACTCTTTGACATATAATTTATTAATATAAACCATTCCATAAACAAATATGCTGCAACGTCATTCGTTCCAATTCGCGACATCTTTAATGGCTGGACAAAATCTTCAGCATTTGAAGTTGTTAATCAATCACTAATATCTTTAGTAATAAAGAAAAGACGATGGTTATATGTTGGACATGTGATGAGAAGAGATAATAACCGAATAGCAAAGCAAACCCTCATGTGGGATACAACAGGTAAGAGGAAAAGAGGAAGACCTAGAGAGACACTGAGAAGAACATTGATGAGAGAGGCAAGAGCAGCAGGAATCGGCTCCCTCAATGAGATAGAGCTGCTTGCACAGAACAGAGACAAATAGCGAGATTTGATAAAATATCTTTAAAAGAATTGAAAACTGCTAGAACAAAAAATCAGATAAGAGAGGGGGTATCTACCGGCTACGGCTCGAAAGGTCAATAGATAGATTTGAAGTTGTCATTGTATGAGGTCAAAGGTTGGTTTTGGCCAGACCTCTATATCAGGCGTTCTTTCTCTAATGTGGATTTTCTACAAGGTAAAACATACTCCTCCTTTCTCTTCCCTATCTTAGCCTCTTTACCAGGGGCTATTACAGTATAATACTTTTTTCAACTACTGCTATTGCTAGTGTTTCTTCCTCTTCTTCTGCTATATGTACCACCACTGATACTAGAGCTACTGTTTCTGACTTTACTAAAACCGCTACTACTAATGTTACAGCTGTCACTACATCTGACAACTAGTGGTATTGGTTGATACAAGTCATGGTACTACAACAACAGAAAACAGATCAAACACCTCTGTGTGAAGAAATGTCACATTTGAGGATTATGGTATTACTGATTCTGCCAATATTTAATTTACATGTCACGGCAATATGAACAAAATAGACACTTGTACCATAGATTCTTGCTTCTTTGATCTCTTTAATCTAACTTTTTTTTTTTAAATAAGCTTGACTTATTTCATTTTCGATTATTGTCATCTCCTTCACTTTCTCATATACCACTTCGGATAGCGAGCGTGATACAAGCTCTGGCTCTCGCAGCTCTGACACAGTCGACCACTGTCGTGGGATGATGATATATTGGTTTCTTGTTGTTACTCCATTTTACTCTGTCTGCCTGGAGCTAGCTCTGTGTCCTTTTCCTCTTTTTTTTTCTTCTTAATATGACCAGTATGATAAGCCAGCTCACCCTGTTATGGTGAAGTCACCTAGCCTGTCATCTTCAAGAGGTTAAAGAAAGACAATACTCTCTTGGCGAGAAGGTAGGAGGAAGAAAAACGATTGACTCTCTGCAATAGACATTTTCGAGCTCGAATTGACCTCACCTGTCATCTCTAAACCAGTCTAGCAGAGACAGATAACACCGATCTTCAGCTACACTGGCAGACCAACAACAAACAAACGACCACGTCTCGAGATGAACGCCTCGAAGATTATTACATCACGCGCTCGATTATCATTGGTTGTATGGGAATCTAACATTCGTGCCCGTCAGCGTAGATCAAATGGCGTCTGTGACAGCTCTATGTCAATTCCAAACGTTAACGGCGGTAACCAATCTCCCTCCAGCAAATTATCTCCCGTCTCCTACATTTATCACGACTCATCGCGAAGCACGTTATCATATAATACTACATAATATACAGTGGAATTTCGTTTGTAAATACCTCAATTAAAGTACAACACTTTACAAAAATAAACGAGGAGGCTAAAGATCTAGATTCAGACGATTACATTATCCCTTGCTGCAAAGCTTCGAATAAAGAGTTTACTTTCACTAATTGGTGGGACGAGCTTTTTACATGGAACAATGGTGCGAAACATGTCCTTCAGTTGAACGAACTGGACAGAAAATATGTGGGTACTTGGTCGTTGGTCAAGGAGGGAAAGATAGCCGAGGAGGATAGTACTGAATCGGGTTCCGGTAAAAGAGGCCTTACACTTTAAATTACAACAATAGTGCTGTAGGGTCACAACAACAGTGCTGTAGGGTCACAACAACAGTGCTATAAGGTACTGTGGTTTTACTCTTATAATTAGTTGGCAGTATCTTATTTGTAAACAAACCATGATAAGGCAGATAAATTAGCTAAGAGAGGATACAGACAGACATAAATTAAAAATCAACATCTCATTAAACACAGCCAAACAAATCATAAACTTTAACAGTAGAGAAAATTGGCTGAATGGATGATCCTTGGGAAAAACAGACAGAGAGAGAGAGAGATCTTTTAAAATACAGGTCAAGGCCAAAACCCCATTACTACATTAACAGCTTAAAAAGAATAGACCAAACCTCCATTTTTCAGACTGGGAACCGGTCATGTACCACTGAACAACCACATCAATAGAGTGCAACGAAACCAAACTCCAGCATGTCCACTCTGTGAACACCCACATGAACAGTAGAACACCATCTTTTTGAATGTCCAAAGCTCACTGACATCAGAGCAACTCTACTTCCCCAAAGACCTGATAAATGGAACACATTGTAGGGATCTACAAAGAAACTCAGAAATACATTTAGATATCACTAAATATGTAAGTAGTGATATCTGCATTGGGCCGAAGGGCGGCAGCTCAAACGCTTCAGAAACCATAACAACAACAACAACGAATAAGCCATGATCATAATTCAGTTACTTGCTCCAAATGGAAGATTGATATGGTCAGAGGCCTTGCATCTCTTCCTATAATTTCTTCACCAGAATTTGTTCCGTCTCACCGTTTGCCTTTTGATTATTTCAGTCGAGCTTGAGTCCAGTTTTAACTGATAGCCAAGTACATAAGTTCATTATTTATCAATATCTACTTCCTACCCTTGCTTCCAACAGATTGGATATAGTATTGTTAGAAAGTAATACTGATGTTTATTTAACGATATGTCTTGTTGAATTCAGCCAGGTCACACTACCAAAGTGCCTTGTAGCTTTTCAGTCCGTCATTTTATGTTGAGACCATCTTCAATGCACTCGGAAAACACATATAGATGCTCTTTGTTCATCAGCGCCCATGTCAGTTCGGTGTTGGTTGAACAAATTCTCTCACTGGTCCAGATTAGTGTTCTGATCTAGCAATGCCATTCATGTAACCCATATAGTGAAGTAGTTTCACTTGTGTGTCAAATGTTCTTCACTCTGCTATCTTCCTGGGGCTGTTAATTTTCTCTGCTCGGTCCATTAGAGAAGATACTGGATAGCTTGGTGTCATGGCACGGAAAACAGTCATCAACAGAATCGATATGATGTACTGTGGATATAGAATTGTGGAAGGACATGATCGCCTGCGCCAACCGATATGGGACATGATGATGATCCATTAGCTACCTCTCTGATTGTGTAGAAAGGCCCAATCTGTTATTGTCCTCAATACCAACATGATAAAGAAAAAGGTAACATTGTGATCTTTAACCTCTGTCATTGACTCCAGTCATTGCCAGTGTATCAAGCTCATCGAGTCAGCCAGCATACAGACATGAGCTTAATATTGTACTACAACATGTAGAAGTCTTCGTCACAGTCGCAACCTCTATCGTCATATTGGTGTCGTCATTGCGTAGACGCCACTAGTTTCATGAATATTTTTGCTACTGGAACATGTAGTGAACGCGAAGCCACTTCGTTGACGCCACTAGTTTCATGAATATTTTTGCTACTGGAACATGTAGTGAACGCGAAGCCACTTCGTTGAAGGCGCTCTTAAAACCCGTCTGTGTAAATCACAGCGGCAGTGTCATTGATATTTTGTCGTTCACAAATGCATGTAACCTATCTATTGACAACCGAGTTTTGATACCATCCTCAGTGGAGTATGATGATGGCACAAAATGTGGCCCGGAACTTTAGATGTTGTTACCCATTTAGCTGCAGGTCTAATGTAAGGTAATAAGTTTAGTCCACGGATTATCCTCATGGCACACGCCCACAAGTGTTCAGATCACCACCTCAGCTAATCCCGCAGTGCTAAGCGACTGAGAAATCATTCTATATTCCCGTTGTAGCTCTCTTGAATTTAGACATCTCCCTTGACTCTAGTCCACACACACACATTTCACCATCTGTCTACTTCTAATTGAACTAATGATCAGCGTTTATCTTTAGGCAAGTGCGTGATCTTCACATCATGGTTTTGGTTTCCAAAGTGAATAATTCGAGCGGATAGCGCAATGTCATGTACCTCTCAATGTTTTCAAATATAATCGCATAGCTTCATTTTACACTGGTTGGAGTCTGTCAATGTGAGTTACACTAGAAGTGTGTATGGCTATAACATATTCAATGTCGAGATGATCAGTCCCCTTGTACAAAAACAATAGGTGTTCTACACTGGCAGCTGTCATGTCAGGCCTCTCCTCACCAACAATCCCTTGTGATGTTTTTACATGGTCAATATGTACTTTGAAGTACAAGATACATTATCTCATTGTTATTTGTAGCAAAAAGCCCCGTCACGCCAACTGGCCTATAGGGAATATGGTGTTACTGACCATAATTTTTATAGACCTTCAGCACAGGATTTTTTTTTGGGTAATGTGGTCAGTATTCGCCCGTGCCGCTTAACGTTCATAGGACAATTTCGGTACCCATTTAAACCTCGGTGAACGCTGAAGCCGCCGACTCTTGTCCTTTGTAGTTCACTTACTGAGCTGTCGCGGCTCCAAATTTGTTTGTGTACTTTATATTTTCTTACAACTCTTCTTCCCTTAACTTTTCCTGATGTCACAGTCATTTATATTGCAGCAAATGTTTTCACTTAACATTTCCACAATGACAATTGCCTTCTCCTCCATGTTGGTAGGGTTCCCTATGCCTTGATCTTATAGAATAACCCTTGCTGGCATTATCAATATTCTTCAGTAAAAGAAAGAGGAACAAATAATCACATACATACACATTCATACTAGTGATTAATTTCCCTTTATTTAACATCAGCTTTACTGCGACACTGCATGACTATTTATATACAATTTTACACACATTCCTCATTCTTATGTAAAACTGCATGTCTTCGGGCACCAACGATTTTCTTGTTTGTTTTCCGATTGTGATCTACTTTCAAATGTCAAACTGACTCTACACAACTCTTTTTTTCCCGTTAAATATAAATAACGGGTTGATACTTTACATTTAAATATTTTCTACAAGTCCAAAGGTTGTCGTGGATTGGGTAGAAAATTCACTGAAGACATTTTAAAAGTGTAAATTACTATTGATTTCTCCATCATTACAGCATCATGGACAATAGACAAGAAATACGAAAGGCCGTCGTAGAACTAGTGTGGCTCTTAAGTAAAGTGCTAAGAAAATCAAGGGTAAAATTCGTCTTCATTGCCCGCTAATTAGCAGATTGAATTGTACTGTGTTTTGCATACCGCAGTCTAGTGTTTCACGCATCTGATCAGGCCTGTCTACCTTCGCGCAGAGCAGAATTTGTAGATGGACAAGAGATCATCATTATCTTAAGTCTCGCAGGTGCATATATAGAGTACCCAAATAACACTAGGGATATGAATAAAATAGCAACAGGGAAATATTGTCACAATTATGATGCAGAAATACAAGCAATAAAGTTGGCAATAGAAAAACTGCTGAACAGTAACCTTAGCCCACAGCCTGTAGTGTTTTTGACAGATGCAAGATCAGTACTCCAGGCACTACAATCCAGAAAATTACAACATCTGCTGACCTTATTGACTGAACTCTGCAAGCAACACAGGGTTGCCCTGCAGTGGATCCTATCTCACTGTGGAATACCAGGAAATGAGAAAGCAGATCAGTTGGCAAAGGAAGGTTCAACAGGCCTAGATTCACCGGTTACATACCATCATAAGAAACAGATAATCAAATCAATCAGAGGACCACAAGCCCCAAATCAGGATGCCTTTCATAATATGAATAGATATGAACAAGTTATCATTATGCGCCTCAGAACAGGACACAATCGACTCCATAGTCACATGTATACAAAATTCAAGATCGGCACCTCAACTACTTGTACATGTGGACAGGCGCCCAAGACTGCTGAACACATACTTCAAGACTGCACTGAATATAGAAGACTGAGGAAAATCCATTGGCCCATAGATACAACACTACAGACAAAACTATATGGGCCACTGCAAGAATTACAAAAGACAGTAAAATTTATACAGGAAACGACATTGCAGATATAGACAATACTTCAGGCGAACGAAAGATAGATTAAGTCTCGCAATAATGATGATCGTTGGGACACTCTTGATGACGTATTTACAACTTTCCTTCACCCTCCACGATTAAGAGCATCTTTCTGGGATGTGACGAAAGTTAATCATGTCCATTCGCCGATGTTCAGTGGTTAGTAAACTGGACTACAAAGGACAAGAGGTAGGGTTCGATCCCAACCGACGGCTTCTGGTTCACCCAGCCTTTCATGGGAACCAGGGTTTTTTTCTGGGAAAGTAAAGCGGCACGGGCGTAATACCGACCACATTAACCCCAAAAATCATGTGCCGAAGGTCTGTAAAATTTATGGTCACTAATACCATATTCCCTTCCCTACTTGGCGTGACGGGGGTACTTTACTTTTTTTTTTTATTCGCCGATGTTGTCTTCCCGCCGATTGAAGTGTCTGCCTCGTCTTCTTTAGTTTGGTACTGTGCCCTGCAAAATTGTCTTAGTAGGGCTTTTAGATCTTGTAACGTGCACATATCATTTTAATCTTCCCGGGGAACAGGCAAATAAATGCAGAGATGCGGTAAAGCTGGTAGCAGGGGACAGGTGGTGGGGTGTGACACACACTCGTACAAATACGTTGGTACACATATGGTGACAGTTTTACAAAAAAGGGAGAATACAAAATATATGACGTGTCGGCCTGCATGTGGCCTTCTTCAGAAATCATTGACAGCACAGACAACGAAAAGTCTTTTCGATGATGCCCCGATGCATTACTTGCTAGTCCGCCAATCTGTAGCATTTGCAAAACGAAGGTTTGGTAATTGTTCTGCCTCCGATGTTGACGGTTCCGAGGTGCTCTTCGAGAGAGCCTGTCATAATTCTTTAATTAGAAATACATTAGATAATGTGGGAATAGCAGACACTCTTATCTTACTCACATGCTTGTCGAAAACAATTTGCCCATCATCACGTTCACAGACACTCCTTTGACCGTTCCCACAGCCATTTGATTACAGTTGTCTACTTTGTCACTGAGGTTGTATTTGTTCACGCCACACGCTGCCAGGTGCTATTTTAAAGTACTACAGGTCTTGCTGATACTTTCAGGGAGCACACGGTGGTTTAAATTTGCAGTACCTTTTCCTGATCAAAAACTAGCTCGTTACTCAGCTAGGACGTCACATACTGCGCATTCAGCCTTTTGAGGGTCATTTTAAGCATAATTTTTCTCGGGTGGCTGATGAGACATATTACAATAAACTTTCGCACATAAATAAATCAATAAATATTTTAAAAAACCTTAAGTGAGAGGAGGTGTGCGTGAAACTAAACTAAAAAGAAAACGTAGCATACTTTGAAAGAAAAGAGGACAGAAATAATAACGTTACACTACGACTGTAGCGAATAAGGAAGGATACGAAATGAATGTTCTATTATCATCGGCAAGTTTTTGTTCGGTAATGTTGTCAGCAACATTATCCGCCTTCTCTTCAAAGAAAAAAAAATAATGGTTGGGTGAACCTAGAAGCTTTCGATCGAGATCGAACGCCACCTTTGTCCTCGACAAGGGAAGTGGGCATTGAAAATACAGTAGAGGGGACAACACGAATAGACACGGGACAGATAGAAGGGAACGATCTGACGCTGAATGGCAAAATGGTTGAAAACAAAATAGAGGGTCTGTGAAGACATTTCTATTTATTTTTTCTTCTTTCTCTCCCCGTATGTCTTTTATCGTCAAGGTGAGATACAGTTTTCGATTTGTTGCCCTCTCCTGTTGCTATATTTCCTAATGTTTCTAATATTTCATCAATCCATATCTTGCGTGCTCGGTCCATGGGTCTGGTGTTTTCGTAGCGCTTATTGAAGGTTCATTATTTCATATTTTGATCTCTCTGTCTTATTACGAGACTTAAGCATTACATATACTGTTTCTTTATGTATATTATTCAATATTGGAAATCATTCCTAGCTTTTATCTTTGTTCTTCATTTCTGATCGTGTCTCTCAGGCTGCTCCTGCCATGTGTTTACTGTTACTGGTTTTGAGTCTAACGCTCAGATAGCACAACGTTGGAATAAAGATTTCGTGAAGATATGAACTGTTTGATGGACAAACAACATCGTCGGTAACATGGTGGTAACGCGCTAGCTCAGTGATAAAGTGAACATCGGTTCGATCCAACCGTCTTCACGTTCTCCAGTCGATCCAGCGAAAACAAAATGGTTTCTTGCTCACTTAATTGGAGGATGGAAATAACAGCAAGGAAGAGCGTATATCTAATCTCTGAAGTGTTGTGGTCCAGTAAGGTGAGATTTAGTACTTCCCTACACTACAACATTACATATGTCACGAGTCCCTTTAAAAAAAATGACTTTGAACAAAATTGATTATCAAGTAACAAGATAATGTATTGATTATTATAATTTTATGCTCAAAAGTTGCTCCACGGGTGTGTAGGGACATCCGGTACTTAACGATGTCTTAATATTTTCTCGAACTTCCAGGCTATATGTTGATTGTGGTAGAATATCAACATCCAGACGGGTACAAAAAACAGTACCAGAAACTATCGATTTGCCTGCCAGTAAATTACAGGCTCCTGGCCGGCATACAAGTTTCGGAGTGATTTGCTAGTGAAGACGAGGAAAAGTAGAGAAAAGGGGGTTGAGAGAGAGGTATAATCATGCCTCTTATTCAGGTTTGAGTTGGAAGTCTGATTAAGTAATGAGGTCTCAGAATAGATTGTCCACGACCTTGCACGTCGTGAGAAGGAAGAAATTAATGTGCACGTCAATTATCGTTATTTTCTTCCTGTTTCTAGTACATGACGTTAATAATTTGCATTTAATAGCAGCGTGGACATACTTTCTTTTATTTATTGCATTTTGTTCATCCCCTAAATCTAACACGAAATTCTCTCGCTACAGAAAATTATACGGAGGTTGTTTAAAAAAAAAACAGAGACAGAAAAAGATAGTTAATTAGATCTACATTATTAAAAATCGCCTACGGTGAAAGCGAATCATGAACAATGAATAAGCAAACACTTTAACATAAGGATTTTGTTGCATTTGTGTGTGTATCTTTATCAAGATTAAACCAGCGTAGATGTATCATGATCATATTCCTCTATTTGCCTCCTGTCATGACGTCCCATAATCTATCTACTATCCTGATGCCTCACTATTTCTCGCCTGTCCTCATATCTCACCGTTTGTCTCCTGTCCTAATGTCGTTTTAAATAGAATGAGAAGTGAACAGACGTATACAAACATACGTTGTAGGTACATACAAACCTACAAGGCGTAGGTACATACGCCAACCGAAACATGGACACTTACTGTCCATCTAGAACGCAGAATGCATGCTGTGTAAATGAGATGGCATAGAAAGATCTTGCGCAAATTTTATGCAGACAGTATCACCAATGTGGAAGCTCTAAAATAATACGGACACGTTACAAGATCTATAGATACTAAGACTACTCTGCGAAGCACAGTGCCAGGCAAAAGAAGACAAGGAAGAGGAAGAGGTGGCAACATCCGATTTTAAAGAAGATTAACCTTCGTAACATCTCAGAAGGCAGTTCTTAATAATGAAGATTGCAAAGAAATTGTGAAATCGTCTCAACATGCTCCAACGGTCGTCAAGGTTACGGAAGTAATAATGTGTTAATTGACGTCAAAGAACCAGTAACAATACTATCCAGCTTGTAGATGATCAGAAACTGGCATCGTCTCAGCAGGAACATCTCTTGACCTTTTCAAAGAGTAAACCCTGTTCTCCGTCTCACTTGGTGGCTGGGTGAACTACGGGGGATATTACAAAAAACTCTGGTGCTGCAAGAAGCATTCGAACCCTGGTCGCATGACGGGCGGGCCACTACTTTCACAAGTACATTAACCATGCTACCTGGCACCGAAAAAAAAAAATTGTACTTGTCTAATCTTCGTCTCTGTTAGCACTTCTCGTTTTAATCTTACATTATGTCTTGAAAGAAAACTATTAGATACCACTGTCATTCTTCTTCGTCTTGACGTTTGCCCATTAATTGGGAGTGGATGAGTTATGTCACTAGTTTACGGCAAAGAAGCGATATCTGCGTCTTTCGAACCAGCACATCTGTCTTCGAGGTAAGTAGATTTGCTTAATATTTGTTCCCAGACAGCGACCATTTTGGTCTTCTCTTTTCGACTTTTACCAAGGGTTCATTAACGTGCGCGAGTGCTAACGGGAACTCCTGATTTTCACCCTTATCCGAGAGAGCTAGACATCGAATCTCAATACCCGGAGACCAGGGACGGGTAAGGTCACGAAGAAATCATGGATATCTTCTTTCTTCTTTTCTCTTTCACTGATACCTAAAAGGTGTCGTGGTTTATATCATTTGTCGTTCTTGTGCTGCTCGAATTGTCTGAATTAGTGATTTTCCTTTGTTGTTACATGTCTCTGTCACTGCATCTATCCATCTTCTTCTGGGTCTTCCACTTGGTTTTTTTTCCATGCATTCTCGAGAAGAACGCCCTTGATGGTGATTGGTAAGGAGTCATTCTGACCAGGTGGCCAAACCGTTTAAGTTGTTGTTCTATATATTCTTGGCAGGGTTTTGTTCCTACCATTTTTCTTATGGTTTCATTTGGTATTCTATTTCTTATTGTGTTGTTTGTTACTTTTCTCAAGCAACGCATCTCACATGTATTGATCTTTCTTAAATGTGATTTAGAAAGGGTCCATGTTTGACTTTCATAGCATAAAGTTGGTATGAAGATGCTACTTATCATTTGTTGTTTAGCTGGCATAGAAATGTTTGGATGTCTTAGCAATGGTGAAAGCTGGTATGTGACAGCATTTGCTTTTTGTATTCTCATGTCAATTTCTCTGTCTAGTTTTCCATCTTCTGTGAACATTGTGCCCAAATACTTGAACTCCTCTACGTGCTTTATTTCTTTATCTTTGATCTTGATGTTTAATGGGTGTCTTAATTTGCTTATTCTTATAGCCTCTGTTTTTGCTGTGTTAATTTTCATACTGTAGTTTGTGCAGCTTTTATCTAGAGATGTTAAATGCTGTTGTAGCAGGTTTTCATCCTCATAAATTAGGCATTGGTCATCTGCGAAGAGTAGCTCATTGATGTTGGAGCTCATGGATATGAAGAGGGAAATTCCCACCGTCTGTGGCTCGGTTCGAACCTGGGTCTTCCTTGTCTAGAGGTCGACATCTCACATCTAGACCACCAAGTCCTCAACCGTCACAAATATGGTCACATAGCATGCAAAATCTAGGTGCTATGTTGCTGCTTTACAAGACGGCACTTGGTGTGTCGTTTGTCAGCCAGCTGTTAAGGAAAAGTATAATGGCAACATGGCTACCTTACATACAAGACATGAGCTCAACTTTCAAGGGCATGCACGTAGGGTACACACAGGTACTAACTCTACTGTTTTGTTTTCATTTTCTATTGTATCACCAAATACTAGGACTTTCGGCCAATATGGCGGATAGGCGACAAGAACCGTTGAGGCTGTTTGAAAAGTGTTCCTTGTTGCAGTTTCCTCATATTTCAAGTCCGGGTTTCTGATGAAGCCACTGAGTTTAGTGCTTTGTGCACACCGTGAGCTGTATATTTCATCCGAATCGTGTTTCGATATTCCGATTGTGTACGATGAATGACGATATTGTATGACGAATGACAGTTTGGCTGCGTTCACTTTCGAGCTGGCTACGCCTTTTGTCTTTTGGCATGTGCTGTAGCTACTACGATGGGGACTGCAGCTGCCTTTCTTTGTTTGGATCCTTCAATGTGATGAGATGTTAATTCGTATGATTTCACTGACACGGGCGGTTGAGCCATTTTAATTCGTTTGCAGTGATGCCGTGGCCTTCGACTAACTACAACTACAACTACCAAATACTTTCTCATCTATTACACACAGCTTATCGCTAAACGTTACACGCTGAAATGCAGAAATGAAAATTGACAGAACCAGAAAGGGTCGATTACTGATCAGCTTACCCACTCACACAAAGATATCTGTCAAATATTATTAGATTATTTTTGTCATCAAAGATATATGTCAAATATTATTAGATTATTTTTGTCATCAAAGATATATGACGTAAGATGTCGTGTATCGAGATCATGTTATTAGTGCTACCTGGATAGTGCATACTTGTTATTAGTGCTACCTGGATAGTGCATACTTGTTATTAGTGCTACCTGGATAGTGCATACTTGTTATTAGTGGTACCTGGATAGTGCATACTTGTTATTAGTGCTACCTGGATAGTGCACACTTGGCTCTGATGCTTCATTATTTGGTTTGTGATGACTCCTTGTCCCAACTTCTCTTTTCCCATAACATCTCTAAAGAACCGTGATCGTCTACTCCTTTTGATATTAACGAGACTGCGTTGTGTTGATACTCCTGCGAGAGCTTATTTATTTGTCCTCTATCTAAATGGAGGGCGGGTGGCGGAATCGATAACTTGTCGGACTCCAGACCAGAGGAACGCGGATTCGAATTCCGGTATAGCCAAACATTGTTTTCTATCGCGGAAGAAATTAAAAACTCAGACTCGAACACCTTACGGCGATGGCACTGGACAACCAGTCTTTATTCTCCGGTCCTATAAGCCCCCTCGGCAGTCCCTAGTAATGGGAAAATGCCGTCAAGATTACAGTAAAGAAACGGGAAAATGCCGTAAATATTACAGTAAAGAAACGGGAAAATGCCGTAAAGATTATTCGGTGAACAAACACATACGATTTCAAAATAGGGATATTGCATTAGGTAAACATAATGGAGGGGTATAGTACAACATTTCATTGGTTTATTACTTCTTTGGTTAGTATCTACCGAGATGTTAATGCGCGTACTCTGTTCTTGACAGAGTTAGTCTTATCAGAAAACAAACAAAATTGACTGGTTTAATCAATAATAATACTCAAAATACTTACAAACATAAGGATACGAATTAAAATTTAAAACAAATTATTATTAATCTGAGAGTAAATAGGCGAAACTGCAATTGAACAAAAAAATATATACTAAAGGATCATCAAAGGTTTAAAAAATAAAAAGCAGGAAGTTCTTCCAGTAATTTCCCCTGTCAAAAATGCGGTCCTGAATACACGAGATCCTGTTGTAAAGTTACCTGGGAATGTTTATACTCTGGAACATCTCTGTTGCAGAGAGAGAGAGAGAGAGAGAGAGAGAGAGAGATAGTGTAGAGAGAGAGAGTGTGTGTTTGTATATATAGAGAGAGAGAGTGTGTGTGTGTGTTTGTGCGTGTATATATATATATATATATATATATGTGTGTGTGTGTGTGTAGAGAGAGAGAGAGAGTGTGTGTGTGTAGAGAGAGAGCGAGAGTGAGAGAGAGTGTGTGTGTGCGTGTATATATGTGTGTGCGTGTGTGTGTGTGTATATATATATATATATATATATGCGTGTGTGTATGTGTGTGTGTGTGTACATAAAAGGCCTAATTTTCATGTTTATTTGTTTTGTCCGTTGACACAATATTTAGAATGATGTAAATAGTTTAGGAAGCTAGCGAGAGCGAGATAGTGTCAGTCAGTGGAGTGCCTTTTTTTTACCAGGTGTAGATTTGTTGAATGATTGATATATCATTTATGTGATACATTTTTTTCATGCCAACCTTGTGATATATCGCTTTCATGCCAGCGTTGTGATAGCACATCTCTTTCATTCCAACGTTGTGGTGAAACATCTCTTACATGCCAGCGTTGTGATAGCACATCTCTTTCATTCCAACGTTGTGGTGATACATCTCTTTCATTCCAACGCTGTGGTGATACATCTCTTTCATTCCAACGCTGTGGTGATACATCTCTTTCATTCCAACTTTGCGGTGATACATCTCTTTCATTCCAACTTTGTGGTGATACATCTCTTTCATTCCAACGTTGTGGTGATACATCTCTTACATTCCAACGTTGTGGTGATACATCTCTTACATCCCAACGTTGTGGTGATACATCTCTTTCATTCAAACTTTGTGGTGATACATCTCTTTCATTCCAACGTTGTGGTGATACATCTCTTTCATTCCAACATTGTGGTGATACATCTCTTACATGTCAACGTTGTGGTGATACATATCTTACATGTCAACGTTGTGGTGATACATCTCTTTCATTCCAACATTGTGGTGATACATCTCTTTCATTCCAACATTGTGGTGATACATCTCTTACATGTCAACGTTGTGGTGATACATCTCTTACATGTCAACGTTGTGGTGATACATCTCTTTCATTCCAACATTGTGGTGATACATCTCTTACATGTCAACGTTGTGGTGATACATCTCTTACATGTCATCGTTATTGTGGTACATATGTTTCATGTCAACGTTGTGGTGATACACCTCTTACATGTCAACGTTATTATGGTGCATATGTTTCATGCCAGCGTTGTGGTGATGCCCCTCTTTCAAGACAGCAAATTATCTCTACATGTTTACAATTGTATCGACAAGAAATCAATGATCGGCTAATTGGGGCTATTAAATTCTGAGATATACAGTGTAATGGTTGCAACAAAGAAACATACATCTCCTGAATGCACAATTAAAGTAAATGGGACAGTATTAAAACAAGTCAATTCAATCAAATATCTGGGAACGAATTTCACTTTAAATGGTAGATGTAAATCAGAGGTGGTGTGCAGAATAATTCAGATAATAGCAGCATTCCAGAAAATGAGAAAGATGTTATGTAACTCTTATAAGTAAAAGTAAAGTACCCCCGTCACGCCACGCCAAGTGGTATATAGGGAAATATGGTGTTAGTGACCCTATATTTTACAGACCTTCAGCACATGATTTTTTCTGGGGGGGGGGGGGGTGTCCGGTATTACGCGCCCGTGCTGCTTTACTTTCCCAGAAAAAAATCCGGTACCCATTTAAGGCTGGGTGAACGCGGATGCCGTCGGTTGGGATCGAACCCTACCCATTGTCCTTTGTAGTCCAGTTCACTAACCACTGAGCTATCGCGGCTATGTAACTCTTATGGTCAATGAAAATAAGAAGCTTTTCACTTGTTTTTGTGGAGCCAGTCTTAACATGCGGACTGTGAATCGTGGACAATAGGACAACAGCCAAGAACATTTTTGAAGGCTACAGAAATATGGCTTATAGAATAATGTTAAGAATACCACGGGGAGCTACAAAAAAGAGTAACGAGAACGTTCTAAAAGAGGCCTAAGAAAAAATCATGTACAACATCAGAAGGAAGCAATCATTATTTATGGCCATGAAAAGAGAAGGGAACAGTTAGAATATATTGATGACAGCTGGAAAAGAAAAAACGAAGGGATAAAGAAATATATGCAAACAGGGAGAAAAGATTCAAGATAGTTTAAGAGAATGGTTTCGTAGAAAGTCAACAACAGATAAAAACTGCACAGAAAGAAAGTTGTGGAGAGACATAATCATCTATGCCAGCAGGCATGGCGCTTGATAATGATAATCCTGGTCCCAAAACATAAACACTTCACTTAAATGAGTCAGGACACGGGGAAGTGAGAATAAATGTTAAAAAGTTATTTAGAAAAAAAAAAAAACAGATTTCATTAAAATTAAAACTGCAAATGTAAAGTGACATATTTGTTAAATTAATCAAGAAATACGGTGGCGGCAGGTATCCCAAGATTGCGGAAAATTTACTTTCACTTCTATAAATTGGCAATTTAATAAATTGGATATTTTTATATCAAGAAGCCAAGGGAGAAAATACTTAAGCTATCTGCACGTTATCCTTCTTGTTGTTTCGTAAAGAAATGTGTAGGCTGCGTTGCTGACAACACGTTTTTGTCAATTAAACAGACTGTATCAATCTCCCATTTGTGGGTTCCCTTGCTGATATCATGTCTATGTCAATTAATCAGGCTGTATCCACCTTCCTGTGTGTTACCGGGGCCTCATTATGAGGGAAGTAAAGAATAGTGACACTGTGACCTTCTAGGCATGTCGTAAGAGGCGACTAAGGAGGTTGATCGATGGCTTCACAAGCTGTCATTGTAAAAAGTATTGTTATGGAAACAGCCATATATTTTAGAGTAGTGATCTCTGCAATATGTGCCACTTTGGCACGCAAGATTTCTGTTTTTGAAATTGTGGTTCTGCCCTATGTGCCGTCTTCGGCTCGAAAGGACTATAGATAGATATATAGATAGAAACCTAAACAAATTGGGGAGGGAGGGAATAGAATAGGAACGACCAAAACCATTTCTAACAACGTGAAATATATACTCAACTCAAAGTAAATAACACCAGAACAAAAACAGAAAATAATAAAGTGCGACATGTACTCAGTATTTCTAGATGGCGCGGAAACATCGACATTTAATAAGAAAAGAGAAGAAAACTGAAGTCCTTGAAATGTGAGTTTATAGAACAATGGGAAGAACTGGGATGACAGAAAAGAAAACAAATAATGAAGTTTTGAAGCTGCTGATAATTAAGAAAGAACTATTTATCACAATTAGGACACTAAAGAGACACATTAACCTAGAGGGGAAAATAACAAGGTAAACTAAGCATCGATCTCTCTCTCTCTCATGATATTATTAACAATTCAAATTATGATGAATCCCATCACCAGAGACTAAAGTAGACAGGCAGCAGCAAGAGATGCCCAGGAGAACCTATGGCAGCCTGTTACAAGAGACGGGGTGAATGGCATTCCATGGTACAAGATGATGATGATCATCATCCACTCTCTACTTGCTCAATCACTCTCTGTTAACTTTCTTGGAGGCTACTACCAACTATTCTATCGTCGTTATTAGGTGCTATCATCAATTATCTAGATACCACCACTCTCTACTTGCTCAATCACTCTCTGTTAACTTTCTTGGAGGCTACTACCAACTACTCTATCGTCGTTATTAGGTGCTATCATCAATTATCTAGATACCACCACTCTCTACTTGCTCAATCACTCTCTGTTAACTTTCTTGGAGGCTACTACCAACTACATACATGATTACATAAATCATTTGCGATATGCGGATGACACAGTCTTAATAGCAGAGACAGAGAATGAACTACAAGAAATGATAGACATAATAGTAAAAGAAAGTAACAAGAAAGGTCTCAGTCTGAATAGTAAGAAAACAGAAGTAATGGTTATATCGAAGAAACAATCATCACCATCATGCAGCATAAAAATAAACGAGACAAATCTGAAACAAGTACAACGTTTCAAAAAATGGGCACAATAATTACATCAGATGGAAGATGCACCACATAAATAAAAAGCAGAATAGCTCAGGCGAAAATAGCATTTCAGAAAATGAAAAATATCTTATGCAACAAATCTATGTCAATAAAAATGAGAAAGAGAGTTCATCGGTGCTATATAGAACCAATTCTGACCTATGGAAGCGAATCATGGACAGTAGACAAACAAATGAAAAGACGATTAGAGGCCACAGAGATGGGATTTCTCAGAAGAATGTTGAAAGTTCCCTGGACAGATAAAAAGACCAATGAGGAAGTTCTCAAATAGGCCAACACAAAAAAGGAGCTCTTAAAAAACATCAGAAAGAAGCAATCAACATTTTTCGGGCACATCATGAGAAGAGGAAAGTTGGAATACTTGGTTACAACTGGCAAAATAAAAGGAAAGAGAGATCGCGGACGACAAAGAGAGAAAATACTGGATAGCTTGGTGTCATGGCATGGAAAAGTCAACAACAGAACTGACACGATGCACTGTAGATAGAAGATTGTGGAGGGACATGATCGCCTACGCCAACCGGCAGGGTACATGATGATGACTACCAACTATTCTATCGTCGTTATTGGGTGCTATCATCAATTATCTAGATACCACCACTCTCATTAACTTACATCAACTGTTCAAACCATCATCATCATCTCCTTCACTTGATATCATTAGCTATTACATTTATCATTACTCCCCCCCCCCCCCCCCCCCCAGTTGCGTAGTACCACTATCAATTCAAAGTATCACTCTACTCGCGAGCTACCATAAAATATTTCAAATTATCACCTTTCTCAAATACTATCACTAATTAACTTTTCAAAATACGACAACCACTTTCACGTCATCGCAATAGTGCTACATTTCAACAATTTAGTCACTGCTATTCTTTATAAAGTGTTCGGGTCGCTTCTATGTGGCATCACCAACAATTCAGATACTGATTCCTTTCAATTTGTTATTATCTCAAACACGCAATGAATAGGAGAAAACGTGTCCACACTGGGAAGGTATGCGTGCGTCAGCAGTGTACGAAGGCCGATATTATATTTCACTCAAACGTCTTCTTTAAGGCTGTAAAATAGCAATGGCGTGTGTTATCAGGGATTTTTTTTTCCCCCCTGAAGTGCTGATCAAACTGGAATAACTCGTACTTGTTCTGGCAGAACATCGATTCTAAAATTGGCAAAATGTTCTAGAGAAAGGTGAAACAGGTGCTTGGACATGTCGGCTGAGTGTGATGTAACACGGAGGAGAGAAGATAGGGGAGGAGGACAGAAGAGAGGGAGGGGTGAAAGAGGGGGGGGGGGTTGAGCTAGGGCTGGATGTGTGCTAAAGCTGTAGCCCTTGTGATGGCTATTGATTGAAAACTGGAGAGGACCGGGGTAATGGGGAGCCATCTCCGAGATGCTGGCTAAGGGAGAGGGGTACTAGAGGGCTGATGGACAGGGAAAACTGATAGGGGGACAGATGGCTTGAGACGAGAACGAGGTGAATTCTGTACAGAGAATAATAATGAAGAAAGCAAAGGATGAGCTTAGAAGATATACGAGAGAGTGAATATAGGAGGATGAGAGTGAAGACAGCAGGACGGGAGAGCAATTTGTGAGGACAATTTCCATAATGGAAATGGAAGAGAAGAAGCTGGTGGCAACGTTACATAACGCGTGAAATTGCTTCCAAGCGGTGGGTGTTGTATGGACGCCGTTAGTTTCAGATTTAGAAGTCGGGGAAAGAAATCAGATTTAGAAGTCGGGGAAAGAAATCAGATTTAGAAGTCGGGGAAAGAAATCAGATTTAAGGTGTGGTTCAACTAAAATGACTGGTGACGTGACCAACGGAAGACGCTAGTCAAGTGATAAAGCCAAAGTAAACAATGTTCAACAAACAGTTGTTATTATTATGATTACTATTATTATTATATAAATAATTATATATATAGAGAGAGAGACAGGGAGAGAGTGTACAGATAAATAACATCGGCACAGCTATATGTATACATATTATTATATTATGTATGTTAAAGCATTTAAGAGAAAGAATCAATGTTATAGGGCCATACTGAGAAGAGAGAAAGGGATAACGGCACTAGGATAATAGCGTGATAAACAACGATATTTGAAGAGTAGGAAAAAAACAATTACACTTTTGAGAACAGAGAAAAAAACAGTGATATTAAGAGAAAAATGATAGAAACAGTGATATTAAGATAACAAAGATAGAAACAGTGATATTAAGATAACAATGATAGAAACAGTGATATTAAGATAACAAAGATAGAAATGATAGAAACAGTGATATTAAGATAACAATGATAGAAACGGTGATATTAAGATAACAATGATAGAAACGGTGATATTAAGATAACAATGATAGAAACAGTGATATTAAGATAACAAAGATAGAAACAGTGATATTAAGATAACAATGATAGAAACGGTGATATTAAGATAACAATGATAGAAACGGTGATATTAAGATAACAATGATAGAAACGGTGATATTAAGATAACAATGATAGAAACGGTGATATTAAGATAACAAAGATAGAAACAGGGATATTAAGATAACAATGATAGAAACAGTGATATTAAGATAACAAAGATGGAAACGGTGATATTAAGATAAAAATGATAGAAACAGTGATATTAAGATAGCAAAGATAGAAACAGTGATATTAAGATAACAAAGATAAAAACAGTGATATTAAGATAACAAAGATAAAAACAGTGATATTAAGATAACAAAGATAGAAACAGTGATAAACTGAGAACAAAGATAGAAACAGTGATATTCAGAGAACAGAGAAATAAACATTGATGTTAAGAGAACAGAGATAGACACAGTCATATTGAGAGAACAGAGATAGAAACAGTGATATTAAGATAACAAAGAACGGAACGGTCATACTTACAGAACTGAGAAAGAAGCATAGAAACTGTGATTAGAAAAATCGAACCATGGCACTTAAAGGATAAACAAAAACATAAATCTTTAAATAGGAAAAAAAAAGGACAAAGGCAATTTTAAGTTTAAAAAAAAACATGGCTTCACAAGGAGTAAATGAGGAATAGTGATATTTGGAGAATAAATAGAGAATAAATGATAAATTTAATGGCATGATGGCAAAGTGCCTCACACGTTACTTTTCTTATAAGGAAATGGAAGCAGTTCAACAAACACGGAAGTTCAATGTTTGGATTAGGGAAAAGATCGGAACATTGGCAGACAAAGAGCACGATGAATCAACGACACATGTCACGGATAAGGAAATGACAACACAATAAGTACTGGAATATGAGATATTTGTTTCTCTTCTTGTATAAGAATCATGTGCTGAAACCTGCAAATCATAGTTTAATTGTACTTTGAAAGTGATTATATGTAGGCTGTGACCACAGCCATCTGGATGCGATAATATGCAACAGTGTTTCGAAGAAACTCGAACTTCCACATGTTTCTTGAAACTCGCACAAAGATCGATGATGTCACATGACCTACATCCGTCACTGCGCATGAAGCCAGCTTCTTTACGAGGCTTCCATGACTAGATAACAACGCCATTAAAGACGTATCAATATATCATGTTGTATTGATATTCACAGAAGTTAAAAGATAAGGCACGTTGCTTCAGGTAATGAGAATCAGTACACATAAAGATAAGTAGAAGAATGATTCAACATCTATGTGGAAACCAGTCCTGCAAAAAAAAGATCGACATATTCAGGGGAAGACAATATCAAACAATGCTTAGGCCTAGGGTGAATAAACTTTCGTACACTAAGAGCCAGCTCTGAAAAGTATAACCGAAGACTGAAGCTATTGTAATGTACAAATAGTATCTTTGGTGGAAAGTAGAAGACAAGAGGAAGTGAAAAGAAAGAGAAAGAGGGAGCGAAGGAGGAAACAATTTCTTTGAAATTTCAAAAAGAAAACTGAACAATAAATTATAAATACTAAACGGAGAGCTTACTGGTTTAATGAGAGGGTTGTGTTTCACAAGTGGTTATCGCATTACAGGATGAAGAAATAACCAGAAGTCAATTTCTTGTGGAAAGTACATTTTGTTACCCACTTCTCTTTTCTAATTCTATTTTATCCTATCTATGGAACTAGTTTCATTGTAGTGAAGAATTCCCCATATTCGCTCCAGCACTTGTCACAGCAACAGTGCCCAAAATGCATCGATAAATTCCGTTGACAAGGTCGCTCCGTGCATGTCCTACCCGATTGCTCAGGCGACGATTCTAAATCTCCTTAGTCGTCTCTTCCGACAAGCATGGCAGGTAACAGTAGCTCTATTCCTTTTTTTAATCACCATATAGGCCCGGGTATCCACAAGGGCATTTTTCAGTCGTGTCAACTATTACTAAGTTCAATACCTAACTTATTAAAAGTTACACAACATCCACCACGCCGCTGACCACGGTTTGAGTAACAGTGAAATAAAGCTTAAGAGAACCGAGACAAATGTTTGATCATAGCTTCAACCATACATCTAACTCGTTTTCTTATCGTCTTTCTTCCTCACCTTTAACTCAGCAGCCACGCATAATTAAGCCAATCCCGATAATTAAAGAAAAAGATGATTAACTGCTGCAAGGATGATAGGAATATTATTTGTTTCAATTATTGTTTCTTTCAATTTTACTGGATCAGCAGCATAAAACATCCTACTATTTTCAACCGCTGTGGGATTCTATTAAACGCCCACTTTTAGCATTATCACCTTGTTCTGTCTCCGCATAGAAGGTTAGCTATCATTTCACTCTATCTCTAGCCTCGATGGTACATCTTGTTATTGTTTTTCTGCTCACTTCTTGATGTCTCTATCTGTCTCTACTTCGTTTACCTTGTAATTTCTCCTCCAAAAGAACTTTCAGTAGGTTTTTATGTCTCTTTAGTGTCCTTAAAAATCTAACGTTTCTAGTTGGTATTGTTATAAATAGTTCTTTCTCCATTAAAAAAGCTTCATTGTCTATTTTCTTCTGTGTCCACCAAATTCTTCCATAAAGCCAGATTTTATCTTCTGTTTTATTTTGCGTTCTTGTTTCTGCACCATGAGTCATGAGCAGATACACCACTTTTGTTATAAATTTTACTTCCCATGTTCTTATTTTAATGAGAGTATATATTTCATGCCGTTAAAAATGTTTGCTTTCATCCCTACTCTTTTGTTTTCTCAAACTAATTTTCTGTCACTTGTAATGACGAGCCAATATTACTTAATCATGAATTCTCTCAGGGTTTCTATCATATACCTCTCGATGATATTGACACATAGTTTGTGTGTGTTATCATGGGACCCCATTTTTAACGTCCTTCAGCAGCAGCAGTAGTAGTAGTAGTAGTAGTAGTAGTAGTAGTAGTAGTAGCAGCAGCAGCAGCAGCAGCAGCAGTAGTAGTAGTAGGTACTCGACATTACCTACAATGAGATCAATGATCATTGAATCTTTCTCTCCCCGCATTGACCTCAACAATTGCCCTTGTACAACGTTGTACCTAATGCACCCTGCCTTCTAACCCGCGATCTGCCATAAAATGTGAGTTTTTAAACAGTGCTCGTTTTTCAAACACTTCAGCTGATGCCTGAGCTGCTGTGTGCACAAGTTCGCTCAATATCTGACACAATTTACAAGGCACGTGAACCCTAGGGGTCCCCTTGATTGATTTCAACAACTACAACAACAAAGTGCATTCCTCGGTCCATCATCAGGATCAATTTACAGCGAAGAAATTGTTCTGTTTGTATAAGCTATTAAAAAAAAAACGATACTGTCATTGCTATTCTATGGCTTATCTAAATAAAATAGGAGAGAGATAAAGAGGTAGGCGATAAAGAAGGGAGAGAGAAAGAGAGAGGAGGAAGAGGGAGAAAGAAAAAGAGAGGAGGAAGAGGGAGAAAGAAAAAGAGCAGAGAGAGGGGGAGAGAAGGAAAGAGTGAGAGAGAGATGGGGATAGGGAGAATAAATGATATGGACAAAGAGAGGAAGTGAAGCAGAGAGGGAGTAGTCTTACACGAAGATGCAATGCTTGGTGGTCACTATTTACATTTGCAGTCTGTGATCACAAGAAAAGAAAAAAAGAGCAAAAGTAGGAAAAAAATAAAGGCGTGTACGACAAACTAGCACAGAAACGAAAGAAATGCTGTATTTTGTTATCCATTATGAATAAAGATGGAATGCAAATCCTAGTAAATCAAGTGAAATATTCATTCTTCCATTTGCTCCTTGTGAAACGAAGTGTGAGAGAGAGAGAGAGAGAGAGAGAGAGAGAGAGAGAGAGAGACTAAATTAAGAGAGGAAAAGGACAAGTGTTTGGCAAGATCGACTGGACAAGGAGCGCAGTACGAGGGTACTCACATTTTTGTGATTGACCAGTTTCATGAGCACAAACTCCCTGTATGCTCTCTTTGCATGTGTGACATTCTGGAAAGGTCGGCTCAACTTCTTAATCGCCACATTCGTATTTGTCAACGTGTCACAGGCAGCGCTGAAAGACATTAGACATTGTCTCAAAATTCCTGTTTTAAAATACCATTTTTAACAGACTAAACCTTTATTTGATAAACAAAGAATAATAGACAACAAATAATTGCAATAGTGTAAACACAGCCCCGAGAATACTGCAAATAGAGCTATATCAATAGCTCAGGCGAAGAAAGTAGAAAATCACAGCTTAAAGGCTATATATATATATATATATATATATATATATATATATATATATATATATATATATATATATATATGCACACATAGAGGAAGGGGTGGGGAGACGTATATTTCTTTAAAGAAATAAAGAGGTGCCTCATCTCTTTAATGCAAAATACGAATACTGAGACAAAGAAGAAGCTTTGGAATGAAGGAAATCAATTATTGTTCCAAACTTTCTAAAACGTTAAACATTCCTAAGCCTGACTGTAAACATCTTCTTCTTCCTCATTTTCTTTTCAGCGTTGAAGGGAGATATAATTTACGGTCTTTTGCTCTTCTGTTCTCCTCTGCTGATGTTATGTTTCATAGTGTTTCTAACATTCCGTCATTCCATCTTTTTTCGTGGTCGGCATTTGGGTTTAATGTTCTCGCGACGTTTATTGAAGGCTCGTTGTGTTGTGTTTTGATCTTTCTGCCCTGTCATGTGGCCGCACCATTTTATCTGTTGTTTCTTTATATATTCTATGGCGGGGATTATTCCTAGCTTTGTTCTCAGTTCTTCATTTCTGATCTTATCTCTCAGGCTGTTTCCTGTCATTCGTCTAACACATTTCATCTCGATAGTGGTTATTTTTCTTATTATTCTTGCATCGACGGTCCAGGAATGGCATTGGTAGCACAACACTGGGATGAAGATTGTATTGTACAGTGCCCATTTTGTCTCTAGAGTTATTTCCTTATGTAAACATGGTTATGTGTAATTAAAAAGATGGTGGCTAGGTGGTTAGTGCGCTCGCTAACCTTCCTGATCAGAAGTGTCGGCGTTCAATTCCCAGAAGTGGGAGATTTCATGTTTATTTTTTTTCCGGGCTGATAAAGCTCCGGGCTTCAAGTTCAATCAACCTTAAAAAATGGGAAGTGGAGATTTTTTCTGGGAAATAAAGACGACCTGGGGTGACACCAACCAACCTGCCCAAAGTGCGCCTTGGTCAAGGAAGATAGTTTATTAACAATAGTTACTGACACCATATTATCTATACGCCTAGCAAATCGTGTAGGGAACCTTTAATGTAAACGAGTGAAAATAATATTGGGCACAAAGGATCTTCGGCGTCTCACCAGTATCGGTCAGCTAGGCCAATGAAGAAAGTAGGAAGCGAATGGTAGCGCTTGATCAATATGGGATGTTCCAGAGGTATATAATGCCACTGTTAAAGGGAAGTATACATGATGAATCTCTCTTTCTCAACGGTAGTTTCGTCACCACTGCCCACAGACTCACAAGCAAGACGTGTTTGGATTGGACGAACACCGACATTTATCATGGGACAAAGTTATTTTTCTTTACTCAGATGAATGTCCTGCTCAAATAAATATTTGTACTAAAGTGTCTGTAACGCATGCATCATCCCGGCGGCCGGAATATATCCAGAGATTCCATCTTTGGCGATCGGTGTCACTCCACTGTGTACTTTCACAGGAATTCTTACGAAAGAAAGACACATCTACATGCTAAAGGAGCATCTTCCGCCGTCAAAGCAGGTAACGTACCTTGATGGTGCACGTTTTAACACGATGACCAAAAGTATGCAGTTCATACAAGCAATGCAAGAGAAGTATGCGACAGTACTGAAGTGTCCATAAGCAAGATTGGGAAACGCAGTGTTGAAGCTGACCACGTGATATCACGTGACACGCAGGCTCAGGGTACTTGACAACACTTACCCTCGTATTTTTCGCGCGAATATGTCAAGTGGTTACGTCACTGTAATTATAGTCCGAAAACTTTTCGATGGCCAATTGTATGTATTTGCGCATACATAAACACATATACATACGTAAAAAAAACCACACACACACACACGCACGCACGCACACACGCATGCACGCGCGCGCGCGCGCACGCACGCACGCACACACACACACACACACACACACACACACACACGATCACGAGTGAGGCTGAGTACTAAAAGATATTGTCCAATGGAGTACAATAATGATGCTTCTTAACTCAGAAAGAGAGTATTGTTATTGTTATTGGTTATGGAAGGCCTCGGTCTCACAGCAAACGAATTAAAATCCATAATTGCTCAACCGCCCGTGCCAGTGGAATCATCCGAATTACTAACTCATCTCCCAAACAAGGAAAGGTAACTGTAGTCCCCATCGTAGCAGTCTCAGCACACGTCAAAAGACATAAGGCGAAACCGCGCAGAAAGTGAACACAGCCAACTGTTCCCTGTCATACGATATCATCATTCATCGTAAACAAGCAGGATATCGAAGCAGGATCAAAACGGATGAGACACACAGCTCACGGTGTGCACAGAGCACTTAACCCAGTAGCTCCTGCAACAAGCCGGACTTGGAATATGAGGAAACTGCAAGAATGAACACACAAAGAGAGTATGTTTGTGTGAATGGCGGGGGAGAGAGAGAGAGAGAGAGAGAGAGAGAGAGAATTTATTTTTCCCCGTTTAAAAAAAAAGAAAAGATTTTGTAGCAAGACCACTGACTTTTACCAACTTCTGCAAAACAAATTTATAACTTGCGTTGACCCAAGTGGAAATAAATCCAGCTTTTTTTTTTTAATTCACAAAATACGTTTAGAACCCTTGAACCAGCCAGCGAATGCTGGTATTTGGTATCTTTTCAATGACTACCTCCAGTATATAACCCATATGTTTTGGGTGAGATTTTAACAAGTTATAACTCAAAATTTGCTGAATCAAATTACCGTTAATTAAATCTGGGTTCATACATTAATTATTAACATTTCTAAACTACTCATCTGTGACACAAAAGTATGGTACATACATTTAAAAAAAAAAAAACAATGCTACATTTCACAAGAGAAAGGTGGGTTTTTTTTTTTTTAACTTTTCAATGGCCGTCTGATAAATATAAACGTTTCTGTGTAAATATGATTGTTAGGGAGAAAAACACGCAAGTGAAGCTATTTTAGCATTAAGCAAGGCACTTGATACTTCACACCAGGAAGACGCGCGATCGAGTTCGCGTGTTGCTATGCAGCGGCGATTACTCGTCTGTCTCTACCCTGTCGATATGCCAGAATGTCATGAGCAAAAGTGATAGTTCTTCCCCTACCATCCAGCTAAACTTCCGTGATTGTTATTGAGTTATTTGCGGGTCATCATCATTGCACTCCGAACATGTCCATAAGTGCTCAGATCCCCTCCTCAGCAAGTCCCTCAGTGTCCAGTGACTGACGACTGCAGTTCTGTGTTGGTTGATAAGTCTTCTTACACGGGCACTAAGTTTCTCATTTCTGGCTGTGCCCATTTTACTCCCATCTCTTGCATCCGAAGGAGTGACGTGGATTTTTGGTGGCCGAAGTCCTGAGCTCTTCCCACATCTCGGAGGGCATTGATGACGTCCGCCCGATCCATTGGTTGCCTGTCCTCAACGACAGCGCAGCTAGCCAACCTGTCCGCTCTTTCATTTCCACGTACTCCAGAATGTCCAGGGACATTGACAAAGGTGACCTTACGTATTTTTGACTTCTGCAATGACTCTAACCATTGCATGCGTACAGAGCCCGCCTCCACTATTTTTTTTTCTCATGCCCATCGAATCACTCAGTATACAGGCATGGGTGAAGTCTTGTGACTCCAACCAGTTGAACGCCATGGTCACTGCCATCACCTCCATCGTCGTGCTACTCGTGGTCATGACGTATGCACCACTGTCTTCTTTGACTACTTTGCCTGCCGAGCGTGCTGTAAATGCCCATGCACTTCTTTGGTGTCATATTACAGATCCGTCTGTATGGATGACTGCATCTTTCTCATCGGTGTTATCGCAGATGAGACCGTTGACCTCCGCATTGTCCACGACTAAGTTCTGTTCCCTTCTTTTCCTGTCGAGTGTGATACTACACGAAAATGTCCCCTTGAATGACATAGGCACATGTATCAATTCCTTACCAACGTTGATATTGGCGAGTCCACAGACCTGTTTGATGATATCTTCTGTTCGGCCCACTCATGATTTGCCTCTTTTCAGCCTAGCACCTTTCCCTGTGTTGAGCTTATGGAGCAATGGATGCTCTTTATCTGCACTAATCTTCAGGTATGCTTGTGCCCCCAGATCTTGATTCTGTCACTCATGGTTGGAAAGTCAAGAAGATACCTCATTGTTACACAGGGAGTGTCCCTCGGTACACCCCAAGATAATGCGCATGTCTTCATTCTGTATTTTCTCCAGCCTATCAATTTGAGTCGTAATGACAGTAGGAATTGCCAGGGCATACTTGATTGGTGCGAGGACTAATCCCTGGAACAGAAGAACAAGTAGCCTCTGCTCGATGTTGGTAGCTGCCATGATTGTTATTGTGTACACGTTAGACAGGGCTGGCGACAACTGCGAGCCTTGCGGCAACCCTGGACAAATGTATGTAGGCTCGGACGACCAACATCCTCATCTGAGTATCACTTTCCTCTTAAACAGTGATGAAGCGATTAAACTGATGAGGAAGTGGTGCACCGTCAGGGCTGAGATGCATGTGCCTGAGGTACTCAAATGATACTCTGCTGTATGCATCTTCCAGATCTATCGCAGCTGCACAGGCTTCCTCTCGTCTGTGGACTTCTTCGTCTGCTGTATGCATCTTCCAGATCTATCGCAGCTGCACAGGTTTCCTCTCGTCTGTGGACTTCTTCGAAGACGTCATAGGCGAAGACTGCCGCATTCAGCCATGCCTTTTTGTTGTATCTATAACCTCCGAGTGTGGCTGGGAATGCGCGTATCCGTTATGCTCATAAGTGAGTATACGGGCAACCACTTTCTCTAGTAGTTTGCCCGTAGTGTTCTCCATCGTGATGATTCTGTAGGCATCGATCTGAAAGCGTACTTTGTTTGGCTTCGGTAGATGTAGTAAGTATCTGTGTGGCCACTCCTTCTTAATCTGACCACTATGAATGCTGGAATTAAACTCTTTGGCCAGTTCCTCCAAGTCGTCGTCAGCTAAATCGCTTACGTCGTCATACCGATCATCTGGACCAGACACAGTGTTGCGTGATCTTTTAAGTAATGTACGATTTGCATCGGTTGTGATTGTAAAGTTCTCCCATCACTAACTTCTCACTAAATTCTGAGAATGACCCCTTAATCCTCATTCGTACAGCCTCATTTCTTTCGTCAGCCCGTTCAATGTAGCGCGCAAGCAAGGCCCTTCCTTTGCTCTCATCAGATTTGTGCTATGTCTAGAAGTCTGGGATGCCTCAGCGCTATGTGCCATTCACACTCTGATGAATGTGGCGAGGGATTTTTCTAAGCACACTTTCTTACAGAAATCATCCCACTTGGCATCCTTAGACTGCTTAGTACATACATTGAAGTGCATGATGTTCTGATTAACCTTTTCTTTCAGGTTGTGTTCTCCCATTCTTCCTGGCTTTCTGTCATGTCTTGGCCGCTCGTCTCTTGTTCTGCCATGCTTCCTGGCTTTCTGTCATGTCTTGGCCGCTCGTCTCTTGTTCTGCCATGCTTCCTGGCTTTCTGTCATGTCTTGGCCGCTCGTCTCTTGTTCTGCCATGCTTCCTGGCTTTCTGTCATGTCTTGGCCGCTCGTCTCTAGTTCTGCCATGCTTCCTGGCTTTCTGTCATGTCTTGGCCGCTCGTCTCTAGTTCTGCCATGCTTCCTGGCTTTCTGTCATGTCTTGGCCGCTCGTCTCTTGTTCTGCCATGCTTCCTGGCTTTCTGTCATGTCTTGGCCGCTCGTCTCTTGTTCTGCCATGCTTCCTGGCTTTCTGTCACGTCTTGGCCGCTCGTCTCTTGTTCTGCCATGCTTCCTGGCTTTCTGTCATGTCTTGGCCGCTCGTCTCTTGTTCTGCCATGCTTCCTGGCTTTCTGTCATGTCTTGGCCGCTCGTCTCTTGTTCTGCCATGCTTCCTGGCTTTCTGTCATGTCTTGGCCGCTCGTCTCTTGTTCTGCCATGCTTCCTGGCTTTCTGTCATGTCTTGGCCGCTCGTCTCTTGTTCTGCCACGCTTCCTCAACTTCGTTCCACCAGGATGGGGGCGTCCATTTCTCCTGGGAAGGGCGCCCTGTTTGCTATGTCTGATTTTGCTAACGGCGTCCTGGTCTGTGATCTCTTATTGGAAGGTGTTAAGCTTGTTTTTCTGCCATCTATTTCTGCCCTTTTCAAATAGAATGACACATGGAAAGTGATCATTTCCGTTAAATTCCCGTACACTCCACCTGCAATCAGGTGAGATGCGAAGGTGTGAAACACATGAGCCAGGTCTATGACACTATCAGTCTCCTGTTCGAGTAACCATTCCGATTGTGCTTACATTATTCACATCTAAAGTGTCCTGCACCAGTGCGTCCTCATGGTCTTCTCCCTGCTTTCTGGTTGTGACGTTACCTCACTGGTTGCCTCTAGCATTAAAGTCTCCACAGAAAATGACGTTCTCATCGAACGCAAAAAGATGCAGCTATTGTTGTGTGTCCAACTTCCCTTTATTGGCATACTCATTTACAACAATGAAAGGAAGAATCAATATTCTACCTACCCTTTGGCACATAAAGTCCTCAATAACAATCGCCCTCTGTTGTTTGTCTTGGGAAAATATCTCAAGCCCGACCACCTTAAGCAATTCTCTCTAACTTCTTTATTAAACATGTATTATCAGTCTGCTTTTCTTTGTTTTTCCTCTATATCTTTCGCAATCTATATAGTCCAGCGGAAAATAATCTTTGCTGGAAATTTTGAGGACACTGTCAGAACATGACATATACAGCGCTATCTTATTTTAAGCGTTCCTGCTTTGATAATACACTTTCATTATATATTTTGTTAACATATCCAACTAAAATAGTCTTCGTATTGTTCATTTAATAATATACATGGTTTCTATTACGTATCTATCCACATGTCCAAGTAAATGCAGCTAAAGGTAGACTACAAGACAGTGTGTAAGACCAGAAGGAAACAGTATTACAAGGAAAATGAAGGTCTACCATGATACTGTGTTCACCATCCTGCTGAAGACAGCTAGGCACGTAACCTTAATTAAGTCAATATGGAGACGGATATCAATACTCATAATAAAGCGGTAGGATGAAAGTACTTTGAAGTCGTCATACAATTAATAGAATGTTCATAATAAAGCGGTAGGATGAAAGTACTTTGAAGTCGTCATACAATTCATAGAATGTTTATAATAAAGCGGTAGGATGAACGTACTTTGAAGTCGTCATACAATTAATAGAATGTTCATAATAAAACGGTAGGATGAAAGTACTTTGAAGTCGTCATACAATTAATAGAATGTTCATAATAAAGCGGTAGGATGAAAGTACTTTGAAGTCGTCATACAATTCATAGAATGTTCATAATAAAACGGTAGGATGAAAGTACCCTGAAGTCGTCATCAACATTCAAGACATATACACGTTTCTGCCAATAAAAACGAAAATGAGTATGTGCGAATGTTTGATCATTACATTCGGAAATAGCTGTTCTACTGGGAGTTCAATAAAGCAAGTGACAGTACAATAGACAGTACACTCGGTGCCGTCTCCACATTGAAGGTTGGCTACCATGCAGCGCAATTTCACTCTGTCTTGATGGTGCACGTAGTCATAGGTTCACCTGGCCACTTTTTTATGTTATCAGTCCACTCCTTCCCTTCCAAGATGATTTTAAGAAGGGTATTATGTCTGTTCATAATGTTCAAAAATTTTCAGTTGTCTTTTTCGAATTGTGTTAAGTTGTTTCTTTTCCATTGTCAGCTGATTCACAACTTCCTTGATTGTCTTCTTTTCCTTACACTGAATCTTCCCATTTTCATATAGATCCACGCTTCAAAGGCTTTCATTTTCTGCTCTTATCTAAAATCCTTGTTTCTGCACCACATAGGAATGTTATGTAAATACAACATTCTGCTATTTTCGTAGTTTCAGGTCTGACTTTTTTTGTTGCTTTGATGTCAGTATATCTTTCATGTTAAAAATGCTTTTTGCCATTCCTATTCTTTTGTTTATTTCTGTCTTACATTTATCATCACTTATTATAAAATATCCAAATTAGCTGTATTATTGAACCATTTCTAGGTTATTTCCATCTACTTCAAGATCCCCTTGTATATTGTGTCCTTCTCTGTTAATAATTACAATTTTAGTGTTTTTGGTATTTATTTCCAATCCATATTCTTTGCTTATCTTGTTCATTCGGTTCACTAGTTGTTGTAGGTCTTCAGGATTTTCTGCCATTAATACGGTATCGTCAGCATATCTTATATTATTGATTTTTAGTCCTGGCAGTCCCATTATGTTTTTGTCAATCTATTCACTGTATAAGTTAAATAGATATGTTAATAGAATGCAGCCTTGTATTGCTCCTCTTTTAATGGACGGTCAAATACTCAAAAGAAGATTATCTCAAAGTGTCTCTAAGAAGCGTCGATATTGACGTCATCTCATGAGGAACCCCAGCCACAGACCACACATTACGTGCAGTAACTTCAATACAGGGCCTAGACATCAACGAGGAACGAAGGAAACGCGCCCTGCTGAGAACAATCAACATCAGTACGAGCAGTCTCGATCAAGGATGTCAGAATTTGACTTTATATACAAAACTACGTTGTAGCCTTATGTCGCTCGCACATTCTGCAAACGATTTTATTTTCCCAAAATGAAACTTCTATTTTTATATTTATTTTAGAGACAGTGCGTGAGTGAGTGAGTGTGTGTAAAGTTGGCGGTGTTCTCTCTTTATACTATTACCCTTTTTTTAAACACTGCCTTGTATTACGGTCCGGGTATACGGCATATTTCTGTGTTATGTTTACTAATATATATTAGGAGAAATGTTTCTTAGACTACATTAGATTACTAAACAGTAAGTGGTATACGCAGGGGAGAGAATGAGGCATAGATGGTTTTGTCTGGGAAACAGTATCAGCGCGTCATTCACCGAGGTTGTATAAGATTATTGAGCACGCAATATAGTTGCATGAGAGGAGAGTTGCATGAGAGGAGAGTTGCATCTATATTTACATGAAGAAAAGCCTCAGGGACAAAATGGGCAATGCACTACAAGAATGTGCTCGAATGCACCTGATTAGGTGACCTGGGTCGACTCCAAGATGGGACTTTATTTTCCTACCGACACGGGTTCAAGGTTTAAAAGACGTCGAAAATGAACACCACAAATTTTATGTGAGGAAGATGGGCGGCTTGACGTAGTGCTAACTATATTACTCATATATATTTGTGATGTTTTCACCATTTTTTAAACCACTGGTTAAAGCTTGTGAGCTTTTTTCAGGGACTGAATCTTGCGTAAATACCTGTTTTACTTTCAGTACACATGTAATGTCCTCATTAGTAATAGAGACTCTTTATACAGAGCTTCGCAGCAGGAAGCAATCTGATCATCAGAAAATGACCCCGAAGAGCAATTATTTTGGCCCTTTAGCTTCGTGAGCACTCTAATTATGGTGGACCTGTCTGGGTCATGACTCCTAGGCGTCGACCTCCTGCTGCTTTGACTATAAAACTTACAATATATATTCGGATCAAGATAACTACACTCAATCTGCGCAACACTTCTGGTCGAATCGACGGTCTTTAACAGAGTGGTATACTTACTTTTCTTAGCTGTAACCCACCACATCGATGTCCTCTTCGTGGTGACGGCGGTCTAAAGTGGCATGTAAATGCAGCGTCTTTTATATAGGCTCGCGTACAAGCTAATCTGCCATGACGTAATTCGGCGGGAAGGAGTGGATAAGAAACAGATAATAGGTGATAACGATAGGTCGGGCTGGGAACTTCATTCCATTGAACAGTCAGTATTTCAAACGTCCGGTGTAGCTCACCTACAGTTGATGTAATTTCTTATCGTCGACGCCTTGTATCATCGTCATCATCATCATCGAGTACCTTCTTCGCAACGAAGGTTGGCTACCATGGAGCGCCATTCAGCTTTGTCTCTTGCTTTGGTGGTGCAGGTTGTCATAGGCTGATTTGTCCATCTTTTGATGTTACTCGTCCATGTTAGTCTTGGTCTGCCTCTGCCTCTTTTACCTTGTATTTTCCCCTCCAGGATTACTTTTAGAAGGCTGTTGTGTCTTTTAATATGGCCCAAAAATCGCATTTATCTTGTTTGAATTGTGCTTAGTAGTTCTCTTTTCATTTTTAGTTGTTTTAAGACTTCATCGTTTGTTTTCTTTTCCTTCCATCCAATTCTACATATTCTTCTATATATCCACATTTCAAAGGCTTCAATTCTCTGTTCTGTTTTCTTGCCTAATGCCATGTTTCTTCACCATATAGGAATATTGAGAAGATGTAACATTTTGTTATTCTTAGTTTTAGCCCTGGTATTATTTGTTTTGATGTTAGTATGTTCTTAGTGACATTAAAATTACTTTTTGCAATTCCTATTCTTTTGTTTATTTCAGTTGTACATTTTCCATCACTGGTTATAGTATGTCCCAGGTAGTTGTAGCTTTGGACTGTCTCCAGATGTATCCCTTCAACTGTGATATTTAATTGTAGGTCTTGAGAATTTTCTTTGTTTATGATCATAGTTTTAGTCTTTTTGATATTCATACCTAGTCCATATTTTTTGCTTGTCATGTTTATTTCATTAAGTAATATTATAGTATTATTTCATAAGTAACTACTTTCGAAAGTTTTGTGCATTGAGTATAGTTATTTTGTGCCGAACCTACGGTGCAAGTCTTAGGGGCAATGCAGCAGGAGGTCGACGCCTGGGAGTCATGACCCAGGCGGGCCCACCTCCCCTGGAGTGTCAAGAAGCTAAAGGGCCGAAACACTTGCTTGACGGGGTCTTCTTCTGATGATCAGATTGCCTCCTGCTGCGAAGCTCTGTACAAAGAGTTTCCTACTACAGTAACTATTGTAGATCTTTAGGATTTTCTGCTAGTAGTACAGTATCGTCAGCATATCTTAGGTTATTGATTATCTTTCCATTAATTTGTAGGCCTGGCATCTCTGTGATGTTTTTAAAAATTTGCTCAGTGTATAGATTGAACAAGCTTGGTGATAGGATGCATCCCTGTCTTACTCCTCTTTTTATATCAATGGGTGTAGAGTTCTCCTTGAAAGTTGATGTTTTTAGTTCATTTGGTATGTATCCTGTGTGGTATATGTCGTTGCATATGTCTGTAATCACTTCAATGCCAAAATCTTCTAGTGCCTGTATCACCTCTATCTGTATGCTGTCAGGTCCAGCTGCTTTTCCTTTTTTCATTATTTTTATAGCTTTTTCCACCTCAGATTTTAAGATTTTATAGCCTTGTGTACATTTTATAACTGGTTTCTTGTCCCTTTGATCCTGAAATAGTTCTGTTATATATTCCTGCCATCTATCTATAATATCCTTATTGTCTGTTAGCATTTCTCCTTTTTTGTCTGCAATGCATCCACCTTCTGTGGCTTTTTTTATTTTTATTAGTCATTCTCTTTATTTCTGTGTGCATTCCTATTAAATCTTGTTTGCTTTCAATAGTTTCTATTTCTATACATTTTTGGCTGTGCCAGTCTTCTTTTGCCTTTTTGCGCATTTTGCGTATCTCATTATCTATTTTATTGTTTTGGGCAGTGTTCTTCGCTTGTCTCCTTTCTTCCATTTTTTTCTAAGATGGTGTTAGTTATCCATTTTTTGTTTTTTGCTCTTTTCTCTTTGGGTAAGGTATCACAAGTTTCTTGTATGCTTTTCTTTATGCATTGCCATGTGGTTGTTACTTTTTCATCAGGATTTTCTCTTTTGTATTGTTCAATTTCTTCCTCTAGCAGCTTCTGGTATGTGTTCTTTACTTGTATTGTATAGGTATCTTTAATATCTTTTTGATTTAAAGCTGTTATATCTAGTGGATTTGTTGATGAATTAGACTTTTGCTTGTTTCTCTTTAGTTTGATTTTCATTTTAATCATTACAGGATTGTGATCTGAATTAATATCAGCTCCTGGGTAGGTTGTGGCTTTCTTTACGCTGTTACGGAACCTTTCTTTTATCATTATGTAATCTATTTGATTCCTCTTCTTATCCCCAGGGCTTTTACATGTGTATAGTTTCTTTTTCTCTTGTATATATATATATATATATATATATATATATATATATATATATATATATATATATATATATATATATATATATATACACATATATATATACACGCCTTGTATATTCCAGGATTAAACTGTCGCTATGCTGTTGACTTACGCGCGAGTCAGAAGTGGTCGATGTGTAAATTAGTCGCCTGATCGTCTCAACGTCCGATTATTTTGAGATTGTTGACATGTCTCGGTTTCGCCAGAGCCAACATGGTGTTTTTTTTCGGGTGACTCAGTGATAGCCTTCATTTTCTTGTTCGCATACCCCCCCCCTTAATTCCTAGTCTAATAGGTCGTAGAGGGATGAGATCGTGTGAGTCCTCTGTCACTAATTTCCACAGCGAACACTCTAACCTGGAACCCCTGCAGTCTCAGCTCGGTGGCGAGATCCTTGTATTTGGCTAGCTTAAATGTATGTCGTTCTGTATCCTGGATTCAAATGGCATTGTGAGCTCTAAGAAGACGTGGGTCATATCTGATGTGTAAAGTGCAACATCCGGACGCATTCTTGATGACCTATGGGTACTTCTCTCGCCCTGGGAGGTCATCAGCCATCTCCCAGTCATTCGTTATATCCAGCATCGTTAAGTAGCTCCAGTTCTGACTTCAGAGATACCCATGTTGTTAATCATCGAGAGTTTCACATTAAGGGTAGATTTTTCCCCCCTAAGAATGTTGTTCAGAGAGAGGTCATTTGGCTTTCTTTGTTGCAAAGGGTTCTTTAACATGGGCACAGTGCATACGGTTTTTCGTCTTTATCCGAGAAGGCAATACATCAGGTCTCACTACACACAATACATTTCCTATTTACAAAATATATTACTTTGTTTATATAGTCACAAATCAAGGGTTATGTTTGTCACCATAGATATTTGCGATGCAAAGAAATAAACACAGCTGCCGCGAAAGGAATGGCAAAATTTTCGTTCTGTAATACTTAGATATGACAAACTTTAAGCCTTAGTCTTAACATATGGATGTGAACAATGGATAATAGGACAACAGACAATAAAATCACTGGAGGCTGAAGAAATGTGGTTTTGCAGAATATTGAGAATACCATGGACATTTAGAAGAGTAATGAAAACGTTTCGAAAAAGGCAGAAGGAAAAAGGGAGGTAATTTCCAATATTAGGAAGAAACAATCATCATTATAATTCTTTGGTCATGTAATGAGAAGGGAACAGCTGGAATCTCGTAACAACTGGCAAAATCGAGGGACGGAGAGATAGAGGGAAGCAAAGAGAAAAAGATACCAGACAGCTTAAGATAATGGCTTCGCAGAAGGTCAACAAAGAAATGGTAAATAACTGTCGAGATCGAAAGTTGTTGAGAGACATGATCACCTACGCCAGCAGGCACGGCGCTTGATGATGATGTAAGCCTAGTTCATACTGCTTCAATGTTCGCCCACAACACTTTGCCTTTGCAAATAACTGAAGAGAAGAGGGCATCTAGGCTAAGCATTGATTAAGTCGAAAAGCGAGAGAAGAAGAGGAAAAAGGGGGGGGGGGGAGAGAGAAAGAGAGTAGGAAAGGAAAATAGTGTCGCCGCAGACATCAAAGGCGACCGTCGAGATGTCACTTTTGAAGTCCGCCAAATACTTATGTTGTCGGGTTGACTTAGGCGCCGCTAATGACACAACTCACTGCGTGGAAACACGTGATATATGTGCTTGTATTCTGCAAGCACCTGCATTCTATGCATGGTACTCCAGTCTCGTGCCGTGGCTCAGCCATTATATTTTTTCCTGCCCCCCCCCTTCCCCACCCTTTACGTTTTTCTGTGGCTACCCTGGGGCCTCTGATCGAGAACCACTGCCCTAGACTACACAGACCTCTCCTCCACCCTACATCACTTCTAAATGTGATGATGGTCATTCAAAATATATGGGAACCAACACTATATTGTCATTAGGCCACAAAGCGTGGCGATTACCCTTACTATTTTAAACACAATTTATTCATGTTGTTAGATTATGGGATTGAGTTCTAGTCACATGACCATATTTTACACCTCTTCTCGCATATCACAGTGTGAATCCAGACTCTGGTGAAACTGCGTGTTCGCGCAATGAAGTTGTTATTCCTCTGAGAGACGATTAATGGTGATATGGAGTTCATAAATTGCGTTGAGAATTTCCCGTGTAATCAGGAAAGAGATCGAAGTGCCAATGAGCTCAGCCCGAGTACAACGATTAAAGTGCTAAGTGTAAAAAAGTAAAGTACCCCCGTCACGCCAAGTGGCGTATAGGTAAATATAGTGTTAGTGACCCTATATTTTACAGACCTTCAGCACATGATTTTTGGGGTAATGTGATCGGTATTACACCCGTGCTGCTCTACTTTCCCAGAAAAACATCCGGTACCCATTTAAGGCTGGGTGAACCCGGAAACCGTCGGTTGGGACCGAACCCTACCCCTTGTCCTTTGTAGTCCAGTTCACTAACCACAGAGCTATCGCGGCTCACATTAAAGTGCTAAACGAGTATAAAATGTACCCGATATTCCTCGAATTCACTTCAAACTTTTACTCCCAATTCTACCTGACTACATTTTCTTCATTAAAGACCATAAGCTATATTATGACCAATATACCCAGAACATTATTATCAAGTATCGGGCCTGCTGGTGTAGGTGATCACGTTTCTCCTGAACTCTATTTCTGCTGATGTAGACTAATTTGGTATCTTTTCCCTCTATTTCTTCTTCCTTCAAGTTTTCAGCTTCCACTTTATATTCCAGCCTTCTCATTATTTGGTCGAAAGAATTATGAATCATTTCTCCTCACATATGAATAGAACTTACTTTAGAACGATCCTATTACTTTCAGTCACTTACACTCACGTTATTTTCATACCAAATAACAAGCCGGCATAGTCTACATGACAAGATACGGTTTAGTATGTAGTAAGACACTCTGATAATAGAAAACTATACAGAGCTTTGCAATTGGGCAGTCTGATTATCTGACAGTCCTTGTTGAGCACAACGGTAAATAAAGTTTTGTTGTCACTCTCAGTGTTGTGTGTGGGAGTGGGAGGAGATGGAGGGACTGACTCCCTTCCCTGATGGTGGCCTCCTAAGCCTGAAAGCTTATAAACTTCTGGTCGAAAGTAATTGCCCATAACTTGTAATAAATAACTGTCACAACCCTACTTTACCAGAAACCATTGAGTGTCATCCTCCGCATGGTACTGGAAACCTCTAAGTCACAACCCTACTTTACCAGAAACCATTGAGTGTCATCCTCCGCATGGTACTGGAAACCTCTAAGTCACAACCCTACTTTACCAGAAACCATTGAGTGTCATCCTCCTCATGGTACTGGAAACCTCTAAGTCACAACCCTACTTTACCAGAAACCATTGAGTGTCATCCTCCGCATGGTACTGGAAGCCTCTAAGTCACAACCCTACTTTACCAGAAACCATTGAGTGTCATCCTCCGCATGGTACTGGAAACCTCTAAGTCACAACCCTACTTTACCAGAAACCATTGAGTGTCATCCTCCTCATGGTACTGGAAACCTCTAAGTCACAACCCTACTTTACCAGAAACCATTGAGTGTCATCCTCCTCATGGTACTGGAAACCTCTAAGTCACAACCCTACTTTACCAGAAACCATTGAGTGTCATCCTCCGCATGGTACTGGAAACCTCTAAGTCACAACCCTACTTTACCAGACACCATTGAGTGTCATCCTCCTCATGGTACAGGAAGCCTCTAAGTCACAACCCTACTTTACCAGACACCATTGAGTGTCATCCTCCTCATGGTACTGGAAGCCTCTAAGTCACAACCCTACTTTACCAGACACCATTGAGTGTCATCCTCCTCATGGTACTGGAAGCCTCTAAGTCACAACCCTACTTTACCAGACACCATTGAGTGTCATCCTCCTCATGGTACTGGAAGCCTCTAAGTCACAACCCTACTTTACCAGAAACCATTGAGTGTCATCCTCCTCATGGTATTGGAAACCTCTAAGTCACAACCCTACTTTACCAGAAACCATTGAGTGTCATCCTCCGCATGGTACTGGAAGCCTCTAAGTCACAACCCTACTTTACCAAACACCATTGAGTGTCATCCTCCGCATGGTACTGGAAACCTCTAAGTCACAACCCTACTTTACCAGACACCATTGAGTGTCATCCTCCTCATGGTATTGAAAACCTCTAAGTCACAACCCTACTTTACCAGAAACCATTGAGTGTCATCCTCCTCATGGTATTGGAATCCTCTAAATGACTGCTCACTTTTTGGGTGTTTGCCTACTTTTGATGAGACGCTCTCTGTTCAATCTCTGTCTGTCTTCTAGGTTACATTAGGAACACTGTTACCTCTTCAAGTCTTGCTTAAATATTCCATGGTCGCTACGTGTTCGCTCGCACTGTGACCAAAAATAATGTGATTACCTTGACGAACTCAGCACGCATTGAGACACGTTGGTTGTTGATCAGATGGACTTTGTAATGATTAAGTCCTGCAAACGTTGAAAAAGTCGCTATGGCTTTGCCTAATAACATTACATTTCAGATTATGAGTGCTGATCGCTCCATGTTTTCTTGAGCTTGTCTAATCGAGTGATTATTGTTTGGTCTACTTTCTGGCGTTACTGGATAATTCCTGTTCTGTAGCATTGTAAACATTCAACAGCCAGTCAATTCTTTTGTCGCTGTTTCAGCAGCAGTTTCAATTGCCCTTGTTTGAGCTTTTTCTTTCAGTCCAAGATGTTTAATAAGTCGCATATTGAAGTGGCAGATAGGTCTCTCGAGCTGTCCTCCATAACTAAGGTCTTGGCTAAATTTTTTACATTAAAACGGCATCTTAGCTTATAACCCTAGAAACTGTGCAACATTTATGGACAACGATGTCTGAGTGCATTCTGCTCATATATTAGAACTTCAGGAAAGTGATTTTATAACATTAACATACAAACAAGTGAATTTTCAAGCTCACCTAATTCTATACTGGTAATATTTTAGTAGATTATTGCTTACACTTCTGTATTAAATTTATACTTAAAGAAGTTTGAAATATTACATTTTTCACAACAAATATTTTTTAACTTCAGTAAAATCTCTAATCAAATTTAATTAATATTATCCTTCTTGAGTGCCGCCTCCGTATCGAAGGTTGGCTACCATGGAGCGCCATTCCGCTGTCTCTTGCTTTGATGGTGCAGGTTGTCATGGGCTGACTTGTCCATCTTTTGATGTTACTCGTCCTTGTTACTCTTGGTCTGCCTCTGCCTCTTTTACCTTGTATTTTCCCTCCCAATATTAATTTTAGTAGGCTTTTGTGTCTTTGAACATGCCCCAAAATCCTCATTTGTCTTGTTTGAATTGTATTTAGTAGTTCTCTTTTCATATAATTCTACATATTCTTTTATATATATATATATATATATATATATATATATATATATATATATATATATATATATATATATATATCATATCATATACAAATCGTATTTCTCACAGTGGACGTGGCAACCAAAATATCAGTGATAAATAAATAGCTGCAAAGTTAACAGACATATATAAAAACCGTTTATTGTTCAATTAGTTTCTATCCAACTCCATCTGATATCTTCTGTTGATTAAAGTCCATGTTCGAAAAAGTCATAGAAATGTAAAGATAAATGAGCGGACATAAACTACAAGCATTACTGCAACTTTATGGAGAATGCATGTGTAAGGGGACGAACTGGAGCGCTGTGTAACGTTTATTTTGGTGTTAGACATGGAGAGATAACTCTACATTTCGCATGTAGAGAATAATATATTTCAAAATCTAAAGAAAAAAGTACCGGGAATGTTGTCACGAAACGAGTTTTTGGCGCATCAGAAAGTACAATTTGTCCTCCACAGCATATTTTATATGTCATCCAATTTGAAACTCACGCAAAATAAAGCTAATTTCTCTTTCGGTTAAAAAAGGAAATATAAAAAGAAGCTGCGAAGAACCAATTTGAAAAAAGCCATGGAATATTAGAAAATGTTGGGGGAAGAGGGGGAGAAGATACATGTAAAATAAAATACTAGTCAGTAGTCAAATGTTCTAGCATTATACATAAGAAGTGGGATGAATATAACGTAAATGAGGGTCCTAGTTTCGGCATATGACCTCAGAGGCATTATTTAATAAACATGTTCAATATGAAACAATTTCTTCTCAGACTTGTATCAATCTACTGCTGTGCGTCACGTAAAATGCAGCATAGATACGTTTTGTAAACACTCAGCTTAACTCGCGTCTGCCTGTCTCATTCTTTATTTCCTTTATCCTCATCGTGTGGCTTGCCGGTTGGCGTAGGCGATCATGTCCTTCCACAATCTTCTATCCACAGAGCATTCTATCAGTTCTGTTGTTGACTATTTTTCATGTCATGACACCAAGCTATCTAGTTTTTTTTTTCTCTTTGTCATCCGCGATCTTTCGATCCATGTGCCAGTTTCTGGGATTCGTCTCATGTTTTTTTTCTCCCCTGTCTTTGATGTCCACAAAACCAATTTCTCCTCTGACTAATTTTACTTCTTCAACATTTCATTGCTCCCGCTGTGACATTTCAGTCAGACCACTGGGTCTTGTGACACAACCTGTATCAACATTTCTTTCTTTCTCAATTGTAAGATAATATTTGTACACACTTATGTTAATAGTGAACATTTTACCAGATGTCTTGGATTTGCAGTGGTCTCAGTCAAATATGCTTATGATCATACAGTAACAAAACATTTCCACAACATCATCATCATCGAGTGCCGTCTCCGCAACGAAGGTTGGCTACCATGGAGCGCCATTCTACTATGTCTCTTGCTTTGATGGTGCAGGTTGTCATAGGCTGATTTGTCCATCTTTTGATGTTACTCGTCCATATTAGTCTTGGTCTGCCTCTGCCTCTATTACCTTGTATTTTCCCCTCCAGGATTACTTATAGTAGGCTGTTGTGTCTTTTAACATGGCCCAAAAAAAAAACTGATTTCAAAATTCGGCATTTAGGATACATATGTCACTGACATAAAAAAACAACGATATTGCCAATGTGAGCAGCTGTTTGAGCTGTTGTAGTTTTTAATTGCTGACATTGTAATGCAGAAACATAGCAAGCAACAAAAAAAAAGTAAAAATACTTAAGAAAAACAACAACGAAACTGTAACAGTGCACAACAAGTGTTGGCATTCTCGTCATGAAAGGAGTCAAAAGCAAAATCGGTCACCATGTTGCTCAATGATTGAAAATACGTTATATATATATATAATAATGCCAATGACTGTCCGCTGCAGTAACTACTCGCAATTCTTCGTCACATGACAGCAGTAATGTCGAACAAGCCAAAAAATAAAACGTCAAGAAAACAAAAGAAATAAGTGTTCTTATTTTGCTAAGGTGTATTCAGTTTTCTATGATTATCTTGAAAAAATGGGTAGACAATTGGACAGAAACCTATCGTTTTTAAAATTGTGTGAAAGCAGGCTCAAATAATTTATCGGTTTAGACAAAACAAATCATTTATATGCGTAGACAAAACAGATCATTTATATGTTTAGACAAAACAAATAATTTATATGTTTAGACAAAACAAATCATTTATATGCGTAGACAAAACAGATCATTCATATGTTTAGACAAAACAAATCATTTATATGCTTAGACAAATCAGATCATTCATATGTTTAGACAAAACAAATAATTTATATGTTTAGACAAAACATATAAAATAATTTATAGATTTATACAAAACAAATCATTTATATGTTTAGACAAAACAAATCATTTATATGCTTAGACAAACCAGATCATTTATATGTTTAGACAAAACAAATAATGTATAGGTTTAGACAAAACAAATAATTCAATAGGTTTAGAAAAATAAAAAATTATTTCTTCTTCATGTCAGGGCTGAAATAAAAGCACGGTCTTCAAAACCTCGTGTCGACTACCCTTGACATTCCGCCTCCAATGTCCAGCCCCAAACGATTTTTTCCCCGCATCCCCATGAAATAGGATAAAATTCGTGACGACAGCAGATTATAGAGAGAGATGAGGTGCTTCCATCAATCTAGTCAATAGCAGGAAATCCTCTTAAGTACTCCATAATTTATCTGTCAATTGTCTTTCTTTATGTCAGATTTCGCTTCTCAGGAATTTGTACTGTTCAAATTGTATAAAGATTCTTTAAAAATCGATTCCATGTTGATGCCTATTTAAGAGGTTAAGTGATAGCTCCCAGACCTAAACCACAAACTAGTCATAAATTAGAGGAAAAGCTGGATGTGATTAGTTAAAAGAACTACAATAGAAACAGTGCAAAAGTCCCTTTTATTTAGAAGACAGCAAGGGACGCCCTTCCAGCAACTGAGCAGAGTGCGGTCAGCGATCCATAGCTGACTGCCTGTGTCAGGATCAGCGAACAACAGAGCTAATCAAGATTCTACTCCACCTCTCAGCTGTACTCATGGGAACAGACTGGCCAAGTGAGTAGGGATCTCATGGGAACAGACTATCCAGACTGGCCAAGCGAGTAGGGATAGAAGAGGGAAGGCAACTCGGTACTCAAAAAGCCGTGCTGAAGTCGAATGTACTAGGCCGAAAAAAAAATAACACAGAGCATATAAGCCCACTTAACGTCCATACAAGGGCGGATCGTGAAGAGGGCTATTTATTTCTTTAGTGGCGATCGGGTGAACGCAATAAAGAAAGAAATAGATAAAGAATGAAAAAAAAAAGAATTGAACATATAGCAAGTGGCTGCATGCAGAGAGTTACAGCTACTTGCTGATTAGGCACACTTTAAATTCCTCCCTTCAAACTCGTACGATTGATCGTAAATGTATTTTCTCCAAATTTTAATTTCTGTAAATGTGTCTTGATCCAAAAGTCGATACGATAGGTCAGATATATATATACATCGACTTTTCCAGCTTTGGCCGGCCCATAGGGCATAGACCAAGATATTCTTTCTCTTTTCCTAAATTTTCTTTTTAGCAGTCTCAATCCTTGTAAAGGTCTGTTATCAAATCTCGCCATTTGTCTCTTTTCTGTGCAAGCATCTTAACCTACCTGAGGGCGCCGACTCCTGCAGCCTTTGTTTTCTCAAGCATCTCAGTGTTTCTCTGGGTCGGCCTCTTTTCCTCTTGTCTGTTGTTTCCCACTTGAGGTCTTGCTTTGCTATTCGGTTATTGTCTCTGCTTATCACGTGCCCAATATATGTCCATCGACTTTTCTTGATTACTGATTATTTTAAAGTTTAATTGGCGATTTCTCAAATTTCCTCGTTTGTTTTGAATTAGTTCCACGCTATTCCAAGTATTTTCCTTAGACATTTATTTTCAAGTGCGTCCAACTTTGTTTCTGTGTCTCTTGTTGTTTTCCAGCTCTCACAAGCAAATGTGAGATTTGATAGATGGCACGCTTGATTTGAATAGTCTAAGTTTTTGTGTTTGTGCTGATGAGTTTTGATTTCCACAACTTTTTCAAGGTTTCTGAAAGACATTGCTGCTTTAGCTATTCTGATTCTAATTTCTTTACTAGTATTCCCTTCTCGATCAATGTGACTTCCAAGATAGACAAAGTGATCAATCTCTTCCACTGGTTTGTTTTCCCATGTATATTCTGTCATCTGTTGGAATTAAGCTTTTCATGACTTCAGTCTTTTCATAATTAATCTCATCCCTATTTTGCTGACCATTGATGATAGTTCATTTGTGTTTTCCTACATCGTTTTTATCTGATTGCTGATGAGGACTATGTCATCAGCAAAATCGAGATCCTCCAACTGGCCTCCATGTATACATTCGATGCCTCTGTTACCAGTGCAGCATTTCTTCATTATAAAGTATATAGCAACTCCAGATAACAAGGGCGATAAAATACATCCTTTTTTAATCACAGTTTTTAATTGGGAAACATTCGCTCAGTCCTTCCTCTGTACGAACTGTGTAGTCATCATACATGCCTTTGATAATATTTATGATTTTTTATGGTAAGCCATATTGATTCAGAATTTTCCACAAAAATCTCTCTCTATATATATATATAGACAAGCACTTTAGTGCTGATAACACATTAGTACTGATGTCAAATTCAGAAGACAAAAGGCGCAATAGAAAGGAGACAAGGCTGGGTACCGCGAGTACACTCTGCTCGTTCTGTGGATGGATCTGTCTTTCCAGGATTGGCAAATTCAGCCACGAGAAAAGATGTTCAGTAAAGCAGCACCCAGTATGAGACACTAATGCTTTACCAAACTACTGACTTAAAATGATTGCTTGCTACCAACCGTCTGTCAAGACGCCAAAGGCCATATATACGCACATACAGTAAAGCCTCACACTTCGAACAACTCTAGCTTTGAATGTATCAGAATTCCAACACTAAATTAGTTCCACAATCCGAACAATATTTCTATGCTTGAACTGCGAGTATGCAGACGCAGTGAAACAAACGTCGACAGTAAATGCATTTGATGACTTTGTTGTGCACCCAATTTCTTACAAGATATTTGTAGCTAAATATCCAACACATATGAGGTCCTCCAATATTTAGATGATACAATGAAAACTAAAGGTTGGGGATATATGGAAGGAGACACATAAAGAGACTGGGTAAAAAAAAAAAAAACCAGCAGCAGTTTAAAGTATGGAAGTCAGCAGATATTCTGGAGAGAAATAAAGAAAGAAGAAGAAGAAAAAAAACTAAAGTACATATGTTCACTGTCAGAAATTGCAGAATCAATCCTACAGTGGATACCAGCACACTGTAGCATCCCTGGGAATGAGAAAGCAGATGAACTCGCAAAAGCAACCGATTTTGATCAATCTTTCAGAAAACGCACTTGTCCATCTCTCAAATGTTTATCTAAGCCCTTTTTATTTTCTCCAGGATGATTCTGCTTAAAATTTTTCCTGGTACTGAAAGCAACATAATTCCTCAGTAATCTGTGCACTCTTATAAATTTTCTTTCTTTAGTAATTTAATTACATAACCTTCCTTCCAGTTTTTAGGTCTTTTTTTCTCTCCCCCATATTATATAGTGTATGTAATATCATGGTAGAGGCACTATTATCTGCTTTGATGGCTTTTGAGTGAATTTTATATTTCATCTGGCCCTGTGATGTTTTTTTTTCTTTTATCTTTTTCAATAAGAAAGATAACGACCACCGAAATGAAATGTGTCAGAAGAATGACAGGAAACAGCTTAAGGGAGAGAGTAAGAAACACCGACCTGAGGAAGAAACTCGAGATTAAACCAGCCATCGAATACATAAAGAAACAACAGATAAATTGGTTCGGCCACATAACAAGACAAAAAGAACTAACAACGACTCAAAGAGCCATAAACAAACGCTACGAAAACGCCAGATTAAGAGGAAGACCGAGAAAGAGATGGATAAAAGGAATACTAGAGTCACTAGGAGGGATAACACCAGAAGAGGCCAACAGAGGAGCAAAGAATCGCAGATTGTATCTCCCCTCGAAGCCAGCGACAATAGAGGAAGGATAGAAGAAGAATCTTTTTCAACTGCTTGCGCCTTGTAGCATCATGGAGAGTAGGAATGAGTCATTCTCAGATTTTTGCTAGTTGTGTTGCTTGAATTTTTACAACATCAAATTTACTTAATATCTCTTGCATTCCTTCTATCCATTTTTTTTCTGGGTTTCCATTTTCCTCTGTTATGGGATGTTTTCATGTAATTATACTCTAGCTGCATGCAAGTTAGTTGGATTTTTATTCTGGTACTACAACAGTACTACCAACCCTAGAACCTCAAAGGATAAAAACAATCCTGAAGCAAGTCAGGGAAACAGAATGGAGGAAATTACACAAAAAATATGAACCAGAACATGATAGCTTAAACAAGCTTCACAGACATAAGCAGACCAAAATATTCAGACTCAGAACAGGTCATTGTGGCCTCAGAGCACATTTACACAAGATAAGGCTCAGTGATGTTGCAGCATGTGACTGCGGAACATCCAAACAAACCACAGAACATACACTACAGGAATGCAGTACTCTCAACACCATAAGAACAGAAATATGACCCACAGAAACAACCCTATACGACAAGCTATGGGGAACTGGTGATGCACTCAAACGCTATTATTTGTGATGCAAGCTGGTCTAAATGCATAGCAATAACTGATTGCTGAAGAAAAATAAGAAGAAAGAAAGAAGAAGAAAGGAAGAAAAAGAAAGAAGGAAGAAAGGAAGAAAAAGAAAGAAACAAGAAAGCAGACATAAATAAAAACAGAACAAGAAGTACTAGGACCAAGGCACAGGAAACATACACAGAGGTGAACAAAGAAGTGAGAAGATGCGTAAAACGTTATAGGAGGAAATATGTTGGTAAATTAGCTAAAGAGACAGAGGACACCTCCTCTGTCTCTTTAGCTAATTTACCTACATATTTGCAAACAAATGCAATATGAAAGAACTGTACAACAGCACGAAGAATTTAAGTGGAACATAAAAAAACAAGAAAGGTAATCTGGTTTGTAATAGAAAAGAATAAAAGGAAAGGTGAGATGAGGGCACCTTGATGAACTTTTGAACAGACTGGGCCCAAATAACCCTCCAAACATACGACTAACTGAACAGCAATTGGAAATTAACTGTTGAGAGTCATTTAAGTGGAACATAAAAAAACAAGAAAGGTAATCTGGTTTGTAATAGAAAAGAACAAAAGGAAAGGTGAGATGAGGGCACCTTGATGAACTTTTGAACAGACTGGGCCCAAATAACCCTCCAAACATACGACTAACTGAACAGCAATTGGAAATTAACTGTTGAGAGTCAAGCAAGGAATAAATAATTCAAGTCATAAAACTATTAAAACATGATAAACATTGTTTAATTCCACATTGTGTTACTTATGTTTAAAAAAATGGACAATTATTGAAAAACGCTTAAAATAACAACATGTAAATTGAAATGTATAAGAAAAGCTGTGAACAAAACCAGAAGAGATAAGTTAAGCATGACAGAGCGAAATGGAAACCCTGAAAGAAATGGATATTAAGTAAATTTGATGTGATAACAATTCAAGCAACACAACTAACTGAGAATGACTCATTTCTCCTCTCTGTGATGATACAAGGCACAAGCAGTTTAGAAAGATAAAAGAAAAAAAACATCACAGGGCCAGATGAAATATGAAATTCCCTCAAAAGCCATCAAAGCAGATAATAATGCCTCTACCATGATGTTACATACACGACTAGATAAAATATAGGGGAGAGATTAAAAAAACCCTAAAAACTGGGAAGAAGGTTTTATATGATTAAATTACTAAAGAAAGAAAATTTAAAAGAGTGCACAAATTACTGAGGAATTATGTTGCCTTCAGTACCAGGAAAAATTCTAAGCAGAATCATCCTGGAGAAAATAAAAAGGACTTAGATAAACATTTGAGAGATGTGCAAGTACGTTTCTAAAAGATTGATCAAAACCACTTTATGTAAAATAGTCAAACAGAGCATGGAACTATTATTCCCACTTTATATGAGATTGTGAATTATGAAAAGGCATTTAATAGTTTGGACAAAGGAATGCTACAGGAGTTGCTGTGTTGTTATGGAATCCCTACAAAGTTCATTAATCTAATAAATTTAATGCAATTAGAGAAAAAAACTCTCTTTACACCATTATCCCATATCTGGAGTATGCCAAGTAATATGACAGTGGAGAATAAAAGCTACGTGTCAACACACAAGCTACGTGTCAGATCTTAATTTTATTTTACCTCTAATTAAAAAACCTTTGGACACTACTGTGATTCAAACCTGCATTCTCCTGGTCTGGAATATGACAAGTTATCAATTCAGATATCACTCTCTTGATAAAAGCAATGCATGAGGGAAGTGAATGTAATGTTTACATAACTGACAACTTACAGAGGCATTTGAAATAAGAACAGGAATGAGGCAGGGGTGCCTGCTTTCTCCTTTTCTTTTCTACAGACCAGATATTGGATTATAAGAATAACACAGAACAACACAGGAAGGGTGTCCAGTGGTCACTGATCAAGCAACATGATGACCTAGACTTTGTTGCTGATGACATAGCTCTCCTCTCACGTGATCATAAACAAATGCAAGACAAAATGAGCATACTTGACGAGAGGTCACAACAGTTAGGGCTGAAAATAAATAGTAATAAGACCTAAATCATAAGAATTAATGTAGTTGGCAATAACCAGACAGTATGAGGGAGAACTATACCTCTTTATATATATATATATATAAAGAAGAAAGAGAATGATAGTAAAATAAGGATACAAAATGCAAGAGAAGCCTTCATCGCACTGGGAAACATATGAAACACATAGAAATCCAAATAATTTAGGTTAAATACAAAAATATAAATGTTCACTCCAATGTTCCATTAGTCCTATTACATGGCTGTGAAGCATGGAGAACAACATTAATGACATTCACTAAGATACATACTTTCATAAATGGATGCTTGTGCAGAAAAAAAGAATTGAAATGGCAGGACAAAATTATTAACTGAGAACAAGTACCAGATAAACAACCAGTGGGTAAAGAGATATGACAAGGGTGATGATACAGAATAGGACAAATTCTTCTTCTTCCTTTCAACTCCTTGTGGAGCAAAGGTCTCCAACAAAAACTTTTCAAGCCATTCTTTTAAGATCATTCCATGTGGAAGCCAAATTCCCAGGAGAAGTGTCAAAGGGGATGGCCAAAAAATACCTGAAGAAAAGTGGACGTTGAGCTGATAAAGTTAAGGATAATAAGAAGTGATCTAGCTGTTAAGTCCAGTCAAAATTCATTGACAGCTGTTGGGCCCATACTAAACTATATGGAGTGATCTAGCTGTTAAGTCCAGTCAAAATTCATTGACAGCTGTTGGGCCCATACTAAACTATATGGAGTGATCTAGCTGTTAAGTCCAGTCAAAATTCATTGACAGCTGTTGGGCCCATACTAAACTATATGGAGTGATCTAACTGTTAAGTCCAGTCGTCATTTCTTCACAGCTATTGGGTCCATACTAATCTAAGTCCTGTTTTTTGTTTATAATTTACAGTTTATGTCACTTTTTCTTTGGACCTCTACTTCCTTTTCTGGGGACTACAATGTCTAGTCTCTCCCTTCCACTGTATTGTTTGATGTGTCAAAAACATCTTAATTTCCATCTCCTTTGCTGAATTAATTTCAGGAACCAGCACTCTCAGATCTCTAATAAAATCATTAAGTCAGAATTTTTATCAGAGATATTTTTCTGGAACAACTAATTTCAAATGCTGAGATTTCCCTCTCAGCTACTTCTGTTAGTCCAAGTTTTGCAGCCATAAGTTGGTGCTGAGAAATTGCAGACCATGATTAATCTCAACTTGGTAAGTTTCACTGTTTTATTCTGCTACCCGTTCTTCACATGCATCAAGTCTTCATGAAGCTATTGTCACTCTACTTTTCTTTATTTAGCATTTTAGTATAAATGGGTACCTATAATGAACTTGCATTGTGGATTTGCCCTGCAGGTATTGCACTTCGGGTAATCAGATTGCCCTCTGATGTAAAACTCAATGTACAAAACTTCTTATCAGCACTAAATACCATAAGAAATTTATTTTCCATATCATCAGTTTTACTGAAGCTATTTCTTTATGTTCCATTCCCAATTTTCATAGCATTTTTTTCCATTTGGTTAGTTAAAATGTGTGTGTTAATTGTGTTTGGACAACATATTTCTCAGCAATAGGGGCACCTCTAAAAGTTATTCTGTGTGGTACTGGTCAGTCTTGAGTTTACCAAAGAGTAATGGCAATTTCAGAGGCAATTTAAGAGATGTATTTTTTCTGTCCAGCGGCTGGTCCTTGCTGAGTTTGCTGTACATCAGATATTTGTAATGGTTTAACTAGAGTAGTGGTTAGTGAATGTTTGATTGTGACTGACAGCTTCTAGGTTCATCCGGCTTTAAATTGGTACTTTGCACATTTTCTGGCGAGAAAGATGGCACGGGTGTAGTGTTTTCCACATTTTTGTGTGCAACGTGGTCAACACTACACCAGTGCCATCTTTCTCGCAAAAAAAATGTGCTAAGTACCAATTTAAGGCTGGGTGAACCTAGAAGCTGTCAGTATATATATACATATATATATATATATATATATATAATCTATGTCAATAGAAGTGAGAAAGAGATTTCATCTGTGCTATATATAAAAAATTCTGACCTATGGAAAGCTTCAACTCAAGCAAGAAGTAGACAGATTTATAGAAAAAGAGAATGCATGATGAAAAAATGAGAAAGAGAGTTCATCGGTGCTATATAGAACCAATTCTGACCTACGGAAGCGAATCATGGACAGTAGACAAACAAATGAAAAGATGATTAGAGGCCACAGAGATGGGATTTCTCAGAAGAATGTTGAAAGTTCCCTGGACAGCTAAAAAGACCAATGAAGAAATTCTCAGAGGCCAACACAAAAAGGAAACTCCTGAAAAACATCAGAAAGAAGCAATCAACATTTTTTTGGGCACATCATGAGAAGAGGAGAGTTGGAATATTTGGTTACAACTGGCAAAATAAAAGGAAAGAGAGATCACGGATGACAAAGAGAGAAAATACTGGAAAGCTTGGTTTCATGGCATGGAAAACAGTCAACAACAGAACTGATACGATGCACTATAGATAGAAGATTGTGGAAGGACACGTTCGCCTACGCCAACCGGTAGGGCACATGATGATGATATATATATATATATATATATATATATATATATATATATATATATATATATATATATATATATATCAGTCAGTACAAAGCATTACTAATATAAACAATGAAACTAGTGATCAACTGTAAATCATCATCAGCAGCAGGTATGATGGCTATAGACAATGTTCCTTCACACATTATGGCCATCAGATATCTCTGTTGAGACTGTTTTTTTAGATTTTTAGTCTGTTTTGTTAATTTGCATCTTGGCTGAAGACTTTTTATGTTGGTTCTTTGTTCACTCTTGTCTTGTTTGCAAAGCTGCCTTTTACATATTAAAGTCACAATATTTTTTATTAGTTTTAGTATTGATCTATTTCAACAATACATTTAGACTGTCTTGTATTTTCTACTATTGTCTTCCTCTTATCTTGCTTGCCTCACATGCATCATCATCTCATGGTATAAAAAATGGTAAGTGATGAAATCAGTGAAGGAATTCACTGCTTTCTTAGGGTTAAAAAAAAAAAAGTTGACTAAAAAGTACAAAGAACGGCTAATTTAATCAGCAAGCAATTACTTGAAAAGAGATTATATGTTTCAAAAGAACTACATGTACATTGGAAAGTGTGATATTGTGAAACAAATATCATCATGTTGGCATAGGTGATCATGTATCTCCACAATTTTTTATCACTGTAGTTGTTTAACAATTCTGTTTAGTTCCTTTCAAGCCGTTCTCTTATACTTAAACTGTCTGATGTCTTTTCTCTCTGTTTCCTTCTATTTCTATCCCTCTTGTCTAAATTTACCCAGTATATTCCAAATGTTCCCTTCTGATAGCATGATTAAAATATAATGAATATTCCACCTGAAATTGGTAATAAACTTTCTTTTTGTTTTGTTCTCCATAAGAATGTACTCATTACTATTTCTAGCTGGCCATGGCATTCTCAACACTCTTCTGCACAACCACATTTCTGTAGCCTGCCAAGATTTCCTGGCCTGTTGACTGAAAGTTCAGGATCTACTGCCATATGCCATGATTGGCTCTACATAACACTGACACAATCTTCTTACTTTGAATATCAAGAATGAGTTCCATGGTATCTTTTTCATTCGTTGGAATGCAGTCTTTGCCTACAAATATATGTAGATATGCATAGCTGCCATACCAAAGTGGTTAGTCTGCTCATCTAAAAATGCTCAGGTGGGCCTATATTCAACTCCATAAATGTGGTAACTTGTTTTCAGACTTACACAGATTCATGTTTCACCCAGCCTATTAAAATGGGTACCATATAGAAATTAAGCCTATTAAAATTGGTCCCAGAGAGAAATTAAGCCTATTTAAATTGGTACCATAGTTTTCTCTGGGAAAAAATTAAGACTATTAAAATGGTTATCATAGGTTTTCTCTGAGAAATTAAGGATGTGCAAAATGTGCTAATACTCATGAAAATTAACAAAGCATTACTCATATGTGACCCTTATTGTTTTTTAATGGAAGCAGTCATTGTTAAAGAAGAAAACCAGCACTAATCTCAACTAATACACGACTTACCAAACAATTCCTTGAGCTCCTGAGCCAATAGGTCTGAGATGCTGATAGCGTTTGAGTATAGTGAAGGAAGAATCACCAACCTCCACAGTGTAAAACTGGTTTCCGTGATTACTCATTATGCTGAGATGTATGTGTTTCTCAGCACAAAAAGAACCCTTAATTAACAATGTTCATACAGCCATTCATTACATTGACGGCAGGCAACAGCCAGGACCTAAAAGTGAGAATACAAGATAAGAATATGTATCTCATATAGATGGAACAGAGCAAGGGGAAAAAATGATTATTTGTTACAATAATATATTGAAATGTTATCTGTACAAAGTGATAAATATGGAGCAGTTTGAGAAGCAAGTGATATAATGATTAAGTCACTCTTATATACAAGGAAATGGTAGTCTACAATTCTGTAAGAGTTTGCAGTGTTTTAATTAACTCTTTCGATGGCATTTTGTCAGGTTAAAAAGCCAGTTTAGTGTTTATGAGAATAACTCATCAAGGTTGTAGATGCTCCTTGGTGGCCTCTATAATAGTGGAGGGAGTGCCCTACACATAAAGATACACCTATGGAAATGGTGAGGATGCGCCTCTGAATCTACCCACTTACCCAGTTTTGTAGAGATGGTAGATTACACATTAATTTCTACGCCCACATTATAGTTTCGACCACACATGCTCAGATGAGAACAAAGAAACACTTGCCAGTTATAAGTCTTTGAAGCATGGCAACTGTTTGCCCTTCCAAGGTTTTAACTTTTTTAGAGCCTGAAGATTAGTCTGTGGGAATTTATAGAAGATAGCTCGAACTAACCAATCAAGAGTTAGTACAATTGAGCAGTAACCATTTGGACAATAACAGTAAAATATTACCTGACAGGATGGTAATTTGGAAAGGAGGATGATAGATTAGAAGGACACTCTAGGACAAGAAGCTCGAAGAAGCAGTCGAGCCTTGCGAGATGACTTGTACGACGAGACCTGAGGAGGGCTCTAAATACTAAATAGGCTTCTATTTTAAAATAGAACATGGCTATGATCGTTCATCGAGGCTGTCACCCAGATAATAAATTTAGAACAGTACAATATTAGATGGCGACTGAACAGACTGAGCGGGGCTTTGTGGTTGGCATGAATGTTGTCACTGTCCTGTCGACTTCATGTTCCTGAACTGATCACGTGCATGCTGCCCTGAAAGATTTAAGGTGTCCGTCCGTGCTTGTCGATTTGATAACCAATGGCAACATACAAAAAGTAATAAGATATTTAGGAAAAACTACATACATGTTCTTATCAAACCGTAGCTATAAATAATTAAAATTAGAATGTACAAAATACAATGGATGCTCGTGTTAAATAAAATAAATTTAATAGCTGCCCAGCTTTACTTACTGTCAAAACAACATTAACAAAAAAAATCAATATAAACACAACAAATAAATAAATACTCATTAAAAAAACGTGTATAATTTAAATAATTTAATTAAGATTTCATGCTTGAACCTGGTTGCCAGTGACATGAAATACAAGATGAAGGTAACAAAAAAAGGAAAATAGAATTAGATCTGTACAGGTGTCATGTCAAATGGCAAGGCAGAAGGAAACTGAGCATTGAGAAATATTTAAAAGCTCAGATTTCAAAGAATTAAAAAAATATAACGGTCTAGAAAAAAAATTCTCATAGAAAATTATAATAATTTTTTTTGGCCAAACAGGATTACGCAATTCAAGTACAAATTTGGCAAATATTTTAGTGATAATCCACAGGAAACAAGAAAAACTGTTGCAGAAGAGCATTTCAAAGAAATATGGCCAACCATCTTCCTTAATTATTAAATATTTTAACTTATTAATTTGCAAACAATCATCAAAGTCTACACTCACAGTCTTTCACACAAGTACTGGAAATAAGACTAATAGCGATATTTTCATTTTCTAAAGAGATCTAAATAAGCCATAGTTTGTTTTTCTGACACTTAATGTATTAATAAATAATCTCACATAAGAATATATATTTTAAAACTGTAAGATATTCTAAACAATATATATATATTTGTCATATCATTGACATTAGTGCTTTACACTTTTTATTAAATACTGATATGATTTGATTAACAAAGAAAAGAAACATACACAAAGAATTGAACTGCAAATAAGGGAATAAAATGCCTGAAACTACCAGGCAAAAGTACATATTATATCATCATCATCAGGTCACATGTATTTTGGAATGCTGCATTCACCACAGCCCGTCTAAAAGAATCTGTCTAGCCAGATCTCCCACTTCTTCTGTTGCTATATTCAAGGTCTCCTTGATATCTTGAAACCACTTATTCTTGGTTCGTCGCCCAGGAACCATGCCTTCCATTATTGTACTTTCCAGCCCACCGTATCTTTTTATGTGGCCATAGTATTTTAATTTGCTCTGTAGAATGAGGTTTATAAGGCCAGTTATTTTATATATATATATATAGAGAGAGAGGGGGAGCCGCGATAGCTCAGTGGTTAGTGAACTGGACTACAAAGGACAAGGGGTATGGTTCGATCCCAACCGACGGCTTCCGGGTTCACCCAGCCTTAATTTAGTACCGGATTTTTTCTGGGAAAGTGAAGCGGCACGGGCGTAATACCGACCACATTACCCTAAAAATCATGCGCCGAAGGTCTGTAAAATTTATGGTCACTAATACCATATTCCCTAGATGCCACTTGGCGTGACAGGGGTACTTTACTTTTTTTGTTTTTTTATATATGTTTTGTATTCTGATAGATAATTTGTGAAAACACTTTTGACATAAAACTGGAGAAGCTGAAAATACACATAAAATGGATTTTTTTTAAATGATAAGACTTAAACAAGTCAACTTTTTAAAAAAATCACTGCAGTTATCACATTTTTTATGAACCAATAAGTTCATTAGCAAAAACTGAAATCTCACAAATAATGGCTGCATGTTTTGAGATTCCATACAAAACCAAACTAAGAATATATATTGTGCTCCCTACTGATCATGAACACAGAGTATCGAAGCACATGTTTTTCAGTTGACCCAGCTGAAGAAAAAGCAGGTGTCAGGTCTTTGGTCAGAAAATGAAATACATTTGGGGAGACAGCCTTAGACATTCCTCCTTCAAATGATGTGCACAAGAAGAGAAAAGCCTTCACACTTCATTTCTCAGGCAAAAATGCTATGGACTGCCTTTACTTGTTAGAAAATGTAAACCTTTATAAAGTAATTCTTCTTCTTCTTTCCTTCCTCATCTGCCTTTCAGCGTCGAAGGGTATAAAGTAATAAAATGTATGAAAACATTTTATGAAAAAATGTGGAATTAAAAGAAAAAAAAATGTGAAAGCATTCTTTAATCTGACACTGACTACAGTTTGAAAATTTAAAATAGTTTAGAAGTTAGAAAGATTTAATTAATTAAAATGTGTGTGTATAATTATAATTAATACAAGCAAAAAATATGATCTTGAATATTCTTGGGACAAATGCATTTTCAATCAATCTACACAGATTTATTTAATAAAAGGTTCTATTCTTTATACATGTTGACAATGAAACAAGTTTTTGTATGTATTTAAAAAAAAGCATAAAGAGCCTCGTCACGCCAAGTAGCGTATAGGAAATATGGTGTTAGTGACCATAAATTTTACAGACCTTCAGCACATGATTTTTGGGGTAATGTGGTCGGTATTACGCCCGTGCTACTTTACGATCCCAGAAAAATATCCGGTACCCATTTAAGGCTGGGTGAACCCGGAAGCCGGTTGGGGTCGAACCCTACCTCTTGTCCTTTGTAGTCAAGTTCACTGTGTATGTATTGGTGTGTTCAAATAAAAGATCTACTCGTGGGCTTGTATAGAATATTTTATATTTGTGCTTATCTCCAAGAGATGATTGATCTTGTTATCTCTGAATAAATATTCTCATCCATAGTAGGGCTGTCAAGTGCACAGTTCACATAAGTTAAGTAAATCTTTCACACTAACTCTTTCCATACCATAAAATAAATGTGTTTTTTTTTCCTTTTTGGACAAAATTAATTTTTACTTTAAAAAAAAATGTAATTCCATGCCTTTTTCATTTTACTACTGCACACTATATAGGGAGCCGCAATAGCTCAGTGGTTAGTGAACTGGACTACAAAGGACAGGAGGTAGGGTTTGATCCCAACCAACAGCTTCCGGATTCACCAAGCCTTAAATGGGTACCAGATTTTTTTTTCTGGGAAAGTACCCAAAAATCATGTGCTGAAGGTCTGTAAAATTTATGGTCACTAACACTATATTCCTTATACGCCACTTGTCGTGACGGGGGCTCTTTACTTTTACTTTACTTTACTGCACATTATAATATATATATATATATCACTGAAAAGGAAAATGGATATAGAAAATGAAAATATAAATAAATTGCAGACATTTGATAATTTGAAGGAGTATGTTATTAGATAAAAAGTTGTACTTTAATGGCTAGATAATTTTTAATTCAAAATATTGTTAATGTTAACTCATCTACATTTTTCATGGTTAGAAGTGTTAATCTAAATTTTTCTTGAAATTGTACACAGAATTATCCTAAGTCCTTGAAGATACTTAATATAATGGGTTCAAGGTCATAAAAATTAAAAGTCTATAAAAGCTTTAGTTAAGCATTTGAAATAAGAACAGGAGTACGGCAAGGATGCCTTCTGTCTCCATTTCTCTTTCTACTGGTAGATTGGATTATGAAAATAACTCAAAACAACAGAAATGGGATCCAGTGGTCACTGACCAAACAACTTGATGATTTAGACTTTGCTGATGACATAGCTCTCCTATCACACAGCCATCAACAGATGCAGGATAAAATGAGTATATTAGATGAGAGATCACAACAGCTAGGACTAAAGATTAATTGAGATAAGACCAACATTATGAGAATTAATGCAGTTAGCAATAACCAAATAAAACTAGGAGAAATACCTCTACTAGACGTACAATCTTATATATATCTGGGCAGTAATATAGATAAAGAGGGAGGAACAGAAAATGATACCAAAATAAGGATATCAAAAGCAAGAGGAGCTTTCATTGCACTGGGAAACATATGGAAATCCAAAGAAATTAGGCAAAATACAAAAATAAAAATGTTCAACTCAAATGTTAAGTCGGTCCTATTATATGGCTGTGAAACATGGAGAATAACAAAATTGACAATCACGAAGGTACAGACTTTCATTAATGGATGCTTGCGCAGAATAAAGGGATGGAAATAGCAGGACAAAGTCACTAACGTGGAATTATGGAAATGTATCGGTCAAATACCAGTGGATAAAGAGATACAGCGAAGACGATGGCGATGGATAGGACACACACTACGGAAGCCAACTGAGAGTATTACACAACACGCCCTTTTTTGGAATCCCCAGGGGAAAAGACAAAGAGGAAGACCAAGGAATTCTTGGAGAAGACAGATCAAAGCAGAGATGAAGATGATGGGGAAGACATGGAATGATCTTAAAAGAATTGCAAAAAACAGAACGACTTGGAAAGTGTTTGTTGAAGACCTATGCTCCACTGGGAGCTAAAAGGTAGAAGAAGAAGAAAAGCTTTAGTTAATATAAAAACCCAAATCACTGCTTCATAAAACAAAAATTCGACAACACCTATCAGAACCAATTTATGTTAAAAGTCCAGTAAGGTTTCATTAGCAAACCAATAACAATTAATGGTCTTGGATGAGACAATACTCCAGAACACCATTACTACAAATATGGCTAACTGAGAAGTTTCAATCACGTTAAAAGATTCATCAAACAGGCGTGATAAAAAGAAACAAATGTACATATTGCAATTAAAATAAAAGTTGTCAAACATTCATCATCATCATCACCATTGAGTGCCGTCTCCGCATCTAAGGTTGGCTACCCTATAGCACGCATTCCACTCTGTCTCGTGCGTTGATGGTGCAGACTGTCATAGGCTGACTTGTCCATCTTTTGATGTTACTCGTCCATGTTAGTCTTTGTCTGTCTCTTTTACCTTGTATTTTCCCTTCCAATATTACTTTTAGTAAGCTGTTGTGTCTTTTAACATGCCCCAAAAATTTCTTTTGTCTTGTTCTAATTGTGTTTAATCGTTCTCTTTTCAATTTTAGTTGTTTTAAAACTTCATCGTTTGTTTTCTTTTCTTTCCATCCAATTCTACCTATTCTTCTATAAATCCACATTCTTCATATATACTTCAAATGCCTCTAAAAAAGCATCATTTTATCTTAGTGTAGGCTGAGTAAGGTCCCTTCCATTTATCTACATAATAAGGTAGACATAATATATGAAATGCTGGCAGCTCTATTTTTTAATAAATTTATAGTTTAAATTGATAGCTGACATGGGGACTGGGTGGTCTAGAGGTAGGATATCAGTCTGTGGACAAGAAGGTCAATGGTTTGAATCCCACACAACACAGGCGATTGGAATTTTTCTATTTGAATCCATGATTTACCTGTGACTTTACTCTCCCCCATCTCCAGGTGGTGGGATTCAATATCCAGCCTTCACACATAATGGTCAAAAACAGGAAGTCCTGCGTGCACATTAAAGAAGTCTTGGCAATAACAAAATTGAACAGAGATAGCCAAAATGGCTGCTGCCTGCACAAAACTGTTACGGAAATAAACTGTACCCATAGGGAAGACAGATGTGTCAGACTAAAAGGCACATGCACTAATATCACGGCTTGCCATGAACTTACAACACAATGAATCAAAGCCCATTTAATAAGTGAATACTCCAGAAAATAGCTGACAATTCAATAATTGTTTAGTTATCTTACACTGTTTTTCCCTTCAAATGTGTTTCTTATTATCTTAGAACGGAAAGCATTTAGAACAAAAAAGACAACCGAGACTTCATAAGAGAATCTAGAATTCCAATTTCAATGAGTCAGAATGCAGCAGCAACTGCAAATATTTGTGAATAAAAATCTTTGTGATTTACTAATTAACCCTAGATTACAATCTATCTATTGACCTTTCGAGCCGTAGCCGGCCCATAGGGCGTAGACAAGATACTCCTCTTATCAGAATTTTTGTTCTAGCAGTTTTCAATTCTTTTAAAGATATTTTACAAATCTCGCCATTTGTCTCTGTTCTGTGCAAGCAGCTCTATCTCATTGAGGGAGCCGATTCCTGCTGCTCTTGCCTCTCTCATCAATGTTTCTCTCAGTGTCTCTCTGGGTCTTCCTCTTTTTCTCTTACCTGTTGTTTCCCACACGAGGACTTGCTTTGCTATTCGGTTATTATCTCTTCTCATCACATGTCCAACATATGACCATCATCTTTTCTTTATTACTGAAGATATTAGTGGTTGATTGGCGATTTCTCTAATTTCCTCGTTTGTTTTGAATTTGTTCCACGCTATACCAAGTATTTTCCTTAGACATTTATTTTTTAATGCGTTCAACTTTGTTTCTATATCTCTTGTTGTTTTCCAGCTATCACACGCATACATAAGGGTTGATAGTACATTTGATTTGAATAGTCTAAGTTTTGTGTTTGTGCTGATGAGTTTTGATTTCCACAACTTTTCAAGGCTTCTGAAAGACATTGCTGCTTTAGCTATTCTGACTCTAATTTCTTTGCTTGTATCCCCTTCTCGATCAATGTGACTTCCTAGATAGATAAAGTGATCGATCTCTTCCACTGGTTTGTTTTCCATGTATATTTTGTCATCTGTTAGAATTAAACTTTTCATGACTTTAGTCTTTTCATGATTGATCTCAAGCCCAATTTGAGAAAAGTTGTAAAAATTACCACATCAAAATACAAATTCTTCAAAATTTGCAGTAACATTGTTTGAGATACGTTGTTTTTGCAGAAAAAAAAATCACAAATTTTCAAGAATTCGGTCATTTTGCCTTTCTCTCTTTTTTTTTTTTTGCTGTGACCAGGGAAATTTCCTTGGACATTGGCAGATACCAAATCAACCTGACCCAAAAATTCTGAGTCCTCGTGTTTTGTCTAGTGTGAACACACAGCTGTGTGCCAAAAGTTCAAAAGAAAATACTATTTTTAGAGCATCTAATGTTACATTTAAGTGGTAATAATTTTTACTACAGTATCATAAATGGGAGAATTACTGACAGGTATTGTAATTAAGGGTTAATATATATACTAACATCGTACTCGTGCTTTGATATGGGATTTAAATACTTAAATTCCATGTTGAATGTAACTTTGCTGTTGTTATGAATGTTTCGACAAAAGAGCTGATGCACTTCAGGTCAATGTCATGTGGTGATATATGCAGGCTTTTCTGAGTTACTTTGTTGTAGTTTCATACAAGATATTCCATTAATCAGGTTTTAGTGGAAGTAAAGTTGCTCTGAATTCAGTGAGCTACAGAAAAACAGATGATATTCTGGTGTTTCATGTGTGTGGTCACAGAGCAGATATGCTGGAGTTTGGTTTCATTGTATTCTATTGATGTGATTGTTCAGTGGTGCATGACCTGTTCAGTGTCTGACAATGTGGTTTGACCTCCTCTTTTTAAGTTGTTAATGTTATCATGAGGGTTTGGCCTTGACATGTATTTGAAAAGTTTTCCCCCATTTTTTACATGGCCCATCCATTCAGCCACTCTTCTCTACTGTTGGGAGTTTGTTTGTTATTTGTTTGCTTGTGTTTAATGTGTTGGAGATGTGAACCTGTGTCTGTCAGGACCATCTTTTAGATAATCAATCTGCCTTATCATCTTCCTGGTTGTTGGAGTGTCCTGGGGTTTATTGCATCACTCACCTTATGTTCTGTATCTTAATTAGGTTGTCTATGTCTATGGTAAGCATTGTGACCTTTAGTGAACACATACAAACTGTCACTCCTTGCATCACACTGTAATAGAATTTTGTGTCTGGAGTATGATACAAAGCTCAAATTTCAATCTCAGACTTTGTTAGAAATTTTCATGAGTAAAAATCTTCCGAATGATCTACCAAATACCGTTATGAACTACCAGTACAAGAGCTGGGTGGTGACAATCAGAAATCCTAAAGCAAATAATTTATGGTAGATTTATTAGACAGATCCAAAGGGATGCAGACAGATGTTATTTAAAGGGATCAACAACAAACCTTCCTCCAATCAATGATCCAAGCCCTTTTTTTATCTGCTTTGTGCATTTTCTAAGTAATTTGATAAATGTGTTTTTTTGTAAAACCAGGACAAATTGGTTTTCCCATTTTCAGAGGACTTCTGGGTTTAGTGGCAGCCACTAACACATTTGAAAAGCCTCATAATGAAAGGTTGGAAATTTGACAAATTCTTTGAAAGTTACCAGATAGCAGCAGCCGTTGTCACTTATAGTTAACTATGGATTTTGAAGAGCCCCAAGGAAATGTTATTCTTTCTTTTCTTTCATCATCATCATCATCATCATGTGCCATACCGGTTGGCGTAGGTGATCATGTCCCTCCACAATCTTCTATCTACAGTGCATTGTATCAGTTCTGTTGTTGACTTTTCCATGCTATGACACCAAGCTATCCAGTATTTTCTCTCTTTGTCGCCCGCGATCTCTTTCCTTTTATTTTGCCAGTTGTAACCAAGTATTCCAACTTTCCTCTTCTCATGATGTGCCTGAAAAATGTTGATTGCTTCTTTCTGATGTTTTTTAAGAGCTCCCTTTTTGTGTTGGCCTCTTTGAGAACTTCCTCATTGGTCTTTTTAACTGTCCAGGGAACTTTCAACATTCTTCTGAGAAATCCCATCTCTGTGGCCTCTAATCATCTTTTCATTTGTTTGTCTACTATCCATGATTCGCTTCCATAGGTCAGAATTGGTTCTATATAGCACCGATGAACTCTCTCATTTTTTCATCATGCATTCTCTTTTTCTATAAATCTGTCTACTTCTTGCTTGAGTTGAAGCTTTAGAGTGGGTCCAAAGATTGCACCATGACGCACGATTGGGCAGAAGAAAAATAAAAAGACAATTTGTTGCCCGTGCAACATGTTTCTTCTCTCCACGCAGCTAAGCGATCCAAAGGTCTGACAGGGCCAGAACAATTTAGTGCCAACTGCATTGCAGAAGTTGCCATAGCAATGTTGAAATCAACACTGAACTACCTAAAGGACTCCTTCTCCTAATTTTTCCTCAGGGTTTACTCCCAAAATCTATTTTATGACCGCTAGACAGCAGGGTTTATAGTCTGAGTTGAGGCTTCTCCTTGAAGTTATCATATGGTTGTTTTACTATTTATACATAAATTCTTAATGACAGGAAATCTTCTAAGTTACAGAATTTTCCACTTGTAATTAAACAGATTTTATCAAAATATAGCCACTGTTACACCACATATGTAAGATTTTATCATTTTTGTGACAATTACCCACTGAAATTACAAATGTTTATAAAACAAAAATGGATATTCTTCTCATTTATTTTTCACTCCATAAGTGTGTGAAATTTTTTAAGTCATCAGGATTGGCAGAGTTTTTCTGTAGAAATTAAAATGACCAAATGAAAACCACAATATGATAATCATGGCTTATGGGTCTTGAACAGTCCTGTGAATATATGCCTAGCAATCCGCGGTGCACCGCCACTGTTATCACTGAAGGATTTCCCGAAAACATCCCAATAGTTGTAATATCTCAAGCTAAGCGAGCTATAGACGGCTGATCTCATTTTACTCACAACAGCCCCTGCTAGCAATGCTGAAAACATCACAACTATTGGTCGGTCGGGTAGGCTCTGAGATATTGGTAACGACACATAGTGTCAATAAATAGTCAATAGATTGTATAGAAAAAAAAACATGGATATATTGTTTTATTGCGCATATTTTCACCACCTTCTTCTTGATTCATTTCTTTGAAATGTGAACATAACTTTAACTGGCTAGGTTAACATTATGAAATAAATTATAAGGTACCTTCTTCTCATTAAAATAACATAATCATTATAGTAACCTTTTTATTACATTAAACTGGTCATAACCCATTGACCTAGATATAGTTTTTATAACAGGAAAAAAATCTGGTGTTTTGACACCTTCAACCACTCTAAAAATAGCAATCGCTTAAAAATTCATGACTTAAAATAACTCATACACACGGATCATGTATTTGATTCCGATTAGTATCACTTGCAAACTCTTGTCAAGGCAATGGTTCTCTGCCTATCATATTTAAAACTTGAAAAAAAAACTTCTGAAACTTTTATTTAAATAATAGTCAAATATTACTTTGCCTTATTTAAAACACCTCCTCTCCTTTACTGACAAACTTATCAAACTAAATAGTCTATTTAAGAATGTCAGGGTGCTGTTGGAATGTGAGAATTATAAAATAATATGATTATTCATTTATATATTATTTATACTATAAATAATTTGATATACTAATAATACTTATTAATATGACATAGTTATCATCATATATATATATATATTAATTCATATATACTCTATATAGTAATAATTTCATAACAGTAGGTGCAGTATTTACATAACGGAACGTTAAACACCAGTGGATAAAGAGATACAGCGAAGACGATGGCGCTGGATAGGACACACACTATGGAAGCCAACTGAGAGTATTACACAACACGCCCTTTTTTGGAATCCCCAGGGGAAAAGACAAAGAGGAAGACCAAGGAATTCTTGGAGAAGACAGATAGAAGCAGAGATGAAGATGCTGGGGAAGACATGGAGTGATTTTAATTTTAAAAGAATGTAAAAAAACAGAACGACTTGGAAAGTCTTTGCTGAAGACCTATGCTCCACTGGGAGCTAAAAAGGTAGAAGAAGAAGAATATAATATTATAAACTGAAACTAAAGTTAAAGACTAAACAGACTGTAAACTCAAACTGATTAAACTGAAAGTTACTTCTGTCCTTTCTAGTATAATGAAAGGCTAAGACTAAGATACTCAACTACTCACTAGTACTCACTCACTGAGTCATTCTACACTCACTGCACCACCAACAAACACTCACTGTAACTGTAACACTTGACTCTTACAAAATGCAATGGCTTACATAACTATAACTCAATTCAGAGTTAAACTTTTCATTCTTACAAAACAACAATAACTTTAAACTTAAACTATTTTATTATCTTATCAACATCATATTGAACATAATCTTAACAAATATCATGATGATGATGCACCGGATGACGGATGATCATCATTGTTTAAAATTTTCATGTCATTTCATTGTAAATCAAAATAATGTAATATTATATTATAATATTAATATTTATTAAATAAATATAATGTTTAATAACTGTCTAATACTAAAATGTAACTGCTTACCTAAATATGAACTGTGAGAACGGCATTATACATATAAATTTATGTGGTTGTGAATGTGACAGAGAGATGTTAATAAATGTTACATATTGTAACATATTATTTTTATATGAATATTCAACATGAAGTCAGCAGACAACACAAAAATACACAACAGACACAAAACAGAAACTATCTCAGTATCTAAAATAATGTAAATCTGGAAAGAAAATATTCTTAGAACAGTAAAGTTCTTGAATATAGTACTTACTTTTAATCACAAAACTCCACAGCAAAGAAATTATTTACCGAAAGAGGGGAAAAACTACAAATTAATTTCAAATGAGTCAGACAAGATACAAGCAGTTCGTCAGCTCACTCATTGACGAAAATGATGTGCCTTACGTCAACACTATTTGCGTAGTTCTGATTATCGTTGTTAGCGAGACTGCTTGTAATTTTAGTAAAAAAAAAATATTAATATTGTACAATAATCATTCTTAATGTTTTTGTTATTAATTTTTACAAATAAAATTGTATATATTGAAAATATATTTATGCATTACATGTTTTTTTTTATTGATCACTTTTGGTGATAGCTTAAATTTCATATGCCACGTTGCCCTGTAAATTTTAAGAAACTAATTTCTTTAGCTTTACAATGTTATGGATAGCATTCTTCAAGTAGTAGTATTGAATTATTTGTACTAGTAGTGGTCATTAGTTTAAACATAAAACCAATTTTGAATTACATACAAAGTAAAGAGAACAAATAAAATGGTCAGCCCACCTGGAGAAAATGTCGAACAAGATATACATTAAAAGAGGATAATGATGCAGCCCCAGAGCTCGAGGAAAACCAGACTGCGTTGGAATGACACAGAAATACTCTACAGCAACATCAAGTTTAAATAAATAAGGCTGCCAAACGAGGAAGAGCCAGAATTTAAAGAATGTTTTTTGAAGAGGAAGAAAAGAAGAGGTCTTCAGATAAAATTGTTGTTGATCTAAGAAATAAACAATAAATTACATTTAGTGTTATAATCAATATCTATTAGCTTGCATTAATGGCAAAGACATCAACAACACTAACAAGTCAATAATGTCTTCTCACCACATATATCATGATTACAACCTTTTTACCTACAATTCAATATATCTTTTTATTATTCAGGGGAACAATTGCTAAATCACCAGAATCAGTGGCTAAAAAGCTGATCAAAACATAATGTCACTTCCAAGTAGTTTTTTCTACCTATTTATCGTTCTTTCGAGTCGAAGACGGCACATAGGGTAGAACCACAATCTCAAAAACAGAAACCTTGCGTGCCAAAGTGGCACACATTGCAGAGATCACTGCTCTAAAATATATGGCGCTGTTTCCATAACAATGGTTTTTACAATGACAGCTTGTCAAGCCATCGATCAACCTCCTTAGTCACCTCTTACGACATGCCTGGAAGGTCACAGTGTCACTATTCTTTACTTCCCTCATAATGAGGCCCCGGTAACACACAGGAAGGACTTTTCTATAACAGTTTTTTTTAAAAAAAAAAAGACTAGTCAACAAGGCGAAAATGCCGTTGTTCCTGCAGTGGTAGGGTCTATTGATATATGAAACCTAGCCTAGTATCGCACATCCTCTAACAAGAGAAAGTTTAACATTCTCAAGAAGAACACTGAAAAATAAATAAATTTATTGTAAAGCAATATTATCATCCTAAGTTATGAGTGTCAATGGATCGTTTCCATCTGTGGTATTAACAATTTAAACTGTATAAATGTTCACTATTGTTAGATTGACATCACAATACTTCGGTCACATCTATTGATGCACAATTGCTTTCAGTGGGCGATGAAGTCCAGGAGTGTGCATACGAATAGTTCCAGAAGCCAGGTGATTGTGCACATACCTAGCTTGCTCTTCATGAAACGGATGACGTTATGAATTGGTTATTGGTTATGGAAGGCCTCGGTATCACTGCAAACGAATTAAAATCCATAATTGCTCAACCGCCCGTGCCAGTGGAATAATCCGAATTACTAACACATCTCCCAAACAAAGAAAGGTAACTGTAGTCCCCATCGTAGCAGGCTCAGCACACGCCAAAGGACATAAGGCGAAACCGCGCAGAAAGTGAACACAGCCAACTGTTCCCTGTCATACGATATCATCATTCATCTGACGTTCTGAATGTCCTCATGGACGCTGAACGAAAAAAAAAAGAATTAAAATGACCCAGAATCTGCAACCACGAACAGACTGCATACATATCACATCACGCCATGGTGGGAGCTGCCAGCAAACTGGAAGCAGAAATTCAAAGAAGACGCGTCAAACAAAACAACATTGGTGTCGTTAGTCGCAACACGTTGAGGGATATACTCTAGAAAAGACCTGATCACTTATCAATGGACTTGACTGATGTATAATGAAGATGACCTGTCTGACTTGACTAAACTAAACTAGCTCGCTCTTGCAAATGAGATTTAAGATTGCAATTATTATTTGTTCTAATTTGCACTAAGTTGCATTCCATTTTCTACGTGTAATGATTTAATGCATGCTCATTTAAATTATTACGATTATTATAATCAATATAATACGTACAGGAAAAAGACAAATCGGCAAACCTAAACAACGATATAGAGATATCTATAAATCATATTTTAATGACTTTTCTGTCTGTGAAAATGACTAAGAAAATCTGGCAAGCGATCGCACATCATGGAGAGCATATATAAGGAACGGTATAACATAATTTGAGACTGTACTAAGGCAAAACGTAGAAGAGAAAAGACTCATGAAAAAAAGGATGGAAAACAGAGTGGATCAGTGGGCCTGACTTGTTCATTACGAGGCCGTGTGTGTTTGTCAAACATTGGTAAAATTAGCCACGAGAGAAGCTGTTGGACAAAAACAAAACCTCAACAAACAAAAACTACACAATAACCTCCACAATATCGTCTGACAAGAAGAAAAGGGCTATATATATATATATATATATATATATATATATATATATAATACGTACGTTATACATCCAACTGGTGTCATTTATAATATTAAACTATTGTTTTGTCACGATTTTATAATTTGCAACCTTAAAAGTCTAGCATGGAAACAACCTGGAGAAATGATTAAAAAAAAATATTAAAAAAAAAAAACCCACAGGAAAAACGGTACTGTTAAAGCTTTACTTTATCTATCTTGGAAGTCACATTGATCGAGAAGGGGATACGAGCAAAGAAATTAAAATCAGAATAGCTAAAGCAGCAATGTCTTTCAGAAGCCTTGAAAAGTTGTGGAAATCAAAACTTATCAGCACAAACACAAAACTTAGGCTATTCAAATCAAATGTACTATCAACCCTTACGTATGCGTGTGAAAGCTGGAAAACAACAAGAGATATAGAAACAAAGTTGAACGCATTCGAAAATAAATGTATAAGGAAAATACTTGGTATAGCATGGAACGAATTCAAAACAAATGAGGAAATTAGAGAAATCGCCAATCAACCACTAATATCTTCAGTAATAAAGAAAAGACGATGGTCATACGTTGGACATGTGATGAGAAGAGATAATAACCGAATAGCAAAGCAAGCCCTCATATGGGAAACAACAGGTAACAGGAAAAGAGGAAGACCCAGGGAGACACTGAGAAGAACATTGATGAGAGAGGCAAGAGCAGCAGGAGTCGGCTCCCTCAATGAGATAGAACTGCTTGCACAGAACAGAGACAGATGGCGAGATTTGATAAAATATCTTTAAAAGAAAACTGCTAGAACAAAAAATCCATATAGGAGAAGGTGTATCTTGGTCTACGCCCTATGGGCCGGTTACGGCTCGAAAGGTCAATAGTAGTAGTAGTAGTAGTAAAGCTTTACGTAATAAGTGGACGGCACAAATTAGAACGACGTTTTGGCTCAATACAACATACAACATACAACACACAACATACAACACACTCACAGATAAGTATTTAAAATTAAAAAAGTAAATAATTTTTAAAAAATTAGCACTTTTTATTTCAAATATCTATCTTTGTGTGTGTTACATGTTTGTTCCTGCTGAAGGCATATTAAGCCGAAACGTCGTTCTAATTTGTCGTTTATTTATTACGTAAAGCTTTAACCATACCGTTTTTTTCTCCTATACTTTATTTTAATTTCTCCTTACAATTAGCTTTACGGCAGCTTCTCATTTTTATGTATTTCTTTGCTTTGACCGTACTGGAACAACCTCCTGGCCCTTGAATGTGGGCGGTGATGGGGACAAGAAGCGGAAGTAGACATTAGAGTTAGTAGAGCTATTGTGTTCTGTGTTTTGGTTTTTATATCGTATGGAACATGAATGAAAGGTAGTGCCCGTTTGTTTAGTTCACCGCAAGATTTGTATTACATGTTTGACGCAATCTTCGTTGCTAAATATTACAATAACGTAACCGGATGTTACTTACATAAGTTATAGTTGATATCACTACACCCCGGGTAAGCCCATAGGTGCTCAGACGACGACCGTTGAGGATGTTGTTGTTGTTAAGTTAGCACCGGGTTAGTCGTTACGTTAAGAGTCTTAGAGTTAATGTTTTGATAGTTCTGCTTCAACCTTTCAATTCCATGTGGAGCATAGGACAGGTTTTCAACAAACACTTTCCAAACCGCTCTATTTCTTGCCTTTCTTTTAGGATCATTCCATGTCTTCCCCATCATCTTCATCTCTCATTCTGAGAATGATTCCTCTGATTCCACCTGTCAGTGTCTTTTTCAAGAATATTATTTTGATCTTCCTCTTTCAACTAAACATTGCCGCGCACTTTCCGTCTTCCCCAGGGGATTCCAAAAAGAGCCTTCCGTGTAATCAGTAAATCTAATTTCTTCTGCAGTGCGTGTCCTACCCAGCGCCATCGTCTTCGTTGTGTATCTTTGTCTATTTATTATAAATTATTGATATTGACTGGTACTTTTCCATAATTACATAATTCTATGTTAGTGGTTTTGTCCTGCCATTTCTATCCTTTTATTCTGTGCAAGCATCCATTAATGAAGATCTCTGATCTGTATCTTCATGATTGTAATTTTTGTTATTCTACATGTTTCACAGCCATATAATTGGACTGTATTAGTAGTTAGTACAAGTAAAATACTAAAAAGTAAGTAAAGTTATATTAATTATATATGGTCATTTACAAGTTAAACATCCTAAATTATTTCTACTAAACAACTGATCTCCCCTGATTGATTGCACATATTTGAATGTATCATCTGTTTTTGGTTTTTGTGCGTTTAATTACATTTTTTTCAACAAGGTTAAGTGTTAAGTTTTAGGGTATTCCTAACTCTAACTAACCCAGGGGCCTTCTAATGACAGATTAGAGAACTATCAAATAAAGTGCAAGGGGACATTACTCTGAGAAGAAATAATTTAGGACTCAAGTACGAGACTTGAACCGGCGTCTTAGCACGCGAGTTTCCACCCATATGTGCTTGGCCGCCTATCCAGAAATGTTCGGATATTTCTGTATAGTGTCGCCTCAAGCATCGAGACTCAGATGTGAGGCAACATTCCTCACCTTCCCAAGGTAATACCCTGGTACCCATTTCTGCCAACGGCTGGGTCATCCGTGGGGGTATTTTTTTTTTTTCAACCACGAGTAGAATTCACACTGCTCCCAGCGGGAATCAAACACGGGTTGTCCGAACGTTGGTAGTCCAGTCGGACTAATAATAAGTACTATAATGAAACTTTATGTATATTTAATTTTTAAAAAACTTAAAAACTAACTTACTATATAACTTACTACTAGTACAGTACTTTATTTAGCAGATAATTAATTAGTCACTAATTTAGTGTGTGATGCTCATGGTTCCATTAGCGGTAGTGAGCTGATGAAGACACCTGCTAGTTCCCCCTACTTTTGGGCTTTTAAATAGAATTCCTACTAACTACTTGACACTCTCAGAGAGCTTGAGAGATGTGTGAGAACAATGTGGTTTTATTCATGTAGCTTCAAATATTCAGCCTGACTAGCTGCTTCAGCCACAGTTTAGGTTAAGTTTTAAGTTAATAATAATATAGTAAAAATAATAATAAGATAACACCCCAGTAACTCTTAACTAACAAAATGTAAATGCTATATGGCCAGTTTTATGTTAATAATATAATAATAATAAAGCAGAATTTTGCAAAGCTTTTTGTTAAAAAAATAAGTTAAATTTACTACTTTCATGTTGTTTGATTAAACATAAAGAAGTTAAAAATATAACAATTATTATAATTACAGTATAAGCAATATTCAAAACAGTAGAAACAAGAAAAAGAGTTCTTAAATGTTATGTAGAGTAAGTCTTAACATATGGATGTGAACTATGCACAATAGGACAACAGACAAGAAAATCACTGGAGGCTGTAAAAATATGGTTTTACAGAAGAATGTTGAGAATACTATGGACAGCAAAGAAGAGTAATAAAAATGTTCTGAAAGAGGCAAATGCAAAAAGGGAGCTAATTTCCAAAATTAGGAAGAAATAATCATCATTTTTTGGCCATTGAGAAGGGAGCAGCTGAAATATATTGTGACAACTGGGATAATTGAGGGACGAAGAGATACAGGGAAGCAAAGAGAAAAGTTACCAGGGAGCCAGTGGTGGGGAGTGTTAAACACTCTAAGGTATGATGACAGCTTTACAAGGAAGGAACACAGCACAATACTGATGTTTTGGCCTGTGGCCTTCTTCAGAGTACAGGGACAACGACAACAAACAGTGAAGCAAAATAATCTATAACTACATGTTAGATCTTCTTCTTTTTCTTCTTTCCTTCCTCATCTGCCTTTCAGCGTCGAGGGGAGATATAATTTGCGGTCTTTTGCTCTTCTGTTTGCCTCTGCTGCTGCTATGTTTCCTAGTGCTTCTAATATTCCATCGACCCATCTTTTTTGTGGTCGACCCTTGGGTCTGGTGTTCTCGTTGTGTTGTGTTTTGTTCTTTCTGCCTTGTCACGTGGCCAAACCATTTTATCTGTTGTTTCCTCATATATTCTATGGCAGGTGCTATTCCTAACTTTTTTCTCAGTTCTTCATTTCTGATCTTATCTCTCAGACTGTTTCCTGTCATTCGTCTAACACATTTCATCTCTGTAGAGGTTATTTTTCCTATTGTTCTTGCATCTAGGATCCAGGTCTGGCATTGGTAGCACAACGTTGGGATGAAAATTGTATTGTATAGTGCTCGTTTTGCCTCCAAAGTTATTTCCTTGTTGGACAATAGTGGTGATAACTGTCCGATGATTTGACAAGCTTTGTAGCATCTTGATTCTATCTCTGCTGTTTGAGAATTATTGTTTGTCATTAGACTTCCTAGGTATTTGAATTCCTCTACTTGTTTTAGTTGTCTGCCTTTTATAGTTATGTTGATGTTCTGTTTATTTTTGGCGACATTCATGACTTCTGTTTTGTTGATGTTGATTTTCATGTTGTATTTTGTGCCTAAGATATTGAGTTTGTTTAAGTGTTCTTGTAGGTCTTCTATTGTTTCATGTATTAGTGCCTGATCGTCTGCAAATAAAAGCTCATTGATGAATGGAGATGTGGACAGAAAAGAAGAAAGTAGGATGTTAAAAATAAAAAAGGAAGCTGCGTGAGGGGAGGTAGGATGAGTGTTAAGATGTATAAAATAGAAAGAATAGGAGAAATTGGTTATTGGTTATGGTTATATATATACATACAATTATTTCACTTAGCTCAAACTAAGAAAAGTTACCAGACAGCTTAAGAGAATGGCTTGGCAGAAGGTCAATAATGATAAATGTCTTTGTTGACAAGCAATTTCTGATGCAGAGCATCTATTTGACTTAAATGTTTTTTGAATTTTTGGACACATTTATTCTCCCTCAGTGTCTGCAATTACTTTCACACCAAAAGAGTGTCTATCTGCGTTGTCTCCACTTCAGACAGTAAATCCACTTGTGATAGTATTCCTGTTTGAACCCTCACTTCAGAACAAACTGTCTTTACAGGACTGTCACTCCTGTGCGCTGCTGCTCAGTGCGGTGTTGTGGCAAAAGGTCACTTTTATATTTGAATTTCAAACATTTCTCCTGACATACAGTAAATCAACTAATAGTGGTCTTTAATTTTCCTTCCAAATATTAATTTTGAATTACGTTGTCTGAGTTATAGACACATTGGATTTATTAAGCAAATTTGTTTCGTAGCAATAAAATTACAAAACCAATTTTTTTCCACTTAAAGGGTCATCTAAACAAAAGTTTTATTGCACCTCAAATGGCCGGCTACGGCTCGAAAGGTCAATAGATAGATATAAATGACAAAAAATTTGATCACATATATTAAAATAATATGCATTTATGTCCCCAATTTGTCAAAATATGATCTGAACCTAATTTATGATTAAAATATGAATTAATATGACCAATAAAAATGGCATCAGAGTGTTCAGAAAGTCATGAAACATGTTAACATTAACTTGGATTTTAAAAATACATGTCAGGAAAATTATGAGATATCATAAAAATCCTAGCCTTACTTATCATTTATGCTCTCATTTTTACCTCAAGTAATTGGCTATTTAAGATGATGTTGTAATTGAACTTATTATACAAACTTTTGATAATTTACTGTTTTGTTTGGAACTTCAAATCCATGCTGTCAATGTGTGTACTGTCAAAAGTTATTTTGAAATCAATTAAATCTATGCAAATTTGTTTATGCTAAGATTTCTGTTTTAAATTTGTTATGGGGAAAGTCATTTTAATATCCTTTCTTCTCTGCAGTTTGCTCTTTGTTGACCTTAAACTCTTTACTAATTACTTGTCAAAATCAGTTATCTGTGCAAATTATCACAGAAAAAGTTGTAATATGTTTAGAGCATTGATGTATAAGAATCCATAAAACTAAATGAAGGGCATGCTGCTGTATTAGTCAACAGATCATCTTCATAGCACAATGGACAACCATATATAGCACACAGATCGCCTCTTCAGCACATTCCCCAGTATGAAACATACCCACCACACTTTAATGAAGGCACTGAAGATGGGTTTAGCTCACATGCTTAAACTCCATAGCACCTGTGAAGACCTTGTTTTCAACCGGCCTCTTACAATGTACGTGGTAGGTAACAGTGGCTTTATTATCTTTTTCCCTTCACTTTGATCAGGCTCCTGGTAGCCACATTGTCTCTATTCTTTTTTCCCCTCACTTTGGTCAGGCACCCGGTAGCCACATTGCTCTATTCTTTTTTCCCCTCACTTTGGTCAGACTCCTGGTAGCCACATTGGCTCTATTCTTTTTTCCCCTCACTTTGGACAGGCACCTGGTAGCCACATTGCTCTATTCTTTTTTCCCCTCACTTTGGTCAGACTCCTGGTAGCCACATTGTCTCTATTCTTTTTCCCCCTCACTTTGAATAGGCGGCTCCTGGTAGCCACATTGGCTCTATTCTTTTTTCCCCCTCACTTTGGTCAGGCTCTTGGTAGCCACATTGGCTCTACTCTTTTTTCTTCTCACTTTGGTCAGGCTCCTGGTAGCCACATTGGCTCTATTCTTTTTTCTTCTCACTTTGGTCAGGCTCCTGGTAGCCACATTGGCTCTATTATTTTTTCTTCTCACTTTGGCCAGGCTCCTGGTAGCCACATTGGCTCTATTATTTTTTCTTCTCACTTTGGCCAGGCTCCTGGTAGCCACATTGGCTCTATTATTTTTTCTTCTCACTTTGGCCAGGCTCCTGGTAGCCACATTGGCTCTATTATTTTTTCTTCTCACTTTGGCCAGGCTCCTGGTAGCCACATTGGCTCTATTATTTTTTCTTCTCACTTTGGCCAGGCTCCTGGTAGCCACATTGGCTCTATTCTTTTTTCTTCTCACTTTGGCCAGGCTCCTGGTAGCCACATTGGCTCTATTATTTTTTCTTCTCACTTTGGCCAGGCTCCTGGTAGCCACATTGGCTCTATTATTTTTTCTTCTCACTTTGGCCAGGCTCCTGGTAGCCACATTGGCTCTATTATTTTTTCTTCTCACTTTGGCCAGGCTCCTGGTAGCCACATTGGCTCTATTCTTTTTTCTTCTCACTTTGGCCAGGCTCCTGGTAGCCACATTGGCTCTATTATTTTTTCTTCTCACTTTGGCCAGGCTCCTGGTAGCCACATTGACTGCTATATTATTAACTTTCAGCTTCATTACTCCTAATGCAGTTTTTAAAAAATGAGATCAAAGAATTGTAGTATGCCTGATATATATTTAATTACTAAAAAGAAATTGATATCAAAGCATTTGATACCAATTTTATTGGAGTTCATACATTTTTTTCTCAATTTGTGTTTCAGATATGCAAACTAGCAATGTAACGTATTGAGGAGAATTAAAAATCAGAAAATGAATGTCCGCCCCAGAGACAGAGATTTAAAAGGGTGGCTGAAACGCAAAGGAGGGCGTATGAATACATGGTCTCGTCGATGGTTTGTTTTAAAAGATCCAATTTTGTTTATGTTCCTTCGAGATGAGGACAAGAAACATCAAGACTGCATTACTCTAGATGGACAAATAATAATAGAACCTCCACCGGATCCAGGTGATCCGCGACAGGGATATTTTGATATTGTTACGGGTAAGTCAGTTTTGTTATTTCATTGTTTCCTTCTGTTATTAAATTAATATGAATAGAGGTGACATCTTACTATTATTTGTGATATTTAATAAAACCACCCATATGGGTCGCTTTTTTTACCCAGAACCTTGCAGCAGTAAACATGTTTAGGGAGTATAGTAGCATCAAATTGGGGAGCCAATATGTGATTGTTTCTAAAACAATCCATTCCTTTGAGTTCCAGTATCTATCAGTTATTATTGTGTGTATTTCTACTTGATTTTGTCTTTGAACAATTCTTTTTTGCTTATTTTATGTTGCCAAAATATTTTGGGTATCCTCCTCACACAGTTGTATAAAAAGATGGCAGTTTAAGATTTTCTACTGTTCTCCAATATCCAGATCCATAAAAAAAACACTGAAATTATGTTGCTTTCATATATCCTTTGTTTAATTTTTGTTTTGTATTGCAATAATCTTAAAAAGCTGTCTAGATTTGGAGTCACTGTAATGGAATTATCAGTCACCGGAATAGAATTCATCCTTAAAAATAAATTGTGTGGACTTTGAAAAGGCATCCATCGCTTTGGAAAAACTTATATGCTTACAGCTTCCCAGATAAAATCATCAATATTCTAAAGGACATGTATGACAGCAACCAGTGCTGTATGTAAGAATCAAGGACAGCAGACAGCTTTGTTGAGAGTCAAAATCAGAGTTAAGCAAGGATGTGTCCTGTCACTCACCACTCCTTTTGCTTGTGGTCATGGACTGGATTATGCGATCAGTTGTTGTCGACAGACCACAGGGAATTACATGGGGTCTTACTAGACATCTTGAAGATGCTGACTTTGCAGATGATGTTGGACAGCTTGCCCACTGCCACCAAAACATACCAGAGAAAACAGCTATAGATTAGTTTGCTAACACAGTAGGACTGAAAATAAATGCAAATAAAACTAAAATTATGAAGGTAAATGCCAAAAGTACAAAGAAAGTTACATTTAGTTGAGTGGGACTAGAAGAAGTGGATCACTTTAAAAACCTAGGAAACTATATTTCATCAAATAGCAACATTGAGAATGAGAACTCTACTAGAATAGGCATGTCAGACCAGGATTTCAATAGACTTAGAAACATTTGGCATTCAACTAGCCTCCATCTCAGCACCAAGCTTGGAATTTATAAGTCAAATGTGCAATACATACTCATATACGCAGCAGAAACATGGAGAATGAACCATAAGATAGAAAGCTGACTTAGTAGATGATTTGAAGGTCACTGTCTCAAGAAGATTATAAACATCCATTGGGATTAACACATCACAAACAAAGAAGCTGCCAGAAGGTCGGGCATTAACAATATCAATCAAAAAGTGAAAAAAATATGTTGGAAATGGCTAAGCCATGCTCTACAATTGAAACTAACCAGGCAACTATACCTAACATTAACTTGGATACCATCAGGTAAACAAAGATTAAGCAGACTATTGGAGACATGGTGACAAACCATACATGATGAAATGAAAGAGGCTGGCAAGTCCTGGCAAGAGTTGTCCATGATTTCTCCAGACCAGATCTCTTGTGGGTGCTCTATGCTCCAACTGGAGTTCACATGATTAAGAAGAAGGTATCCAGATTGGTAAAAGCTGTTATAATCCTTACTTTTATCATTGTATTGTTTATTTTTTCACAGGCTCCCCAATTTAATGTTAACAATATTGGTATGCAATGGGTTCTCATTAGACAGCTAGAGGATCCAGAATTCACTGATGATGTGCGTCTCCTCTACCATAAACAAAAACATGCTCAAAGCAAACTGAATAGTCTCTGAAGAGCCAGATAGAACAAGTATGAAGATCAATTTAAGTAAGGCAGAGATGAAAATCTACAGCAATCAACGTATACTATTCCTACTCCAAAGAATAAACATCAAAGAGATATATGAAAATTTCCCTATTTAGGCAATGTAGTTAACATAGACAGTTAACATTTTAGAAGGCATAAACATAGACAGCAAAGATCTAAGAATAATAAAGAACATGTATTGGCAACAAACAGTGGCCATGAGAACTGGAAATCAATCGGGGATGTTTCAACAAATAAAACAGGGTGTTAGGCAAGGTTGTGTGCTGTCACCAGATTTGTTTAATATGTATAGTGAGATTATTTTAAGATCCATAAATGGCATGCCTGGAATAACAATCGGAGGTCATAATATATATAATGGTATGCAGATGATACAGTCTTAATTGCTGAGAGTGAAAATAAGTTACAAGAAATATTAGATATTATAGTAAAAGAAAGCAAAAATAAAGGACTCATCTTTAAAAGTAAAAAGACAGAAATAATGGTAACAACAGAGAAAAAGACATCATCTCAGTGCAAAATAAAGACAAGTGGAACAATATTAAAACAGGTAAATGAATTTAAATATTTGGGAACTTTGTTAACCTCAGACGGAAGATATACAACAGAGATGAGATCCAGAATGGCTCAGGCAAAAGCAACCATCCAAAAAATGAGGAAGATACTATGCAATCCATTTTTGACAATAGAAACAAGAAAAAGAGCTCTTAACTCTTTCAGGTCCAGCGCCAAGTCCTCTGCGTTATCCTTTTGGACAACACCGATATGTCGGATATTTTGGATATAGCTGAATATTTGTTTCGTTTTCACCGAATTTAGTTTTTGTTTCAACCAATACTTGATTTCCGGTCGTGAGAGTTATTTTCCTTGATCTTTCCGTTTACGACGGCGTGGGTTGTCGTTTGTATCTTTAAAAATTATTAATTGATATTCATTGTTTTTTTTCTGAAATTTCTATCACAAAATCGCCACGCCCACTGCTGGTAGTTCTTGCAGTACATCTCGCCCGAAACGATATAGTGCAGAACAAGCGAGATCTATGTTCAAAACATTATTATTTAGTGAATCAGAAATGGACTATTCAGACGAGAGTTTTAGTTTTTGTGGTGATAGTCATGATAATTGTAGTTTTACTTCGAGTGGTAAGAAACCAAGACTCTCTTGTTTAGGTTTAGCTGGTCGATGTCTCCAGTCCAGCACTATCAGTGACACAGAGGAATTTAGTGGCAGTGATTCTGACGATGAAACTGATACTATTCTGTCAGCCAAAGCTGACAGTGACAGGACAGATGTGGCTAGGAAGCCTGCTGATGGGTGGCATGAAGTCAGAGATGGAGATACCATAGGAAAATCTAGCTTCCAAAATATAAATTCTGGATGTAAGTTAGATCTTCCAGAAAATGCTTCACCTTCCAAGTATTTTCTGAGCCTGTTGACTGACACAATTGTTGATAGTCTGATTCAAAATATCAACAATTATGCTCAGCAAAAAATGGAATTGAGTACTCCTGTACGCAGGTATTCAAGTTTTGCTAAATGGACACCGTTGGGCCGTAATACTTTTTTTCAGTTTTTGGCAGTCCTGATTGCCATGGGAATGAATGCAAAAAATTCTATAAAGGATTACTGGTCCATTCAATCATTTAAAAGTAGTCCTTGGTTTAGGTGCATCTTTAGTCGGACAAGATTTTTACTCATTTATCAATCTATGCTTCATGTGGCTGGTCCTGATGCGGCTGGAAAATGTAAAATTGAGCCGTTCATCAATTCATTGATAGAAAAATTTCAAGAAGCGTTTTATCCGTTTGAAAATATCTGCATCGATGAGATGGTTATAGGCTACAAGGAAAGATTTAAGTACAAGCAGTACAATGCCAGTAAGCCAAAAAAATATCATATCAAATCATACGGACTTTGCGACTCAATCACCGGATACGTTTTCAACCTCCTGGTATATTTTGGAACAGACACAGCTTACAGGCCTGAAACAGACCCACATTCATCACATGCTGTCAAAGTTTTCGACAAGTTACTAGAAGGCATCACAGATCATCATCATTTGTTTGCTGACCGCTTTTATACTTCCCTGCCACTTGGTTCAATTTCTGCGGCAGAAAAATCACAACTACACTGGAACGCTAAATTCCAACAAATGCAGATTTCCAGCAGAAGTCAAAAATTAAAAAAATATCAGTGAATGAGGCAAAGTGGTTCATCAATGATGAGGAGCAAGTTATGTGTGTCAGCTGGAGGGATAAAAAATCCAAAAAGCCCTGCCAATTGGTGACAACACATGGAAGTGTCACATATGAGGTCAGAAATGAAGGTAGGAGTCAAGTCAGGAAGCCATCACCCATCCATAGCTACAACCACTCAATGAATGGGTGTGACAGAGCAGACCAGATGATCTCATATTATGGGAACCACACAAGGAAGACAGTCAAGTGGTGGAAGAAAATATTTATGTGGATAATTGAGATCACACAACTCAATGCTCATATTTTATATAACTTGAGCCGCCCTAACACTGAAAAGCCTATGCCTTTTGCAGATTTCAAGGAGCTGCTTATTTATGATTTGTGTAGCATAGTAGGAGCAGAGACACCTATTCCTAACAACCTTCTTCAAGTTGATTTATCCAAGCCGGGGAAAAAAATGGAACATGAAGCCGCAGAGATATCAGGGTGCCATCCATCTCATTGATTTTGATGGGAAAGGCCTGCAGTGTGTTCATTGTTCGGAGCAGCGGAAAGTAAGAAAACGAAGCAGCTATTATTGTACAGGTTGTCCGGATAAGCCACATCTGTGCGCTAAAACATGCTTTAGGGAATATCACACACAATAAGTACATATGTGTCAATAAAAATAACAAACTTGACTTGTAAATAATATTGTTGTGATGTAAAAAAATTTGAAAATTTTTTTTCTGGGATCATTTATAAAAATGTGCATAATTTTGTTAATTGTGGGCATAAATTCATCAAATAAACTGTATTTTCGAGGAATTTGGATTATGTTGTGTAATATTTCAAGACAAATGGATAGCAACACATATCTGGATGGAAATTGGTAAGTGAAATACAATATTTTAAATTTAAAATTATCTATCTTGAATATATTTTTTTTTAAAAATATAACTATTCCTTTAAATTTTGACATATCAGAAATATATTGCTATTTTCATTTTCTGTATCCATTTCCATTTCCAGTGATATATAACACATGCCACATTTATCTCAATTATTGTGTGAAGTAGACAAATGAAAAAGATATATGTTAAAATTTCTGGAAACAGGAAAAAAAGTCGAGTTTTCTGGTCCAAATCTGAAAATTCCTGTTTCCTGTTCTGGTCCTGAAAGAGTTAAATGTTATGTAGAGCCCGTCTTAATATATGGATGTGAATCATGGACAATAGGACGACATACAAGAAAATCACTAGAGTCCTTTTGAAATGTGGTTTTACAGAAGAATGTTGAGAATACCATTGACAGCTAAGAAGTGTAATGAAAAAATTCTGAAAGATGCCAAGGCAAATAGTGAGCTAATTTCCAATATTTGGAAGAAACAATCTTTGGCCATGTAAAGAGAAGAGAATAGTTGGAATATATTGTAACAACTGGGAACATTGAGGGATGAAGAGTTAGAGGGAAACAAAGAGAAAAGATATCAGACAGCTTAAGAGAATGGCTTGGCAGAAGGTCAACAACAGAAATGATAAATAACTATCGAGATAAAAAGTTGTGGAGAGACATGATCACCTATGCCAGCAGGCCCGATATTTGATGATGATGATGAGTTAACATAGTTGGTAGATCTGGTGAAGACATTAAAAACAGTTATCAAAGCCAGAACTGCCTTCAACACTTCCTGTCCTGTTTGGAAGTCCATGGTACTTTCTTTGCTGAAGAAAATCAGGATCTTGCACACAAATGTCAGCTCCACTCAATGGTTCTGAAATGTGGAGGGAAACAGACTAATAGCAGTAGACTCCAATCTTTCCTCTGAAAGCTTCTTAATATCAGGTAAAGTAAAAGTAAAGTACCCCTCGTCACACCAAGTGGCGTATAGAGAAATATGGTGTTAGTGACTATATTTTACAGACCTTCAGCACATGACTTTTGGGGTAATGTGGTCGGTATTACGCCCGTGCTGCTTTACTTTCCCAGAAAAAATCCGGTACCCATTTAAGGCTGGGTGAACCCGGAGCCGTCGGTTGGGATCGAACCCTACCCCTTGTCCGTAGTAGTCCAGTTCACTAACCACTGAGCTATCGCGGCTCCCACTAATTTTTAGGGAATTAGTAAAACCCAGGTGTCCTCGCCAGGGTACGAACCCCGGCTGTTGCCGTGGTAAGCCAACCGCCTATCGATTGCGCTAACCGGACGCCCCTTAATATCAGGTGGTCAAATAAAATTACAAGTGAAACCTTTGGGAAAAAATTGCCCAGATACCAATAGGAACAGAGATTAAGAAAAGGGGAATGGATCAACCACACATTACGAAGACCACTAAGCAATATTGCAAGACAGTCAATGAACTGGAATCTACAAGGAACTAGGAATGTTAGAAGGCCCAATTAGACCTGGAGAAGAACCACTGAGACACAAGCAAAGGGGGTATGGATAGAAATGGGCTGAGTTTGGAGAAGATGTCTGTTGGCATAATGTGGTTGCAGTCCTTTAGCTTCATGACGAGCTGCAAGGCATAAGTTAAGTAAGTCAGATAAAACAGACTTGGAGAAAATTGTTAGTCAAGAAAATGAATAATGAATTTTTCAGTTACTTTGGCATCATAAAATGTTATTCTTTTATGATTACGTGTTATATGTTTTACATTAATTTTAATTTTAAAAAATAACAACCATTATTATAAATTATGTTATAAATTTATCACAGAGTCTGATAAAGGTCCCTCTGAGACTTTATCCCTGTGTGCAGAGACCGAAGAGGAAAAGAAAATTTGGATACGAGCTTTGAAAAGAGCCTTGTATATGAATAAAGGAGGAGGTAAGCATTTAGATAGTGCGCTCTCTTGGCATATACAAGCTCTGAGAACCTGTCCCATAATCAATCATATCTGACAAAATGCAACATAACATGTACAGCTCAGTAGATGTTCTACTATGAAGTGAGGTTTTATATATTAGCATCCCATCTGTAGAGCATCTGTGCTTCTTTGATGAGTCTTTATCTTGTAGTGGTAGAGATGTGACACATACCCAGTGAGTAATCTGGTACACTTGTCTGCATGTTTCTCATTAGAGTGCTATGCATTTCTCACTAAGAGAGATCTCACAAACTAACCTATCTATCTATTGACCTTTCGAGCCGTAGCTAGCCCATAGGGCATAGACCCAGATACTCTTTCTCTAATCTAAATTTTTATTTTAGCAGTTTTCAATCCTTCTAAAGATTTTTTATCAAATCTTGCCATTTGTCTCTGTTCTGTGCAAGCAACTCTATCTCATTGAGGGAGCCGATTCCTGCTGATCTTGCCTCTCTGATCAATCAAACTAACCAGTCTGGCCAAAAAAGTAGGAATTGAGAGAAGGAAACCTGGTACTCAGAAATGCCTTCCTGAAGTCCGACTTGCTGGGATGAAAGGCACAAAATATTGCAGCTTACTGTAAATGACAATACAACATATCTAAGCCATTTGGTGTCCTTTTGAGGGTTGTCAATGAAGAGTAATCATCAGGTGAAGAGGGTACTATTTAAATAAATTCTTTCGAAGCTACATTTTTTATACTTCAAAATTTAGTGTATGCGTTTTTTGAGAGATGTGCTGGAAAATGGACCTATAACATTATAAAGGTCCGAAACTCTGGTTTACTGATCTTTATATCAATAGTAAAGTAGAGCTCTTTCTCTACACCTCACAGAAAAAAAAATGTAATTAATTACATGTGATAGTTTATGAGTGTCGTATTTTATTAAAATCTTGCTGTCCCTGGCAATCAACATAACTATAACAGACACAGCCAATGAAATTCTAGGCAGACCTCAAAAGATAATGAAATCATGAATCCTAGAAAACATTATCAAACTCTGTGGTGTAAAAAGAAACCTGAAATGTATGTTAAAAAACACCAGAAGGCAACCAAAAAAGCAGAAATAAATCATAACATTCAAAGCAGCACGATGATAGAAAAGAAGAACTAGATAGAGCAAAAATGTAAAGAAATATAGTGGACAGCATAAACAAAAACAATAATAAAAAAGCATTAAAAAATTATTAAAGACTCAACTACACAATGACACAAAAGATCCACAATAATACTTCATAAATAAAGAAAATATCTCATTGAATTGTGAAGTGCATGAGATTACCAATCGATGGATAGAATACACATCTGAACTGTTTACACCGAAAGTAACAGAGAAACAGGAATACTACAGTTTCCACAGTCTGTGGGAGAAGAAGATTATCCTTGAAGCAGCAATGAAAGATCTAAAACCAAAAAAATCTTTTTGTCTGGATTTCAACTGAACAGATTCAGGTAGGGGGAGAGGTCTTGATAAATGCATTCACTAATATTTGTAGCAAGATCTGGCAGATAGGGGAGTGACTATCATGGACACGGCTTTTAATTATTACTATTCCAAAGAAATTAAATCGTTGCCAATGTCATAGCAACAGAACCATCAGTCTTATCAGCTGTCCAAACAAATGTAAAAATCATACTTAACCAATTAAAACCAATCAGAAAAGATCATTGCTGGAACATATGGGCTTTCATGCAAGTCAAAGTACAAAAGAACAAATCTTAAATTTTAAAGTTCTCTGAGAGAAATACCTCCAACATGAGCTGGATATGTTCATAGACTTTAAAAAAACATGTGATAGAGTTTGGCATGGAACCCTATGGGTGATGATAAGGGTGTGCAACTTAGTGCCAAAATAACTTTACAGTATTAAACAACTAAAGGACAAGTCTGCTAGTGCAGTGCTTATCAATGGAAACTGATGGGAATGGTTCCAAGCAACAATTGGAGTTTGACATGGTTGCTTACTCTGTCCTATCTTTTTCAGCATCTTCTTGGAAAGAATCATAACAGATTCTTTAGAAGAGCATGAAACACTGTCAGTATTGGTGGCAGAACTATTAACAACTGTTATTTGCTGGAGACAACAATGGTTTAGAACAGAGCAAGAAATAACGGCACCGCGCCTTGCCACGAGAAGCCAAACGCTTGGCACACTGCCACGCAGCTAAAAAAAAATTAGCTATTGTAGCAGTGTCTTACACGAAGGCGTTCTCAACACTGCTACAATAGCTAATTTTTTTTTAGCTGCGTGGCAGTGTGCCAAGCGTTCGGCTTCTCGTGGCAAGGTGCGGTGCCAGGGAGTACGGGTTCGATCCCGCTTCGGACCATATATTGTTCTTCGTTTTTTTCTGTTGTTGTTTGTCTGTCAATTTTTCCGAGTGCTAACACATACTTCTTTGTTCTATTATTCCCTATTATCGCCTCGGAAGTTCCCTATATAATAATATTTATTTATTATTATTTGTATCCAAGAAATAATGGACCTGATACAATGGCTAGATAAAACATCTGGTGCATATCGCATGGAAATTAATGCTGAAGAAACAAAGTTTATGACCAGTAGTCTAATGGCATTTTTGCAAAAATTTGAATAATTCTGCAAGAACTAGAAACAGTTGATAACTTTAAATAAAGTAAAATAAAAAGTAAAGAGCCCCGTAACACCAAGTGGCGTATAGGGAATATGATGTTAGTGACCATAAATTTTACAGACCTTCAGCACATGATTTTCGGGTAATGTGGTCTGTATTACGCCTGTGTTGCTTTACTTTATCAGAAAAAATCTGTTACCCATTTAAGGCTGGGTGAACCCGGAAGCTGTTGGTTGGGATTATTGAAGGGTTTCTGGCATCTCATACTTGGATCCTTCATGAATGAAAATGTTTGCAAAGGGATACAGCAAACAATTGGAGTACATGATGATCTTTTGACTGTTGTGAAGAAACACACAATCAAATGGTTTGGCCACATATATTGATCATCTGGCCTGGCAAAGACCATTCTGTAGGGAACTATGAAAAGGAGAAGTTGACAGGGAAAGAGATTGGAAGATAACATCAAAGAATAGACAGGTCTCGTCTTTGCAGAGTCCCAAAGAATGACTGTAGGTAGAGGCTGTAGAATGTTGACGAAGTCCAGGTTGATGAGATGATGAAGGAAGGAAAATCATGAGTAAGTGAGAGGCAGAGTAGAGATAGTTTAGTTTAGTCAACATATTATCTTCATTGCACAACAGACAACTCAACAGTGATCAGATCCCTCCTCAGCAAATACCTTAGTATGAAGCCCACCATTACCACCACTCACCAGTGAAAGCACTGAAGACTGCTTCGTTTCAGATACACAAAATCTATAGTATCAGAGAAGACCTTAATCTCAAATCTCCTGTGTATTAAGGGGCAGCTGAAAAGATAATGGGACCAAGATATCAAAGACTTTCTGCAGACTGCACACACTCACTATATTTATTTATAATTGTTATTTTTTGTTACTTTGATTCCCTCTTGTGTAAGTGGCCTTCATTCAGATTTTTTCTGCTTTTTTTTTTTTTAAAGATTTCTATTCTAATTTGTTTGTTTTCTTCCCAATTGAAGACCTTTCAGTCAAAATATTGATTCATTATTCAGTCTTATCTTATTCACGAATCTGAAACATCCTACTTGTAATCTTTTATTATGTCTAATCCAGCTTTGTGGTGGCTCTATCTGGTTTTTCATGTGTATTTTTACACTCACTGAAGTGGTCAACACAGCTGGACAGTAAGAACCATTCATACACGCAGTCAAAAACACAGTGAGCCAAGGGGCATTGTCGTTAGTGTACTCACGTATTGGCCTAAAGGTTTGGAGTTCAAATATCAGTTGATACAAATTTTTGTTTGAAACCTAAGAAGCGCTTGAGGTCACCCAGTCTCTTTAAATGGGCGCCAAAGATATTCTTGGAGCCTCGGTGGTTGAGTGGTTAGTGTGCTCGCTCCCTGACCAGAAGGGTCCGGGTTTGATCCCCAGTAGTGGCAGATTTTTTTTCAGACTGACAAGGCTCCGGGGTTCACCCAGCCTCTAAAAATGGGTACCAGAGATTTTTCTGGGAAGTAAGGCGGCCTGGCGTGATATTGACCACAACCCAAAAATGTGCCGTGGTTATAGAAAAATATGGTCACTAACACCATATTCCCCAAATGCCTAGCAGGGCGTGAAGGGAACCTTTACTCTTTTACTTTACTAAAGATATTCTTGAGAAGGAAAGGCAGTAAGGAAGGGAACTAGTCAACCTACCTCATGAAGCTAAGGCTTAATACAATGAAGTCACTAACATTTCATTACCCAATGGCAATTGCTGTGTGACTACTTTTGCCTTTTAGTTTTAGAGCAAAGTAGCAATATCCAACTGTGAACAGGCTACTTGATGGTCAAATATATCTTTTTATTTTTTTGGTGTTCAGAGGTCTGTATGGTATTATCACAAGTTGGAAGTTGGTGCTCTTAAGTGAGTTTCAGATACACAGTTGAGGGAGAAATTATAACATAGAACATATTTGTTCTATGGTAAAAAATCAATGTCTCCAGCGTTAGTGGAGGTCTCAAAGCTCAATAACTTCTATGGATATATTGTCTTGTCTGACAAGGATTGTAAATAATGAAAGAAAGAGCTCATAGCTGCTTTTTTAAATGTCAGAGGGACATTTGAAATATAAACTTATTAATTTGTTAGCATTTGTGGATGAAAATGCCCAGAGTATATCACATTCCCTTCTTCCTTAAAATTGATATTTTTTAGAAGTGGTTCCAATTTGTGAAATTGCACAAATGTATACATTTTCTAACTTTATCATTTTTTGTTTATATGGATGATGTTTTTGTAGATCAACATTTATGAGAAAAAAATAATTCTGTGATTGTCTAATTTGATACTTTCTGATGTGAAATTTTTAATTTTTAGCCACAAACTTGATTAAAAATTAAGTTGTAACTTCTTGTATTCAATTTTAAGGTTCCATAGAAGAGTAAAAAAAAAAGAGTAAAGAACCCCGTCTCACAAAGCGGCGTATAAGGAATATGGTGTTGGTGACTACACTTTTTATAGACCTTCGGCACATGATTTTTGGGGTAATGTGGTCGGTATCACGCCCAAGTCACTTTACTTTCCCAGAAAAAATCCTTTGTAGTCCAGTTCACTAACCACTGAGCTATCATGGCTCTCACCATAGAAGAGTGTTATGTGTATATTATTTCTGAAGTGAGCAAAGCAACTAAAATAATTATGATAAACAGTTGTGAAGTGAGGAAGCAATAGTGTATATGAACAAAGTGAAGTACTTGAAGGCTTTTAGTATTGAGTTATTCATGGGTTATCATCATTGCACTCCAAACATGTCCATTGGTGCTCAAAACCCCTCCTCAGTATGTCTCACAGCATCCAGCGATTGACAACTCCAGCTCTGTGTTGGTTGATAAGTCCTTTATGCCTTAGTATGGTTATGGTAGACATCAATTCAGTTATCATTGATAATGCTGTCTTGTAACACAATTTGAAATATAACATAAAACAAGCAGAAATGTTAACATACAAAAGCGACTATGTGTACAGCTAAAAAGCTACTGAAACCATTGATGCATATTCTTAAATTGACTGAGTACCTGTGGGTTTGCTCTGAGTGTTATGTTGTCAACTGTAACAGTAAGTAAATAAATAATCCAGATCAAATTTGTTGGTATATTTAGCTGTGTTCAGCCAGTCTCTTGAGGAAATCTTGTACTGGGAGAGGATCTCTGGTCGTCTTGTACACATTCCTTACATCTTGGATGAGTGTATTGAGTACCTGTACAAATATGGTCTCGATGTGGAAGGAATATTCAGGTTTGTTTCATTGACTTTATACGACTGTGACAGTATTACCTGTAAAGCTTTAAACATAATATTCCAACTTGCACACATTGTAAAGCAGTGGTAGAGCAGTGATTTAGTTGGGTTCATTTCCTTGACCGAACAGCTTTTAGGCTATTTCCTCTTTTTTTTTTTTCCACTTCCTTTTATACACCTTCAGATATCCAGATACACCTTCAGATATCCAGGGATATACACATTTCTAGTTCTTGGATACAAGTTCCTAGTTCTTGCCATTCTGGCAGCCATCAATAGATGTTGTTGTAGCATTTCTGTGACATTGTCAGTCATCATACTCTAGGTCTTTCATCTCCTCTTATAATATATGTTTTGTATGGTATAGATATATTTGGTATTATTTCCAGATGAGCACACGCCTATTCGGGAGATATTCTTTAGCTGAAATGACTTAAGTCACGTTGACACAAATTAGACCCTAATATGACACAAATGAGCCCCCATCACCTGACAAAAATGGTGGTGTTTCTAATCTACATTCATTTGTTATTTCTGTGTGTAGTTTCACCCAGTCATAAATCTATCTATCTGTCTATTGTCCTTTTGAGCTGAAGACAGCACATAGGGCAGAAATTCTAAATTCTGTGTGTCCGATGATCTTTGTTATCAAACACTAGACCTTGCACAGTATTCGCATTGTGTTTCACCAAACTAACTTTCTAAGGTTCTAACTTTGTGTTATTGTCAACTTTAAACATAAAACATATAAGGTTCTAACTTTGTGTGATTGTCAACATTAAACATAAAACATATAAGGTTCTAACTTTGTGTGATTGTCAACTTTAAACATAAAACATATAAGGTTCTAACTTTGTGTTATTGTCAACATTAAACATAAAACATATAAGGTTCTAACTTTATGTGATTGTCAACTTTAAACATAAAACATATAAGGTTCTAACTTTGTGTTATTGTCAACATTAAACATATCAAGTTCTAACTTTGTGTCATTGTCAACATTAAACATATCAAGTTCTAACTTTGTGTCATTGTGAACATTAAACATATAAAGTTCTGACTTTGTGTCATTGTGAACATTAAACATATAAAGTTCTAACTTTGTGTCATTGTGAACATTAAACATATAAAGTTCTAACTTTGTGTTATTGTCATTAAACAGATATTGTTTCAGATTATGTTATATTTGAGCATTACAAAAAAAAAAATTCTGTCATGTTAAGTATGTGCATTAAATAGATAAGACAAGAGAAAAGACAGCAGTTTGCAGATGGAGAAGTTTGTCTTAATATCAAAGATGAAAATGATTGGGCATATTTATTAGTCCTCTGATTACATTAAGTTTGTCTTTCTCAAGCTATAACAAAAGCTTCAGAACAGAATATAAAACAGAAATAATGAAAGTTATAGAGACTTGCAAAAATAGTGATATGACAATCATTACATTAAGTCATAGTGACAATGAATTGTTGTTACTAAGGTATGTATTTTTTATTTTAATATTGCAGTTTATCAAACAATGAAGTCTTAAAACAACTAAAAATTATAAGAGAATTACTAAACATTCAAACAAGACAAATTAGATTTTTGGGGGATGTTACAAGACACAACAGCCTACTAAAAGCAATCTTGGAAGGAAAAAATACAAGGTAAAAGAGGCAGAGGCTTACCTAGACTAACATGGACGAGTAACATCAAAAGATGGACAAGTCAATCTATGGCAATCTGCACCATCAAAGCAAGAGACTGAGCGAACCTTCATCATGGGAGCCAACCTTTGATGTGGAGATGGCACTCAATGATGATGATGAGTACATCATAAATAATTAAAGGTTTCTCTCCATGACATGGAGAATGCATGGGGAACACTGCTCATATTTTGCAATGACAAACAGCAAATTTTTTGAGTAATGTGCTATCTCTGATCATTTTGTTCTTTTCTGAAATTTTTTTTGCCGTCAAAACATTTTCTAACCCCTCTTTCTGGAGATGGTTTTTCTCAATTATATGTCTCAATATATTTTTTAGCAGTGATGTTTTTAAACATATGCTTTGTTCACTGAAAACTACTGTACATCAGTTGTTAATGCAATGCAGGCGTCCACCGTGGTTAAAAGGTCTGACTCGATTCCCCCCGTCAACCAGTGCCTAGACTCATCCAATCATAAATTACTACCCTGATACTTTTCTTGAAAAAAAAAATGGCTGGTGCAATGTTGAGAGCTTTATCTAAAAGTGTGTTGATGGTCTTAAAAATATGGGCACAAATGCAATATTCAGTAATATTTTCTATACTTCACACTTCATGTATGATGAAGTCCCTCCCTCCCTCCCTCCCTCCCCTTTCTCTCCTTCCTTCTTTCCTCCCTCCCTGCCTCCCTCCCTTACTAACATATACTGATTACCTCCCTCCATTCCTTCCATTGCTTTCTTCCTCCATCATTCCCATTATATTTATTTTACTTATCATATTTTCACACTATATTCTGGTCTTCTTTTTTAGTCTGGTAACAATGTTGTTTTAGGTCACAAGAATTTTCTAATTTATTTCCTTTAACTGGATTTTATTACATTGCATGCCTTTCTTTCATTTCTGATGTTTCTTCTTCTTAGCATTCACCCTTAAGTTGGTGTGTGTACAACCCAATTTAACTATTATTGTAATTGTATAGTAAATAAGTAAGTCATCCTCATTTTTTAACTTCTTTATTAGTTTGTCTGCCCTTAACTGACAGTCAGACTAGAATATAACTCAGATTATCTGCTTCAGAAGTCTGTCTTATTATCTCTTACTATACCTTTTTATGAATGCACTCTTCCTATCATTTATATTGTATCATGACTTATCCCCCATACTACTTTCTATGGCCCTTGAGTACTATCATATAGTGGAGTCAAGTATGCTATAGATTTATTCATTATAAATTATCAATGAGTAAGTAACACTGTTGAACATTAAATATATTTGTTGTTACTTGTTTCAGTAACAATATGTAACAAAATGAGTAATAAGAACACATTATTTAAAATAATTCTCTCAACAATTCGTGGCGCACTGACGTTCAAACACCAGGATATCTACAGTATCACTCTCTTGATCCTGGAAATATGTTACTAGTCTTGCAAACAACCTGATTTACAAAATCAGTCCTTGTGGACAATTTAACTATGCATTTCAATTATTCATTTTCCTCTTGGGGCGAAGCATAGAGCAGAAGTCATAGTTCTCTACGATTGATGATCTGCTTCTAGTTCTTGTAATTCTTGGTTGTTTCCTTGTCTCATGGTTGAGCCTTCCCTATTAATTGTTCTGCATAGCGATTTTCTTGGTCTACTTTGTTTTCTTTTACCAGATGGTTTCCACATGAATGCCTGCCGGGGAAGTCTTTCTTCATTCATTCTCAGCACATGACCAATGCATTTCCACTCTCACATTTTTACTCTTTTAAACTTTAACTGCCAAGGGTTCTTTAACATGCACGAATGCACACAAGATCTCCTATTTTTCACCATTATCCAAGTGAGATTATCCAACAAATGATGAATAGCATTTTCATACCAACTTTGTGCTATGAAAGTCAAACATGGACCCTTTATAAATCACATTTAAGAAAGATCAATACATGTGAGATGCGATGCTTGAGAAAAGTAACAAACAACACAAGAAGAGGTAGAATACCAAATGAAACCATAAGAAAAATGGTAGTAATAAAACCCTGCCAAGAATATATAGAGCAACAACAACTTAAATGGTTGGGCCACCTGGTCAGAATGAATCCTCACCAATCACCATCAAGGGCGTTCTTTTCGAGAATGCATGGAAAAAGACCAAGAGGAAGACCTAGAAGAAGATGGATAGATGCAAAGATAGAGACATGTAACAACAAAGGAAAATCACAAATTCATACAATTCGAGCAGTTCAAAAACGACAAATGATATAACCACGACACCTTTTAGGTATCAGTGAGAAAGAGAAAAGAAAGAAGATCCAAGAGAGCTATAGATTAGTGCTCACTACCCAGAGACCAGGGGTGGGTAAAGTCATGAAGAAACCACGGATTTGCAGTGAAAATTTCCACCACCTATGGTGAGATTCAAACCTAGGACCTTCATGTCCAGAGGTCAATGTCTTATCTGTTCATTTTATGTAGGGCACCTTTTGCAGCAGAGTTCTACATTTATTTTACCAACATCACAGTTATTAGAGATTCATATCCCTTATTTGCCTTATTTAGTCCCTTACTTGTGCAGAAAATATTGTAACTTTCTCTTTCCTGCTGAGCTAGTAGAATAACAGTTTTAGATGAAATTCATGCTGCATGTCCCCTGTGGCAAATTCAGAACCAGAAGCCAAAATGTTGTCTTATCTTCTGGGATAGAATTTTAGATTGTCAACTATCATATTCAAGAGGTCGGCTTCGATCCTGATCGACGGCTTCTGGGTTCACCCAGCCTTAAATGGGTACTGGATTTTTTCTTGGAATGTAAAGCGGTACGGCCATAATACCGACCACATTACCCCAAAAATCATGTGCCGAAGGTCTGTAAAAATTATAGTCACTAACACCATATTTCCTATACGCCACTTGGCATGACGGGGCTCTTTACTTTTTACAACTATCATATTTAGCAGATGGAAATTTGAATCTTTTTCATTTTTCCAGTTGTTCACTGTCTCCCCTAGTGTTATCTGAATATTTCCATCATTTTTGGTGGCTGCTGTATTTTTCTGTGACTGTACTTTGAAGTTGATATCTCCACCTTTAAGAATGAACAGGTGGGTCATATACAAAGTTAAACAAAATTGTTCTGTTTTTTTTAATATTGTTGTGATGCTGGCAGCAATTACTGACATTCACCACTTGATATCCAGTTTTATTTCAGTATTGGTGTTCTTCCTTTGTGTCATTCTCAGTCACTTTGAATGTCTGAAATTTCCTAATTGACAATCTGTGATTGCTATAGAGGTGTGTTATGTGTCACATCAATTTGAAGAAATGCATATGGGATTTTTATGGGAATTACTTTATTCATGATTCCTTTTAAATTTCACAAAAGTATGTTCACTATTTGTTGGTAATTGATCTGAAGCTGCTGTCCTTTTTCTCTCTATCTTGCCGATGTAGTCTTGTACGTATAATTTTATTAGCTTCATGCACCTTGAGCAGCTGTTTGTTGTGGATATGATAGTTGTCTTGTTAAACACATTTCAGAAATATAGTTTTGTATGTGGTTTTTTTAATGGAAAGTCCAAAATGAGTTGAGTTTTAAATTGTATAGAGGTTTGTGGAAGAGAAATTGTATATTCACTGTATGGGTATTTTTTTTCTCTCTCTCTCTCTCTCTTTCTATCTCTCTCTCTCTCTATACTCTACCCCACTCCATGGCTGGGTGAACCCAGAAGCTGTCTATCAGGATTGAATCCAGAACCCGACCACTTGAATATGATAGTTGACAATCTAAAATTCTATCCCAGAAGATAAGATAATATTTTGGCTTCTGGTTCTGAATTGGCCACAGGGGATATGGAGCATAAATCTCTCTCTCCCTCTCTCTCTCTTTTGCTCTCTCTTTCTCTCTCTCTACTCCACCCCATGCCTTGATATGGACACAACTATTCTCTTTCTGTTTTCTCATTTATTGCGATTGTACTATTGTTCTAAATTAATTTATGATTAAAAATTGTACTCCATTAGTATAGCATTAAAAACTTATTAAGTTACAACATTTATGTTTTCTTGAGATGTAAAAAAAAAATGAACCAGGTTAGTATATTTTTAAAGAGTAACATTACATGTTTATCAAATACAAACACAATAAGATTTTTATAACAAAAATTAAAATGCAATTTTTAGAACATCAAAAATAATTCTTGCTTTATTGATTATTTATTTTTTCCAGATTACCAGGTCGTCAGTCATCCATAAAGGACATCATTTCCAGATTTGAGCGAGGACAGAAGATTAAGTTTGAAGAAGAAAATACAGACGTCCATGTAGTTGCATCCGTACTGAAAACATTTCTGCGAGACTTGCCAGATTCTCTCATCCCTTGTAACTTGTTTCAGAAGTTTATGAACATTGCCTTACGTTTTATGGAGGGCACGGATGAATCAAATCGGGAAGCTTGTGTTCAGCAGTTGACTGAAGCAATGAAACTCATTCCAAAGGACAATTTCATTGTCCTGAAATATGTTTGTCGGTTTCTCAATGAGGTTAGTGTTGTGAAAATATGCTTTACTTTGAAAAAATATTTCACCATTTTATTTTAATTTTTAAAATTTAGTTTTGAGCCTAAAGTACATTATAGAAATAAATGATGTTTTGATTTCTTTTAATCTGGAGGATACTGCTTTGACTGAAATTTTTCTGTTTAGTTGAATTGGAAGAAAGGTGTCCTAAAATATGGATTCTAAACATTTCAAACATGATGCAAGTTACTATGTTTGATGCCAGTCATAGAACTCTATAGGGATGACTTCATTTTTCCTCTGCTGCTGAAGTGATTTGAGAATAGTGACGGTTCTGTCATTCTGTTTGTTTACCGAATATGTAGATTCAACAAATTTTTTGTTGCTTTCATTTTTCTCCTGGTGACATTTACTGGATTTTTTTTCTTTCAAACATGTCACATCACATGTAATTTTCCTTTCAAGTTCTTTAGATGAATCCATGTTCGACAATATCATAGACATCTAATCAGTTTTAAAAGGCTCTCGATGATTGAATTTTGGAATCGATACAACTTTCAGTGAGAATACAACCTTAAGACTGCAACAGTTTTGGAATCGATACAACTTTCAGTGAGAATACAACCTTAAGACTGCAACAATTTTGAATACAATGTTCAGACGAGTTGGAATAACAACCGACAAGGGCAAATGGTGTGTGTACAACCAGAGAACTGCAGAAACTATTAGTATGCGCACACTTTGCATTCTGCTCACAGCGGCTGAACACGTTAGAGTATACTCCAGATGTTGTGATCTCAATTCTAAGTTGCACATTTATCTTATACTTTTATTATCTCTCTTGGCGACATTTACTATTTTTTTTCAAACACTTCATACCTCATGTTGTAATCTTCCTTTCCAGTTCTTTAGATGGTATCCATGTTTGACAATATGATAGGTATGGCATGAACATACTATTTATTTTGTTGCTGTCATTTTGATGTTTGATTCTTTGAAAAATGGTAATAATTTGTATTCAGGAGGTTTCTCATCTAAAATGACATAATTAATACCACCAGAAATGGATTTTTTCCATTTATGTTATTTCTTAATCGAAATCAGGTTGGTCTTCATGAGCCAACAAATAAGATGTCCATGATGAGTATTGGCACAGTGTTTGGTTACAACCTCATTCGACACATTGACAAAGAGAATTCGCAGCTGTTTCTTTGTACAGCGGATCTAGGACAAAACCTTGTGTACATGCTACTCAACTATTATTCACAGGTTTGTCTCATTGGTCAATATGTTTTTGTTTAATTGTTGGTGCTGCTCGATATATATCTCTCTTCATCATCATCATCGAGTGCCGTCTTCGCAACAAAGGTTGGCTACCATGGAGCACCATTCTGCTCTGTCTCTTGCATTGATGGTGCAGGTTGTCATAGGCTGATTTGTCCATCTTTTGATGTTACTCGTCCATGTTAGTCTTGGTCTGCCTCTGCCTCTTTTACCTTGTATTTTCCCCTCCAAGATTACTTTTAGTAGGCTGTTGTGTCTTTTAACATGACCCAAAAATTGCATTTGTCTTGTTTGAATTGTGCTTAGTAGTTCTTTTTTCATTTTTAGTTGTTTTAAGACTTCATCATATCTCTCTTCACTTCCTCCTATACCCCTTCAGGTGTTGAGGGAGATCCAAAGTTCTAGTTCTTGACCTTCTGGCAGCCTCAACCATTGTCAATTGATGTTGTAGCATTTCTCAGATGTTGTCAGTCCATCGTACTCTGGGTCTGCCATGGGCTTTTCTTCCACCTCCTCTTATAATTTATGTTTTACATGATAAAGGATCTTGTAGCATTCCTTTTATATGATATAGGATCTCGTAGCATTCCTTTTATATGATATAGGATCTTGTAGCATTCCTTTTATATGATATAGGATCTCGTAGCATTCCTTTTATATGATATAAGATCTTGAAGTATTCCTTTTATATGATATAGGATCTCGTAGCATTCCTTTTATATGATATAAGATCTTGTAGCATTCCTTTTATATGATAAAGGATCTCGTAGCATTCCTTTTATATGATATAGGATCTTGTAGCATTCCTTTTATATGATATAGGATCTCCTAGCATTCCTTTTATATGATATAGGATCTTGTAGCATTCCTTTTATATGATATAGGATCTCGTAGCATTCCTTTTATATAATATAAGATTTTGAAGTATTCCTTTTATATGATATAGGATCTTTAGTATTCCTTTTATATGATATAGGATCTTGTTGTATTCCTTTTATATGATATAGGATCTCGTAGCATTCCTTTTATATGATATAAGATCTTGTAGTATTCCTTTTATATGATATAGGATCTTGTAGTATTCCTTTTATATGATATAGGATCTTCTTGTATTCCTTTTATATGATATAGGATCTCGTAGCATTCCTTTTATATGATATGAGATCTTGTAGTATTCCTTTTATATGAGGAAACATTTGTTGTCGCTACACTGTATGTAGTTTAGAATTGATCCAATGTCCAATCTCACTGTTATGACATCATTTCTGATTCTGTATCTTCTGATCACTACAACCGCTTTTCTCAAACATCTCATCTCTGTGGTAGCTAGCTTCTTGTTATGTTTATTTGTGATCGACCAAGTTTGGCACTGATATCACAAGGTAAGAATGAAATACTCTGTATAAGATGTTTCTTTGTGATGACAAGTACTGTCTTGTACTGAACATATATATCTGTGTTTTATTGATAGTTTGTTGCTAGATACCAATCTATCTTGTTTTATGCATGGATGATTGGTTATTGATCACGTAACCTACAGGTACCTGTTGTTTGTGACACAGAAAGAAGAAAAAGAAAGAATCCTATCATACTCTCTGGCACCCAGGGAGCAGTAGGGTTTATATTTTTATTGTCTTCAGCACATTTTTGGGTAATGTGGAAGTATTGTGTAAGTAACGCCCTTCTTTGCCAGAAAAATCCAGTACCCATAAAAGCTGATTGGGATTATAGACTGTAACTTCTTGTCCTCAGTAGACCATTTCACTAGCGACTACTCTTCTGCATCTCTTTTTTTATACACAGACAGTGGTTCTATTCCTCCATGACACTAACCACAGGAAGTAACTGAGAAAAAAGATAATTGTAAAAAAAATTTGGTTGACAGCAAAGACCTCGGTAGCTGGGTGGTTAGTGTGCTCAGTTTCTGATCAGAAGAGTCCAGGTTTGATTTCCAGAAGTGGCAGATATATTTTTTGGACTAATAAGGCTCCATGTTTCAATCCATTCTCTAAAAATAGGTACCAGACATTATTATGGGAAGTAAAAGTGGCCTGGCGTAATACTGACCACATCATCCAACAATCTACCGTGGTCATGGAATAATATGATCACTAACACCATATTCCCCATACACCTAGCATGGCATGATGGGAACCTTTACTATTGTTTTTAACTTGACAGCCGAGGATAACAACATAAGACAATTCGACATTGCTGCCAAACTGCCAAAGCCTTCATCAGAGAAGACAAATGGTGGTTAAAACATCACATACATAAATCTATGTCTTCATTGCAAGGACCAGATTTAGTTTTCTAGGAATAGATGGTTACTTTGACTGCTTCTCTTTGCACTTCTTTGCTTATAAAAGACTAAAATTGGCTCAATTTTGAACTGTTTTATATTTTTATATACTTTATGTCTTTGTTTTTATTGTATTTGTTTTAAATGTTGCTTGTCTTCACTGAGGATGACTTCACCACAGCCTCAATGACTTCACCACAGCCTCAATGACTTCACCACAGCCTCAAAACTATCTTGTGTTGTCATCCCACATTATAAAGATGCAAGCATATCTTTTTTTTTTTTTTTTGTCACTGAACAAGATCATCAGATTTTGTTGCTATTGCACACAACCTATTGCCAATTCCCATTCTAGCTGACCTAACTGGACAAGGAATGAGTATCTGGCTCACATACGTCATAAGATTTATGAAAGATGTTTACGAGGAAAAGGATATAGAATACATGACTGGACACCAAATAAAATGGTTTGACTATTTGATCAGACAGAAAGAACTAAATGTGATACAGTTTGTTATGAGCAAATGTTACAAGTATACTAGATAAAAGGGTCAACCTCTGAACAGATGGATTGATGGAACATTACAAATACTAGGAAACACAACAGCAGGAGAGGCCAACAAAAAAGCTTAAGGTCTCAAACTATGTCTTCTCTTGATGCTGAAAAGGAACTGAGAGGAAAATATCATGGGAAAAGCACTACCACCTTCATGTGTAAATGCTTTCGCCTTATACTATGAAATGTAACATTTCACTCCGCTATAACATTATCATTATTGGACGTCCTATTATGCTATTATATGTAGTGATATCTACGAGTGAATGTGAATTGTTTTGTTATATGCTTGTTGATAGTTTTATATAGCCTGTGTTTCAACAAAACATTTCTTCAAGAACAATATAGCATTTTGTACGGAAACAGTTAACTATGTAAAGAAAATACCAGTGCTAGAATTAAAGATATATTGAGTGGAACATAAAAGCATCATCATCATCATCAAGTACCATGCCTGCTGGCATCGGTGATCATGTCTCTCCACAACTTTCGATCTTGACAGTTATTTATCATTTCTGTTGTTGACTTTCTGCCAAGCCATTCTCTTAAGCTGTCTGGTATCTTTTCTCTTTGCTTCCCTGTGTCTCTCCGTCCCTCAACTTTCCCAGTTATCACAATATATTCTAGCGGCCCTCTTCTCATTACATGGCCAAAAAATGACGATTGTCTCTTCCTAACACTGGAAATTAGCTCTCTCTTTGCTTTGGCCTCTTTCAGAACATTTTCATTACTCTTCTTAGCTGTCCATGATATTCTCTACATTCTTCTGTAAAACCATATTTCTACAGCTTCCAGTTATTTTTCTTGTCTGTTGTCCTATTGTCTATGATTCACAACCATATGTTAAGACTGGCTCTCTCTACATAACATTTAAGAATTCTTTTTCTTGTTTCTTAGAAATTGTTTCTTTTGCACAGAATACCAGCTACAGAGTCTATCTGTCTTTCTATTGTCCTTTCAGGCCAAAGATGGCACATAGGGCAGAAATCCTAGACTTGCCATGTTCAGTAATATTTGCTATTGTTTAACCTTGCAAATGAACTCATTGTATCTCGACATACGTTCCTGATCTGGGCGAGCCTCATAACCTCGGGTATGTAGCCAATTCCTACTGTTGTTGCCTCTCAGATCAACTCAGCGTTCTTTTTAGTGTTTCTGTAGAATGGCCTCTTTTTCTTTTACCCTCTGATTCCCATTTAAGGACTTGCTTTGCGATTCTCTTGTTGTCACTTCTGATCACATGTCCAACACATGTTCACCATCTTCTCTTGATTATAGATGATGCTTTTGGATGCTTTGTCATTTCTCTTATTTCTGCACTAGTCTTGAATTCATTCCGTGACATGCAATGTATTTTCCTGAGGTACTGCTCTGACATTCCAGAAACCAATTTTAGGGCTAAAAAGTTGAAAACACTGTTAGACTTTGAGCAGAATTCATCATTTCAAAGTAAGGGACAAGATTTTTGTTTCAATAATAGTGACTGTTTCATGATGGTGGCTTGTTAGGCCACTGATCAACCATCCTTAGCAAGATGAGGAAAATCCTCATTCTTGGACTGGAAAATGACTCATCACAGAGCACTAGAACTTAATTTAGTGCATTAATATGTGCTGCTGCTGCTGAGAGCATTAGAACTTAATTTAGTGCATTAATGTGCTGCTGCTGAGAGCACTAGAACTTAATTTAGTGCATTAATATGTGCTGTTGCTGAGAGCATTAGAACTTAATTTAGTGCATTAATATGTGCTGCTGCTGAGATCACTAGAACTTAATTTAGTGAATTAATATGTGCTGCTGCTGAGAGCATTATAACTTAATTTAGTGCATTAATATGTGCTGCTACTGAGAGCACTATAAACTTAATTTAGTGCATTAATATGTGCTGCTGCTCAGAGCACTAGAATTTAATTTAGTGCATTAATATGTACTGCTGCTGAGAGCACTAGAACTTAATTTAGTGCATTAATATGTGCTGCTGCTGAGAGCACTAGAACTTAATTTAGTGCATTAATATGTGCTGCTGCTCAGAGCACTAGAACTTAATTTAGTGCATTAATATGTGCTGCTGCTCAGAGCACTAGAATTTAATTTAGTGCATTAATATGTGCTGCTGCTCAGAGCACTAGAATTTAATTTAGTGCATTAATATGTACTGCTGCTGAGAGCACTAGAACTTAATTTAGTGCATTAATATGTGCTGCTGCTGAGAGCACTAGAACTTAATTTAGTGCATTAATATGTGCTGCTGCTCAGAGCACTAGAATTTAATTTAGTGCATTAAGATGTGCTGCTGCTGAGAGCACTAGAACTTAATTTAGTGGATTAATATGTGCTGCTGCTCAGAGCGCTAGAACTTGATTTAATGCATTAGTATTTATTTTTGTATTGAACCTAACATATGGAAATCCAAAGAAATTAGGTTAAATACAAAAATAAAAATGTTCAGCTCCAATGTTAAGTCAGTCCTATTGAAACATGGAGAACAATAAAAATGACAATCATGAAGATACATACTTTCATTAATGAATGCTTGCACAGAATAAAGGGATGGAAATGGCAGGACAAAATCACTAATATAGAATGATGGAAAAGTAGCAGTCAAATACCAGTGGATAATGAGATATAATGAAGATGATGGTGCAGGATAGGACACACACTGCAGAAGCCAACTGAGACTATTAAATGACAGGTCCTTTTTTTTAAATCCCCAAGAAAAAATATAAAAATGAAGACCAAAATATTCCTGGAGAAGACAGATGGAAGCAGAGATGAAGATGATGGGGAAGACATGGAATAATCTTAAAAGAATGGCAAGAAACAGAACGGCTTGGAAAGTATTTGTTGAAGACCTATGCTCCACAGGGAGCTGAAAGGAAGAAATAGAAGAATGTGTGTTGTTGTACTGAGCACTTATTCTTGTACTAGAACTTAATTTAATGCATTAATGTCTGTTTTGTTCATAGGTGTTCACTCTTGAATACAGTGACAATGGTTGCCTTGGTAATGATGTCCCAACTGCTGATTTACTGCGTATGTCTCGCATCATAGATACTCCTGCTTTATCAGCCATTCCTTCAGCCTTTGCTGACCTTGAAGGGATTGACCTCACGCTGGATCTTTCTGAAGATTTCATTAAAATCTCTGATAGTCATTTTTTACTTGGACCCAGCAAAAGTTATTCTGAATTGAACAACGGCTCTGGTGGTGATGACAAGCTGTATCACTCAGGTGAGTTCACAGATGAAAAAAGGAAGAGGAGTCCACAATTGTCTTTAAAAGAATGTTCAGGACTTGGCCGTTCCCACAGCACTCCTACCTCTCCATGCATAGATGACACACCTCCAGTGCCACCACGACGAACAAAATCAAAAGGAAATAGAGGTAGATTTGTTAGTGACAGGAAAATGCCAGATATCAAAATGACTGCAGGTGAGAAATCACCAAAGGATCCGGCTGTACCTGAAGGAGTTAAAACTGATGATGTCTTTGCCACAATTGCTCAAGCTAGAGTTCATAATTCTCACTTTTCAGACTCACCTAGATCCAGTATTGCTTCAACACCTTCTTATGATTCTGTGGTCCTAGATGTCGAACCTTCTCCTCTGCCTACATCACAAGTTCACTCTCTCATAGACATGGATGGAAAAGTTGGCCCAAGTGTTACTGAACTGAAGAACCAGGTAACCGCACTGAAGGACGAATTGACGCTGAATAGAGATCGTTACAAAACACAAGTTACTGCATTGAAAACACAGCTCACAGACATGAAGGAGAAATATGAGCGTAGGATAGAGACAATGGAAATTGAATTTAAATCCCAGATTAAAGAGCTAGAAAATAAATTGGCCAATGAGAAAGAGTCTTGTGCTGCATCTGTTGCTAGCACTACAAAACTCAAGAGTGACATCCTCAAGTACCAGTTGCTTTATGGGGAACTGTCTTAACTTTTGATGCTCAAGTTTTGTGTTTTCTTTAAAGAAAACTGCAGCCAGACTTTAGACAAAGATGTTGTGTCTGACATTGTTACTAAAGGAAACAGAAATATCTTTCTTTCTTTCTTTCTTTCTTTCTTTCTTTCTTTCTTTCTTTCTTTCTTTCTTTCTTTCTTTCTTTCTTCTTTCTGTCTTTAGTGGAACTGATGGTTTTATTATTTACTTCTTGGATGAGATTAAAGTTAAACCTTGTCATAAATTAAGATTTTTTGGAAACCATTCCATTTCTTTTATTAATTTTCCTTGGTGAAATTTTTTGACTTTGCTCATTTTCTTTATGTCAGTATATCTGACTTTTTTTTTATTCAGGCAACATAATCTTTTCTTATTTTGATGTTTTTTTTTTTTACTGCTGTTGTCATAATTTCTCATAATCATCATTCTTGTTATTTATAGACAAGAATTTTGTTCTTGTATTACCAAGTTAAAACAACAGTTCTTCTGCAATATAGATCTTGTTTATTTGTTTATGTTTTCTTTTTGTTACAATCTGACACTATTTCATTTGCGGGGTCTACTGGGTAATTTATTGAGGAGCTGAAAGGCAAGACCATATGCCAAATATAGCTGCAATGTATTGTACAGGTTATGTGTGTTTTTTATATTTTAACCCCCGGTAGGAATGTCCTCAGCTCTGATGGAAACTGAATTGACATCACTTGATTAACAAGTGAGCACTTTAATTTAATCTATAACCCATTTTTTTTTTAACCTACGTGAGACAATTTTTTTTCCATCTCATTATGTTTTGGTTCCTAGGACCGTATTCCATTGTTGTGTTCTGTTTCTTTATCACTGTGGTTCTTCAGATAGTTCAGAAATAAGGTGTTTGAGGAAATAATAGGAAACTAAACAGCTTTTTTTTAATTACTATCCTCATAGCCCATTAGAATAAATAACTGAATTTGTGTACTTTGATAGTGCTGTCAGATTTTATTTTTCTCTTGGACTCTTTTCCTGTTTGTGTTAGTTTAGCGTTATCGGCTGTGATAATAATTTGTATTTATGTATATCTCTTTTTGGTTTCTTACTTGTGAGTGTCCATTCCCACCTCCACCCCTTTTTAAAAATAGTAATAAATATAGCTATCGCATTGATGACATTTTACTCAAGTACCCTTCTATTATTTATGTTATCAATTTTCTCCATTTCTTTTTTCACTCATTATGTCAGGCATGTAATACTCATCAGAAACTATTCTTCTTATGCTGCAAGAAACAAGTAGTAAATAAGTTCTTCAAGATCCAGACCATTCTTAAAACAGTAAATAGTTTAACAACAAGCCATCATGGTGTTCCCACTGTTTTAGCAGATAGAGTTGTATCACATAAATTGAGAAGGGAACAATCAAGTGGGATTTTAAATTCTTACCTCCATATTGTGACAACTAGGAAAAATTGAGGGAAGAAAAGATAGAAGGAAAAAATTGAAACAAAAAATAGCAGACAACTTTAAGAGAATGACATAGTAGGAAGCCAATAGCAGAACTTATAAACAAATGTTGAGATATAATGTTGTGGAGAGACATCGTCACTTGCACCAGCATGCACAGTACTTGTTTATTTTATATATATATATGTGTGTGTGTGTGTCTAGAGGATATATATGAGGGAAGGTAATGAAATAACAGGAATTATATTCTGAGGTGCAAGGAAAAGTATCTTTCTATTTATTGTCCTTTTGTATGGCAGATGACACGTAGAACAGAAGCTTTAAACTCTCTTTGTCAGATGATCTTTGCTATTGTTTGCTCAGGGCCTACATTGTTCCCAGCCACTGTTAGGATACATACACTTTACCAATATTTGATGTGTAAAAATGTGAATACAATATTTTACATTTCTTTAGGTGCAATTCTTATAGCCTATATATTTATATTACTTCAACTTCAGAACAAAATTTACTTTTTATGTGTTTCTATTGTCCATTTCTTTGTCTTCCTGCCAGTAGACCTTAATGCAAGTGGATCTCTGCTGATATTTTATTTTATGTTATGTAACAATGTACACAAGAAGATAAAGACATGTACATGGAATCTAGGGAATTTCGCTTTAGTGTGCAAATAAAATTGTTAGGCCGTTTGAATAATATTTGGAGTAATGTGGTGAGTGTTATCAAAGTGCCATTTTTGTTTCCCAGAAACAAAGCTGGTACACATTTAATGCTGAGTGAACCTAGAGGCTGTCAGTTGGGATCGAACCCAACCTTCTGTTTTCAGAAGACCAGTCTATGAACTATATCTTTACTGCAGCTCCCTTTGATGTGTGTAGCTTCTCATAATTCCCTACTTTTGGCAGTATTTTGTTGAGGGAAGTACCTGTATTACTCCTGACATTATTCATATTATGTTTTCTGTCAGACTAAATTTGTACACTGATTATCTCCTGAATGAAAATGATGAAGAATCAACATCACTGCACTCTGGGCTGACCAATGGGTGCCCCTCTTAGAATTCAACTAAGAGTATGTAAGCTGATGACTCCTATAGTATTTTGGTTGTACATCCACTTTTAGCACATTTGCTGCCAAGGGATTTGGCATGCTATGGCCATGCCATTTTTCATAATTTTCTTCTAGATTTGAAATAATAGCGAGAAAATAAATTAAAATTTATCTAATACATGCATATCGTTGGGACAATTTGTTCATGAAATTGAAAAAGCAGTTAATAAGAAAATTACAAAGTTTTAGAAGAAATAATTGCAAAAATGTCAATAAATTAAATTTTGGGCTCTGCACACCAGTTACCAGAGCCCAATTTTATGGCTCATGATATGGAATGTGGTAACCTACTTTGCATTATTGCAGTGTAAAGAGCTGATAGCTAAAAAATCTTAAATAAAGTTTCAAGCATTATTTTGCAGTTCAGTGTTCAGTTCTAAATCCTCTTAACCTGGCATGCTTGACTTATAAGTTCCAACTGAATCTTTCAATATGTGTACAACCAGTGTCTCTACTGTTGTCATATAGTTAAACAACAAAGGAGCATATATTGTCCTTTGTCACCTATGTATGTTTCACTTTAGTTTCCCTAAATAAATATTTATTTATTGTTTCATTTAAAATTGTATTGTCCTCTTCACCTGAAAGCAAGAAACATTAAAAAAAAAGAAAAAACAATCCCAGTTGATTGTTCTTCTTCTACAGACTTCACTTATTAAGTGAACATTCATTTTTTTTGTGTTGCTAATTTATGGCAAACCGTGATATCTATGCCTTCTTCGCCTGTCACATCTTGTCTTTATCATTGGTAAATTATTTTTCTTCCCTAAAAATTTCACACAGATGGCAAACATTTTGGCCATTATTGTCAACTTCTAACTAGCAAGATTTTTTTTTTTTTTTTTAAATACGCACAGACTACACACTGTCTATATAACAGTCTATATCCTGTTTGTCATCATGTTTTTGAGAGTGTTGGATTTCACTTTCAAAGGGTAAGCCACCAAAAAAAAACTCAGATTCAAAGAGAAAAATTCCCACCATCTGTGATGTAATTTGAATATGAGACCGTCTTGTCCAGAGTGATATGTCTTATCTCTAGAATATCCAGCACACACACATAACCCCCCCCCCCCTTTTCCCTCCTCCTATTGATAATTTTTTTTTTTTTTTTAGAGTATATTTAAGAACATTTTGATTCGTCATTGCTGAATAGATTGACAACATTTAGAGCTAGATATTTCACCTCTTATATGCTTCAACCATCTCCTGGCAACATCAGTGTGCATACTTTATGATATCTTTGAAAGTATCTGGGTTTGCCCAAAGTGCTGTGATGTCAAGTCTGATGACAATGAACATAACAATATATTTTATATTGTTTAAGAAAACTGTGAACATAACAGTATGTTTTAAATTGTTATTTAAAACAGTGAAAATAACAATATGTTTTAAATTGTTTTTGAAAACAGTGAAGATAGCAATATGTTTCAAATTGTTTTTGAAAACAGTGAAGAAATACAATGTGTTTCAAATTGTTTTTGAAAACAGTGAAGAAATACAATATGTTTCAAATTGTTTTTGAAAAGATTGAAGATAACAATATGTTTTAAATTGTTTTTTTAAAACAATGAAAATAACAATAAGTTTCAAATTGTTTTTAAAAACAGTGAAAATAACTATATGCTTCCACTGTTTCTGACAACACAACTGTGAACATAACAATTTGTTTCTGACAGCACTGAACATAACAATATGTTTCAAATGTTTCTGACAACAGTGACATTTTTAAATTATGTTATTTGTCTTCCTTGAAGAAACCTAGTGGCTGTAGTGTGATAATTGTTTCCTGTGATGCCTTTCACTTTGTAAAACTATTACCATTTATCTTCTGTGATGCATCACATAGTATAAAGCTGTTACCATTTGTCTGATGTGATGTCCCTCATTCTTTAAAGCTGTTACCAATTCTCTCTTATCATGCCCCTCAAACTGCAAAGCTATAATTGACTCCTGTAATATCTCTTGAACTGTTAAGCTGCTACCATTTGTCTCCTTGTCTCCTGTAATGCTACTCAAAGTGTAAAGCTGTTACTAATTGTCTTTCTGTGATGGCTCTCACAATGAAAATCTGTTATGAATTGTCTCTGTGATAACTCTCAAACTGCAAAGCTGTTACTGTCTCTTTGTAATGCCACTCAAACTGCAAAGCTGCTACTATCTCTCTGTAAAGCTACTCAAAGTGTAAAGCTGTTATGAATTGTCTCTGTGATGCCACTCAAACTGTAAAGCTGTTACTTATTGTCCCTCTGTGATGACTCTCATACTGTAAAACTATTAGAATACATTTTTATATTTGAAATATTTTCTTTCTATATCATCAGCTTTACTGCATAATTTTTTTTTATCATTAGGGTTTTAATTGTTTTATTAATGCTGTTTGTTTACAACTGTTTGCATTGAATTGTATCTCATGACATATTTTGCTACAAATAAATTTACTCTGTGCCTTTGTACTGGCAATGCAACCACACATAATGAATGACATTGTAAAACTCATTTGAGTTTTCTGTTCTCTTCCATTGCTATAGATTTTACTGTATTACAGTTTTTTTGTTTTTAATTAAAGTGCACAGAACACCTGTTTGTATTGTTCCACTTGCTCTGTTAAAATATCTCATTGAAGCTTTCTTTACAAATGACAAGATGTTGAAATTTTAACGAAATTTTGTATTTTTTTTTAAATAGTGACATAATATTTTCGTACTTCTGTACTCTTTTCATGCTTTAATTTTTCTGCTGTTTACTCCAGTAGTAGAAGTAAATGCATCAAGATGCACCGAGATGCGAAGCTGCTGTAAAGCTGATGATAATATAAATACTTTAAAAAAGAAGATAAAAAGTGGGATGGTAACAGCTTTACGTGGCAATGGACAAAACAAAAGTCGACGTTTTGGCCAAGTAGGCCTTCAGCTGGAACAACAAACACAAAAAATATATATAAGGATATGTAAACAAACCTAACTACATGGCAATAATATGCTAGATACTCAAGAAAGGAAATAAAAAAAAAGGGTCACTTCCCTGTGTTCCAGAGCGAGGTCAGGTTAAAACCAGGACAAAGGTAAGCTTATATATATTTTTTGTGTTTGTTTTTTGTTGTTCCAGCTGAAGGCCTACTTGGCCAAAACGTCGACTTTTGTTTTGTCCATTACCACGTAAAGCTGTCACCATACCACTTTTTATCTTCTTTTTTTTTAGTATTGCTGTTACACCAGTAGTAATGGTTAATTTTGTTGGTTATTGAACCAGCACAACAGGCTTCTACCTATTTACTAAATGCTATATAGTTAATATTTGAAAGTGTGTGTAGGTTACTATTTTGTTCCAAGTGAAATGTGTTCCATTTATCAAGCCTCAGAAGAGGAAGCGCCAGTTGATTTAGAGAGGATGTATTCATTACTATGTACACATATAATTTTTTGATACTACCATATATGTTGTTTTTTTTGCTTGCTTATTTCAGTTTCTGTTTGCTGTTGCACTTTTTAGGCTTTTTGATTATCAGTTTACACTGTGAATAAAATATACTCATTTAAATATGTAACTGATAAATGTAGCCCATGAACACTGCATTTAAGAATTTATTTTTGTCTTCAGGCACAATGTCAAAATTTCACTGATTTCTTAATGGCAGAATTGAGTTAGTAGCACTCAAAACACCCCAATAGTTCCAATCACACAGTTATAAAGCAGTATGCTCAATTAAATGTGTCGCTGGAAGCACAGCATACAACCACTTCATTTAAGGATGTATTCCTTTCATTAGGCACATTGTCAAGATTTCACTGATAAGGATAAAATTGAGATAGTGTCACTCAAGAAAATCCCACGGTTGTCCCGTCTTTCTCATCAAAAACTGCCAATTATGCTACTGAAGGTTCCTGGATTTTAGTTGTTGAACATAAATCGTTTAAGTCCACAACATTCTCAGATCTGGGGGCAGGGTCTCAGAATTGCTCCGTCATCAGCCGCTGTGTTGCTTTTCAATAAACAATAATTGAGAGACTGCACTATATTATCATTACCAAGCTGAGAAGGCTCCACTGTTGGCAGTCCTAAAATGGAGTATTATAAATGCAGTTGATCTTTGAAGCTCTATATAATACATTTATTTATGTCTTCAAGAATTGTCCTTTATTGGTTTCTCTCACATTATGAAACTCCTAAAAAAGGAAAATAAGTGGAATTTCTGTCCAAAAAATGAAGGAAGAATGATCAACTCCAGACATCCTTTTTTGCTCTATCAAGAGCCATAGTTCTGAACTCTTATTGTTATTGTTGTAGTTGTTGATGGATTGCCATGAGTTGATGTGGGCAGGTTGCCCTTTGACTCATGAGATGTGGCGGGTCATAATGGCTTTCTTGACATTCCCGGCTCTTACTGGAGAAGTTGGAGTACGTCTGTCCCAGGCTACGCTGGGAAACTACTAGTCCAGCCCAGAGGTACTACAATACTGGGTCCTCTATATCAGTAACAGCCACCACTACAGGGAACACTGCGATTCTATCTTCTGTTAGCCAGTCTGGTTTGACGCGACTGTTTCCAGGGGAGACCACGAGGAGGTAGAACTGCTAGGTCTTGGTCAGCTGATGGTGCGCTGACCCTGCTATTGTGACCGCAGGTCGCAGGCGCTTCTGCTCCCCCAACTCTGAACTCTTAAAATAGATGGGACCATTCATTCATTCAGTGCCTGCATCGAAGGTTGGCTACCATGGAGTGCCTTTCCGTTCTGTTTCTTGCTTTGATAGTGCAGGTTGTCATAGGCTGACTTGTCATCTTTTGGTGCATGTTAGTCTTGATCTGCCTCTGCCTCTTTTACCTTGTATTTTCCCTTTCAAGATTACTTTAGTAGGCTGCTGTGTCTTTTAACATGCCTCAAAAATCTCATTTGTCTTGTTTTAATTGTGATTAATACTTCTATTTTCATTTTTAGTTGTTTTAAGACTTCATCGTTTGTTTTCGTTTCTTTCCTTCCAATCCTTCCTACTCTTCTATAAATCCACATTTCAAAGGCTTCAATTTTCTGTTGTTTTCTTTATTGTCCCATGTTTCTGCACCATACAGGAATGTTGAGAAGATATAATATTTTGCTATTCTTAGTTTTTAATCCTGTGTTATTTGTTTTGACGTTAGTATATTTTTCTTGGCATTAAAATAACTTTTTGCCATTCCTACTCTTATGTTTATTTCAGTTGTTATTTTAGTTTTCATCACTGGAAATGGCCAAGGTAGTTGTAGCTCTAAACTATCACCAGGTCTGTTCCTTCAACTTTAATATCCACTTGTAGATTTTGAGTATTATCTTTGTTTATGATCATAGTTTTAGTCTTTTTGATTTTCATGTCTAATCCATATTTCTTGCTTGTCATTATCATTTCATTAAGAAATTGTTGTAGAGTTTTAGGATTTTCTGCTAGTAGTACAGCAGCATCAACATATCTTAGGTTATTGATTATCTTTCCATTAATGTTTAGCCCTGGCATCTGTGATTTTTTAAAGGATTTTCTCAGTGTGTAGACTGAATAAGCCTGTTGATAGGATACATCCCTGTCTTACTCATCTCCTTATATCAATAAGTGCAGAGTTCTCTTTATTATATTTTATTATTGAGATGGGGCCACTCCAACTCATTTAAAGACCATTATGTTTGACTATAGGCACTATTGGCTCTATAGACACTTCAGCCATCTAGATCAACAAACATTTACAATACCAAGTGAAATCTATGTAGGACTGGAACACAGATCCAGAACATATACTTTCTATACTGCACTGTTTACAGCAATCTAAACAGCTGACTTGGCATAGTGGTACAGAATTGAAGCAAACATTTTTGGATTGCTAATCTTTTCTATGCTAGCATCATCATTTGCTGCACACTGGATGAACCCAAACGTGCTCATGTGCACACATCAAGAAAATCCAAGGAGAGTCCTGGCCCATGTGTACAAACTGTGACCTCTGTGCTTTTGAAAAGTATACAGATTTATCATTTCTATTGTATGAACAAAGAGGACAACCTTTGCTTATGCATCACCAGTTGGTTTGTCTGCTATGTATTTGTTTAAATTAGCAGCAATCATTGGCATGTTTTACATTGCATTGATGTAATAATTGCTAACAACTCTGAAGATAGCAGTGCTGTTTTACAAGGCAAGAAATCAGGATGGGGCTTTTAAACTAGAGTCAGGGGCAGAGTCCTGGGAAAGCAAAGTGGAGCTTACTCTATAACAAACTCTAGCATGAAAATTGAAAATGAAGCAATAACTGTAGCAATCACAAGTGAATTTCAAAGACACAGTTGATCAGGGCAGTTATCATGATGGACTTGCAGTCACTGTTCAGAATGCACAGAACTGGTATCTCATTAATAAAGGGATTGACACAGATAAAAGCCTCAGAACTAAAATAAAATCTTGTGTGGATATACTGTGTAGGTCATGCAGAAGCTTGTGGCAATGAAAGAGCTGATTGGTTGCCATTGTGGTGGAAATGATATGCAAAATTGTTGTTTTGGAAGCCTTCAACATTTGGCAGTTAGAAATCAACACCGGCCATCAGTAAGGATGTAATCATGAGTTTACAACAATTTGGAGGGCAGTGTTCATCAAATAAAATAAGAAATGGCAGCCTGCAAAGATGAAGTAACTCTGTACAGCTAGCAAGTCACAGGAATCATCAGTGTGCACACACTTTGTCATATATTGAAGATAACTGAGCTCCTATAGCTTTGCCAGGATTGGTGTAGTGTTAACTCTGTCAACTATGAATATTGCATTAATGTCTGTCAGTGAATATATTTCATTTTGGTACGTCACTCATCAGATAATTGTTATGGATTCTGAATAAATTGCGTATTTGGAGTCCAATTTGTAATAAAATAGTGTAAATTTGTGTAAATTATTATTTTGTTAGTTCCATGTACAATTACGTTGCTTTGGATGCTTATATTTAATCTAGAGCAGTCTGTATTTTTTACTTTTACATTTTTACTTGCGATGTACATTGTTGTCGGAAAGAAATTCAACCCACAGAGAATGCATTTTAAAATAATTATAAATGGGATCACTTAATTGTTTATTTAAACCTTTATTAGTGTACATAGAATTATAATATATAATAATGTTAGCAAATATGATTTTACTCTTTTTGAAATGCAGTGAAACATGCAGAACAATAAAAATGACAATCATGAAGATACAAACTTTTATAATTGAATCCTTGATTTAGAGTTTGTCGATAATGAGGACATGGAAGAAAGAATGAAACATTAATGGTGATCTTCTTAGTGTTCACTTTTAAGTGTGTCGCTAGTGTCACAATTTCTGTGCTTTTTGGCCTGACACATCCATCTTCAGTATTTTCTTAACAGTTTAGCCGGAACAGTGGTCATTTTTGGCCCACTTTTTTAAAACTTTTAATTGCTAAGAGTTCTTTAACATGTGCAAAGTGTGCATGGGAACATCTGTTTTTAGCAGTTATCCAAGAGGGCAAGAAATTGGATCTCACTACCCAGAGACAAGGAGAAAATAAAGAAATAAAATCACAAAGAAAAAAAAAATGATCTGAAGTGAAAATTTATCACTGTTGCAGGATTCAAACCCGGAACCTTGCTGTCCAGAGGCCAACGTCTTACCTCTATATTTCTCAGTCCCCTCATTAATGGTGATGAAACTGAGAAAAAGATTTTAATGCTGGTTAGGTCTTATGGCTCTAAGTATTGCAAGATAGGTCTTGTTCTGGAATCTACAGTAAAATAGAACCAAAGAAAGACAGATAAATAAATGAAAAACAAAGATTAAAGATATCAAGCGTACCTAAATAGTGCTGGAAAGATTTGCCAAAAACAATAAATTAAAAGACACGTTTTTTTTTTTTAACTTCTGTGCTCTACAGTATGTTGAATCAGTGATGATTTGTAATGCCAAAGTTCAACTGTTGATCAGTAGATTTTTCTTTTGCATGGCAGTTTTTTTGCATCATTCCTTTTTATGTAATTTTATAGTTTTGATCTCTTTTATTTATATGAAGTCTTTAAATTTTTTGCAATTTTTGTACAGCAATTTTGAATGCACCAGGAAAACAATTGTTTGTTTCTGTAGATATAACAACTTGTTGATTATATTTCTTTTAAACACTGTTTGCTACAATTAACTTTTAGAAAAACAAATAAACACTAGGAAAAGCACACACACACAGCATGTAACATAAACTATTGATTCATTTATCTAGTTCATCTATTAAATAATCTAAAGTGAGCATGTTGACTTGAGTGCGTGGTTCAGGACACTCCGGTGTGCATGGCAGTAAAATTGCCATTGAGCTCACTGGCAGCTCTGGCACTGAATGTAGGGGCTGAAAAAAGTAAAGTACCCCCATCACGCCAAGTGGCATATAGGGAATATGGTGTTAATGACCATAAATTTTTACAGACCTTCAGCACATGATTTTTGGGGTAATGTGGTCGGTATTACGCCCATGCCACTTTACTTTCCCAGAAAAAATCTGGTACCCATTAAAGGCTGGGTGAACCCGGAAGCTGTTGGTTGGGATCGAACCCTACCCCTTGTCCTTTGTAGTCCAGTTCACTAACCACTGAGCTATCGCGGCTCCCAAAAAGCCCATCTGCAAGTTTGTTTTTCATTCCTTAAAATGAGTTTGGGTCGAATGAGGATGTGTATATTAAGAGATTTATGAGTTTATGGGTGGAAAATGGGTCTAGTCAATTCAGAGTGCTTAGTGGGAGAAGTGGATGTATCTACAATCAGAGTGCTTAGTGGGAGAAGTGGGTGTATCTACAATCAACATCTTACAGGAATAATTAATGTGCATATGCTTCGATAAATGCTGAAATGAGCAGTGGAGTGGATATGGGGGAATGCCTCAACTGGAATGAAACTGATTACATGAATAAAATAGAATAATAAAATATTAACATTCTGCTTTTTATTGTGTTTGGTGTGTCTTTTTTTGATAGAGCGCTTTTAATATACATGTTTAAAAAAAGCCATTGGGATTACATGTTTCATCTTGATGGAATTATCACTGAACTAAACATTTAAGGAAACATGTTGAGACTAAACAAAGCCTCTTCATAAATATGTGATTGAGACTACTAACCAGGTCACTTTCCCCTGTGAAATATGTTTATTGCCACTTGTTGAATGTAATTTTTATGTGTTCTTTTTATTTTTCACTGCTTCGTAATATTTTACCCATAATGTTTACTTTTTGAGATATTATGTTTTGGCATTTTGCTCATGGAAGCTTATTTTATGGCTGTAATGAAAATCAGTCATCAGGGAAGAGAACTGCATATAGATTAATGTTAAAGTTAACTTTTGACAAACTATAACCCAAATCAGTCTTGTTTAGAAAAAAAAAACATACTTCTTCTTTGAAAAATGGATTACCTCATTTGTTACCAAATGCCACAGGTAATAACGACCTTTGAAATAATCCTTTTTCCTTTCTTAATTAATATTAAACTGGCAGCATGTTTTTTTTCTTTCAGTTACATAGGTTAATGAGTTAATTTTTCTAAAGGTTTTTAAATTTTAGGCAGTTTCAATTTGCAGAATTTTATCAATATTTCCCTTAGTAATCTTCTATATACTTTATTGAAGGCTCTTTCTTGATTAATTAATGATATGTGCAGCTCTTGATTGTATACAATTTATGTGTTCATTCATTCCTTAATTGGGTGCTGTCTCCACACTGAAGATTGACTACCATGGAGCGCCATTTTACTCTGTATCTTGTCTTGATCGTGCACATGGTCATAGGTTCACTTGTCCACCATTTGATGTTATCACTCCACTGTGATCTTGTAAAACACATGTTTCTTTGTCTCATCTAACTTGTACCTTCCTTTCCAAGATGACTTTTAAAAGGATGTTATTATGTCTCTTCACATGTCCAAAAAATTTCAGTTGTCTTCTTCAAATTGTGTTAAGTAGTTTTTTTTTTTAATTTTTAGCTAATTCAGAACTTCATTTTTTGTCTTTTTTTTCCTTCTACCCAATTATCCCCATTTTTCTATAGATCCACATTTCAAAGGCTTCAATTTTCAGCTTTGTTTTCTTATTGAATGTCCATGTTTCTGCACCAAACTGAAATGTTGAGTAAATAAAGCATTTTGCAATTCGTAGTTTTAGTTCTAATTTTATTTGCTTTGATATGAGTATATTTTTCATGTTGTTAAAATTACTTTTTATCCATCCTGTTCTTTTGTTTATTTCTGTCTTACATTTTCCATCATTTGTTGTAATATGTCCCAGATATTCTTGAACTCACTTTTAGGTTCTTTCCATCACAATATCTCCTTGTATATATTGTGTCTTATCTCTGCTCATATTTATAGTTTTAATGTATTTATTTCAAATCCATATTCTTTGCTTGTCTTGGTTATTTTGTTCACTAGTTGTTGTAGGTCTTCTGGATTTTCTACCATTAATAGGGTATCATCAACTTATCTGGGGTTATTGATTATATGTCCATTGATGTTTAGTCCTGGCATCCCCATGTTTCTTTGAAGGCTCAGTGTTTAAGTTGAATAGACATGGAAATAGAACACAGCCCTGTCTTACTCCTCTTTTTATATCAATAGGTACAGAGCTCTCATTGTTGTATTTTATTAAAGCTGTTTGTTCCCAGTATAAATTACATATCAGTCTTATGTCAGCATCATCCAGATATATATCTTTCGGGCATTTTATAAACTGTTTATAATGTATTATATCAAAAGCTTTGATGTAGTCTATTAAGCTTGCATACATTGGTTTGTTTACTTCTATATATTTTTCTATTTATATTCTCATGCAAAAGATGGCTTCTCTTGCACCACTGTTCTTTCTAAATCCAAATTGTTATTTTGTTAATTCAATATTGATTTTTAAAAAAATTCTTCCCTGTTTAACATTAAACAAGATTTTTGTTACATGGCTCATCAAACTTATTGTTCTAAAATCATTGCACTTCATAGCACTGGTTTCCTTGGGTAAGGCAATAAATACTGATGTTTTATGTTCGAATGGTTTATATCATTGTACAGGTCTGTGATAAATTATGTGCCAAAAATTCACAGAACTTTTATCATCTCATTCTGAGTGTTGTCTGGCCCAACAACCTTTCCTTTTTTTCTTTGTATTTATAGCTTTCTCTACTTCAGATTTTAAGATTTTGTAACCTTTCATACACTTTATGGTTGGTTTCTTCTCTCTTTCATCTTCAAACAGTTCTGCTATGTATCCCTGTCATCTGTTTATGTATTAATTGTCTTAATGTGAAAATAGTAAATGTGCAGCTCATATGTATTTTTAACCATCGTGACATTTTTTAGGTGACGTGGGCAGCACTCCACTGAGCTATCTTTTTTTCCTAGCGCTCATTTAAGACTGGGTGAACCTAGAAGCTGGTTGGTCAAGGAAATATCTGACTTCTTGTTCTCAGTAGTCAATTTCATTAACACTGGTATACCATGGCTTCCACAGCCAAAGCATAAACAGAAATGAATTTAGTGTGCTTCCTTTGACACACAGTTCACAGTGGAAGTACCAGGCATTATAATGCATTGTCATAAAGCTGTTCTGACCAGCTAAACCCAGGCTGATTATTACTTCCTGATTTCTTTATTTTTTAATTGCAAGAGTTTCTAGTTCTTATTAAAATGTCAATTCTTCTTTGTTATTTATATGAACCTTTTTTTTGCAAATAATCATCATGGGCCATACCGGTTGGCGCAGGCAATCATGTCCTTCCACAATTTTCTAACCACAACACATCGTATAAATTTTCCTGTTGACTGTTTTCAATTACAGGACATCAAGCTATCTAGTATCTTCTCTCTTTGTCATCCACAATCTCTCTTTCCCTGTATTTTACCAGTTGTAACTAAGTACTTTAATTTTCCTCTTCTCATTAAGCGCCCAAAAAATGTTGATTGTTACTTTCTGATATTTTTTAATAAGCTCCCTTCTGGTGTTGGCCTCTTAGAGAATGTTCTCATTGGTCTTTATAGCAGTCCAGGGAACTTTCAACATTCTTCTGAGACATCACATTTCTACAGCCTCTAATTCGTCTTTTCTTTTGTTTGTTTACTGTCCATGATTCTCTTCCATAGATCAGAATTGGCTCTATATAGCACCACTGAGCTTTCTTTATCACTTCTATTGACATAGATTTGTTGCATAAGATGTTTTTCATTTTCTGAAATGCTATTTTGGCCTAAATCTGCTTTTTATTTCTGTGGTGCATCTTCCATCTGATGTTATTATTGTGTCCAAATATTTGACACTGCACTTATTTCTGATTTTTTCCCGTTTATTTTTATGTTGCATGGTGGTGGTGATTGTTTCTTCAATATAACTATCACATCTGTTTTCTTATTATTCACACTGAAACCTTTTTTTTTGGTTGCTGTTTTTTTTTTTTTTTTTTACTGTTTTGCAAATAATACTGCAAATAATACATTCTTAATAACATTAAAATATTCATTATTGACCAAAAAAACAAACATGTAATTGTTATATGATTATGTTGACTGTAATTGTATATTCAGTTGTGTTATAATATAGAATATTAAATGTATACACTCTGTTTAAGAAAAATGCCTATAGGTAGTTTTATATGTGTTTATAATCTTCTGTTTCATCATGTTTCCCTGAATATTTTTTTATATTTTTAATAGTGAACCCAATACATTTTAAAGTGGACTTAAACATAAACTAATACTCTATTTTATTTCAGTATTAATGCATTTAAGCTGAAGTAATGTCATATTTGTGCTGTGTTATTGTTTTTTTTTAATGGGCTTGTCTGTCTTGATACTAATTTGTTAAAACAGTTAAAGGGGCCATATATCACTTCATCTTTATCAAAATGCAGCTGTTATCTTTACATTACTTTACATAGAAGTAGTATGATGTCACTCCAGTTATATGGCATGTTCTGCTGTCCTGACACAAATTTATAGTTATATAATATGTACTTTATTGGTTTGTTCTACTCACAGCTGTTTGTTTTCACCTCAAAGTGGCAGTTTAGTTATAATTTGGACATTTTATAGCTCTTAAATACAAAGAAGTTCTGAGCCTAGTACATTCCACTCATTCTTAAAATTGATATTGTATGGAAGTGGTTTTAATTTGTGACACACTCACAAAATGTAACATTTCTAGCTAAAGCAAATTGTTATGTATGAATTATATTTTAATTGTTAATGCTTGTAACGAAAAGACTAAAAATTGCTAAGTCTAGTAGGAATTAAAGATAAATTTGTAATCACAATATCAAACAAATACTAAGTCCTCCAACAACTAGAAAATACAATAAATATAGAAGATCACTGGAAACAGGTAAAAGATATATGGAAAGAGACATGTGAAAAAACACTCGGGAAAAGAGAATGCCAGAATAAGGCATGGATGACAGCAGAGACCCTGGATAAAATTAAAGAAAGAAAGAACAAAAAAGCAGACATAAATAAAAGCAAAACGAGAAGTAATAAAAAGACACAAGAAGCTTACACAGAGGTGAACAAAGAAGTAAGAAGATGAAATAAGAGGAAATATATAGATGAACTAGCTAAAGAGGCAGAAGAAGCAGCAAATATAGGGAATATGAAAGAACTGTGCAACAGCACAAAGAAATTAAGTGGAAAATACAAACAGATCAATGCCTTTATTAAAGATAAGAAAGGAAATCTGCTTAGTAATATAAAGGATCAAATGGAGAGATGGAAGGAGCACTTTGAAGAACTTTTGAACAAACCTGGCTTAAATAATCCTCCAGATATACTACCAGCAGAAGAATAGTTACACGTTAACTGTGGAAAACCAAGCAAAGAAGAAATAATGAAAGCCATCAAGCTATTAAAAAATGGTAAAGCCACAGGACCAGATGAAATTCCTTTGGAAGCCATCAAAGCAGATATTAACACCTCTACCAAGATGTTACATGATCTATTGGATAAAATTTATAAGAAGGAAGAAATACCTAAAGACTAAAAAGAAGGTTATATGATCAAACTACCAAAGAAAGGAAGTTTACAGGACTGCACACATTATAGGGGAATTATGCTACTATCAGTGCCAGGAAAAATATTAAGCAGAATCATTCTGGAGAGACTAAAAGAGGCCATAGAGAAACATTTGAGAGATGAACAAGCAGGTTTTAGGAAGAACAGATCATGTGCTGATCAAATAACTACTCTACGTATAATAGTTGAACAAAGTTTAGAACTAAAATCCCCACTTTATATTGAATTCATAGATTACGAAAAGGCATTTGATAGTTTAGACAGAAGAATGCTTTGGAAGTTGCTGAGTCATTACAGAATCCCCATAAAGTTTATTAACCTGATAAAAACAATGTATGAAGGAACGAAATGTAGTGTGGTGCATGAAGGACAGCTTACAGAGGCATTTGAAATAAGAACAGGAGTAAGGCAGTTTTGTCTTCATTTCTTTTTCTACTGGCCATAGATTGAATTATGAAAATGACTCAAAACAACAGAAATGGAATCCAGTGGTCACTGACCAAGCAACTGGATGATTTAGACTTTGCTGATGACATAGCTCTCCTATCACACAGCCATCAACAGATGCAGGATAAAATGAGCATACTTGATGAGAGATCACAACAGCTGAGACTAAGGATTAATAGAGATAAGACCAACATTATGAGAATTAATGCAGTTGGCAATAACCAAATAAAATTAGGAGAAATACCTCTACTACACGTACAATCTTTCATATATCTGGTCAGTAACATAGATAAAGAGGGAGAAACAGAAAATGATACCAAAATAAGGATATCAAAAGCAAGAGGAGCTTTCGTTGCACTGGGAAACATATGGAAATCCAAAGAAATTAGATTAAATACAAAAATTTAAATTTTCAACTCAAATGTTAAGTCGGTCCTATTATATGGCTGTGAAACATGGAGAACAACAAAATTAACAATCATGAAGATACAGACTTTCATTAATGGATGCTTGCACAGAATAAAAGGATGGAAATGGCAGGACAAAATCACTAACATAGAATTATGGAAATGTGCCAGGCAAATACCAGTGGACAAGGAGATACAGCGAAGATGATGGCGCTGGATAGGACACACACTGCGGAAGCCAACTGAGAGTATTACACAACAGGCCCTTTTTTGGAATCCCCAGGGGAAAAGACAAAGAGGAAGACCAAGGAATTCTTGGAGAAGACAGATAGAAGCAGAGATGAAGATGATGGGGAAAACATGGAATTATCTTAAAAGAATGGCAAAAAACAGTTTGACTTGCAAAGTGTTTGTTGAATACCTATGCTCCACAGGGAGCTAAAAAGGTAGAAGAAGAAGAAGAATATTCAATTTTAACCACAAGAGTTTTCAAATTTTAAGATACAACTTTTTCTAATCACTTTAAATGAATAATGAGAGATGGGTATTTCATCTTCCTGGAAAGACATAAATGAAAGAAATCATTCAAAGGATCAGTAGCAAATAACAGTGCATTGTACCCAGGCCCTAATCATTGAAATAGTAGAAATGATAAGTACTACTATACTTAGGCACTAGTTTATAGAATTAACTTTAAATCACTTCATAGTTTTATAATGTGATTATCTTATCTTTGTGAAAATTTGTAATAATAGCAATGTTTTGTCACTGAAGTTAACTTACATTTCTGTTGTGCTACTGAATTTATTTGCTGGAATATCTTCAATACCTTCCATTTAAGTATTTGGTGCCAGACCAAAATTATATTTGATAGATTGTGCCAATTTAGATAATGAATTTATGTTAATTATTTATATGTGAACATAGATAGGTTGAAAGATTTACTCAACTAGGAATGTCCTGTATGTGTATAAGTCAAATAAACATGAAATTGTATCTAGCAGCTAATTATTGAATAGATGAAACAAAGACCTTTCAGCAAAAGCCCTCATAATTTTTTTTCCAAACATCGTTGTTTGTCTATTCTATCTAATATTGTAGCTGTGATTTTTTGTATATTCTTTGTTTTATTACCTATGAAGGCTTTTGCCAAAACATTATTGTTTGTCTCAGCTATTTAATATTTTAGCTGCTAGATACAATTTCATGTTTATTTTAACTAATTCCCAACAGCTCTATTTGTGGCCCCTCATTGTAATACAAATTTGATATATTTTATATTTGTGCTTACCTCCACGTGCATAACAGTATAAATGTATGAGAGTATATTGTCTATACAAATGCCTTGTGTAGGATGAATTATCAGCGATGGGGTTAAAATGCTGATATCAGAAGATGAGAATCTGAACAATGTACAACATGTGTACATATAGTGATAACTTTCACAGAAGAAATTGTCATACATTTTAACGGTAGAGAAACATAGGTCGATCTACTCCATTTAAATAACTTTCTAGCCTGTCAATTGTGATTGACCAAGAGATGCAAATTTAGATCAGATTTGTGACTACATGTGCCCAGCCAAAACGCAAAAATGTCACAATTTAATATGGAGACTACAACAAATACTATCTCACAATGAACAAACAAGCAGGTGCAAGTTATAAAAATTAATGAATATGGGGCCATATAAGAGAAATCCACCTATTTTTACTGTGGATTTCATCTTTGTACTGAAGTAAAAGGGTTTACTGGACACCTTGATAGGTGTATGGGGAATATGATGTTAGAGACCATATTTTTCTATAATCACAGCACATTTTTGGGTGATGTGGTTGAAATCTTGCCAGGCTGGTCGAACCCTGGAGCTTTGTTTGCCACTTTTGGGGGCCAAACGGGACTCTTCTATTCAAAAGGCAAGCACAATAACCAAGGCTCCCAAATACTTTACTAACCTGAAATAATTTCTTTTTATCCTATAACATTTTGGTTTGTTTCAAGAAATCTCTGAGCCTTCCTAATTGCTGACTGCCTTAAGCAAGTCTGCAGCCACATACATGTAGTAGTCTGTTCATATGTTTGTGGGCAGGTTTTTCAGCAGTTGACATTCAAATTTCAGGATATTGAAATTAATTTACTTAACAGTATTTTAAAGTTTAATTGCATTTTAAGGGCAAATGGCATGCAATATGTGGACATTTGTTTTTTTTAAAGTATGTAGGTAACATATTAACACGCCGAGATTAACATTTTCATATTGAAACATTAACTTGTTTTTTAACATTAAAAAATGGGTACTAGATACTCTTTTTTCCTAAGAGGAACTTTTGTTCCAAGAATACATATTTCATGTTAGATTTAGAATAGGACACAAGTCACATGTTTGGAAGGTTTGAAGTTGATAAGCCAGATATAGGTAATTGTGACATGTACCACCACCCAAGCTGTAGAATACTTTGTAAAGAAGTACAATGTAGACAGAGGTAATGTAAGCTACAAGAAAATTGTGCTTTTCTAGAACTAAAAAGCTGTATGGAAGGACTCAAGAAATTGTTACTGGCTCTAGAGCTAAAGAGCTGTATGGAAGACCTCAAGAAATTGTTACTGGCTCTAGAACTAAAGAGCTGTATGGAAGACCTCAAGAAAACAGCACTGGTTCTAGATCTGAAGAGCTGTTTGGAAGACCTCAAGAAAACAGCTTTGTCCATGAAAACAGTTAGTATCACTGATTTACTTCTCAGACCCGGTTTTAATTGTCAGTATCACCAAGAAATATCTTGCATATTCTAAGATATGTAAGTCCAGAATAGTCAAAATAAAATTATGTGTTTTTACATATGTTTTTTTTTCCTCCAGAGTGACTAGTGCAAAATTTATAATTTATAAACTCATTACCAGTCTTGCCATACTAAAAGAAAGCTTGCTCATAAACTCAGTAATTTTGTTGCCAGCTTTAGCTCTTTATTTAATATTTTTGCTCATCTTTCATATTGTATTTATAATCTTTTCACACAATTTTACATAGTTAATAATATATAGTTTTTGTGTGTAAAATTGTCCATCTCTATGATAAGCCATCTGCAAAATAAATTTATATGCATGGTCACTTCATATTAAACTAATGGTTAACAAAACATTAATAATTATATAATGTAGAAGGTAATATTTCTTATCTTATAATTTTTTTAAAACATCATTTAGTTTATGCCCACTATTATCTTTTATTTCTTTTCCAATATACCACATGTGCCTTCATTTATAACAAATTGCATTGTTTTTTTTTATATAGTGCATTTAATAATTCACTTTAATCCTGGTTTTGAAGTTTCAACCTAACCTTTTGTAAAGCCTGTTATATATCATTTGTTTCAACAAAATTTCTGAGCTGAACAAATAAAAAAATGGTAAAAGCTATATTTTTTTTTAAATTTGAAATGATAGATAGAGATAGATAGATAGAGAGAGAGAGAGAGAGAGAGAGAGAGAGAGAGAGAGAGAGAGAGAAAGAGAGAGAGAAATTCATATTGAACATAAAAAACAGAGTGTATGACAAAATATTACAAAATCAGATCAAAAAGTTTAACTAATACTAACATTTATGAAACAAATATTCTTTAGTTTAGTTTACAGAAACTGCTATCCGTACACTCATGGCAGCCCTTGAGGTGCTTAGTCTCCTTCAGCAGATGGTGACTTGTTACCTCCACATGAGTACAGTAGCCTGTAGGGTAAACACGCCCCATTAATCATCCTTTTTTTTTATTTGTGTTACGTCAAGTTTCTCATGATTATTGCCTCATCAATCATCCAGATGGTGGGGGTCATTGAATGACCTCAGTTTCTATTCCTTGTCCATAATTAGTGCCCACCCCACCCCCCCCCCCAAAAAAAAAATAATAAATAAATAAAAATGGTTAGTTCCTTCGAAGCGAACCTGTCAACATTTCCGAACCTGTCAACATTCCTCCTCTCATTCTCCTGGACTTCTGCTGCATGTCTATTATGAGTTTCAACATGTTTGAGGTTTGTAAACATCCAACATCATCTTCTGGTACGCTCAGACGATGACTGCACCACTTCATCCCTTTCAGCCCTTAAAAAAAAAAAAAATTAAATAGGCGCAATTGCACTATCCAAGGAATTCTTGGAGAAGACAGATAGAACCAGAGATGAAGACATGGAATGATCTTAAAAGAATGGCAAGAAACAGTACGACTTGGAAAGTGTTTGTTGAAGACCTATGTTCCACATGAAGCTGAAAGGTAGAAGAAGAAGAAGAAGAATTGCGCTATGTTGTACTTTACAGCAATCATCTATATCTGCACCGTTTGGCCCAACATATCCGAATTTAGCGTATTTTTTTTGTAGCAGAATGCCTCCCTTCTTTTATTTCTAATCGCTTAACAAGAATTGTTACTTTTGTTTCAAGCCTAATACTGAACGGAGGTAGGATCTTGATCCGTTCTGATTCTCAAATTCTGACTCAATCAACACATGATGTTCGGTATGAATCACAACTTTCAGCTCAGCATGTGTTGGACAAAGATAAAGATACGATACTTGAATCGGCATCTTAGCATGCGCGGTTTTTTTTAATCGATATGTGCTCGGCCGCCTATCCAGAAGTATTCGGAGACTCATGTTTAGTGTCGTTTCAAGCATCATAACTCACGTCAGTAGCCATTCCTCACTTTCCCATAGTATGAACACTGGTACCCACTTCTGCAAGCGGCTGAGTCGACCGCAGGGGTATCGTTTGTTCCAACCACAAGTAAAATCACACTGATACCAACGGGAACAGTGGGATCAAAAGACGACAACCTAATAAAAGGAATATTGGAAGGGAAAATAAAAGGTAAAAGAGGTAGAGGCAGACCAAGACTAACATGGACGAGTAATATAAAAAAAATGGACAAGTCAGCCTATGACAATCTGCACCATCAAAGCAAGAGACAAAGTTGAATAGCGCCTCCATGGTAGCCAACCTTCGATGCGGAGGCGGCACTCAATGATGATGACCAAGGGGAATTGAACACAGGCTGTCCGAACGGCGGTACACCAGCGAGACCCCCATGTTTTGGGGCCTCCAATCCGGCGCATAAATTCATGACATTCGAAAAGAATAATGATATATGTATTATATAAGAAAACTTTCGAGGCAAGAGACAAACATAAATTATACACGGACAGAGGTATTTTTTCTTACGAAACGGAAAAAATCCACAATCAGAAAAGACAAAAATAGACCTCGTGAACCAAGACTTGATCTCATGCCCATCAACACCTCGCGTTGCCACTAGGTAGATCGCACTTCATGTCAGCACACCGCTAGTTTGTTATCGCTAAAAAAAAAAAATAAATAAATAAAACTTTGGGAGAAGTAATTCGTGCAATCATTCATCATCACGTGACTAGATCATTTGGAATGCAACACCAATCAGGAATTAATGTATAGCATAACCGTATTTAGCCGCTATCGTAAAAATGCTTTTGTTAATGAAACGTAGACCTGATACAGAATGTGTAAATTAGCAGTAGATAATAGTGATAGTATTTTCGGCCCTAAAAATAACCGAATAGCAAGCAAGCCCTCATGTGGGAAACAACAGGTAAGAGGAAAAAAGAGGCCAACCCAGAGAGACACTGAGATGAACATTGATCAGAGAGGCACGAGCAACAGGAAACCAAAATGAGATAGAATTGCTTGCACAGAACAAACAGCGAGATTTGATAAAATATTTGTATAAGATTTGAAAACTGCTAGAATAAAAATGTTAATAAGAGAAGGAGAATCTGGGTATATGCCCTATGGGTTGACTACGGCTCGAAAGATAGATAGATAGAAAGACAGACAGACAGACAGACAGACAGACAGACAGACAGACAGGCAGGCAGACAGGCAGGCAGACAGGCAGGCAGGCAGACAACCGTATTATGGGTTTTTCTGTTATATTCCTAACCGACGTATGTTTGTGTATTTGCTGCTTCATTTTTATCGATACATTCGTGTTTTTTGGAGCCGCGATAGCTCAGTGGTTAGTGAACTGGACTACAAAGGACAAGGGGTAGGGTTCGATCCCAACGACGGGGTCCGGGTTCACCCAATCTTAAATGGGTACCGGATTTTTTTCTGGGAAAGTAAAGCGGCACGGGCCTAATACCGACCACATTACCCCAAAAATCATGTGCTGAAGGTCTGTACAATTTATGGTCACTAACACCATATTCCCTATACGCCACATGGCGTGACGAAGGCTCTTTACTACTTACTTTTTATACGTGTTGTTTACGGTCTGGATACTGATTAATTCAATTTCTATTATTTTTAATTGGGAGAATGAATTACGACCTTGAACATTTCAGAGTTCGAACGGCATCGTGTGGCTAAATTCGAAGTATGAAGCAGGAAGAGTGGGTGGTCCAAAAGTAAGACGCCTACCTCTGGGCAGGTAGGCCCTGGGTTTGAATTCCGCCACAGGCGGTGGGAATTTTTCACTTCGAATCCGTGGTTTTTTCGTGACGTCGTTCTCCCTTGGTCTCTGGGCGGTAAGATCCAATTTCTAGCGCTCTCAGATAACGGCGAAAAGCATGAATCATGTATGTACTCGCGCACGTTAACGAACTCTTGGCTATTAAAAGTCGCAAATAGTGGGCCAGAAATGGTTATTGCTCGAACAAAAACTGTTGAACAAGTCTACCCATGTAGATAACGGATGTGTCGGGCCGAAAGGCTCAGATATCGTGGCTCTGACATAAAATAACGACACAACGTAGATGCCCATTTAACGTTTGTATATTATGAAGATAATAAGAAGAAGAACAGGCGCCAATTTTTTCAGAGCCTTTAATATTCAACCAGGTCCTTTTTTTCAGTGGAATTCATTTCAGTAAACTTTTAGGACTTTCAAAGGTCATCAGATACGTATATTGTAAGTGGAAATTATGGTTGCAGCGAGTTTACATTCTATTGTTTTTATCGTTGGCAAAAATAATCAATTTAAATATACCAGAACTTCAGAAAAATAGTTCGTCATTTTGCATTGTCGGTTGTGACGTTAGCAAGGTCGAACTCCAGTGCAAGCTTGGTCGGCTGCGAGGGCGACAATTACAAACGACATCACCGAAGAGAAATTGTCCACAGTCACTTTCAACTCCAAAGCACTCGAATAAATCAAGAAAACTGTTAAAGCACCGAGCAACTGGTTAAGTGATGTCTCTCTCTAAATGGATCTGCGACTATAGCCGACATCTTCCAGGAACTACCAAGTCAATCTCTTAAAGGTCAAGGTAAAGTACGAGACTTGAATCGGCGTCTTAGCACGTTAGTTTTCACCCATATGTGCTCGACCGTCTATTCAGAAGTGTTCAGAGACTTCTGGATAGTGTCGCTTCAAGCATCGAAACTCACGATGAGAGGCGGCATTCCTCACCTTCCCAGAGTACTACACTGGTACCCATTTCTGCCAGCGGTTTGATCGACCGCGGGGAGTATTTTTGTCTCCGACCATGAGTATAACTCACACTGCTCCCAGCGGGAATCGAACACGGGTTGTCCGAACGTCGGTAGCACAGTCGGTTGATTTTCCCGACTAGGCCACCGAGGCACCCCCCCCCTTTCACCCCCACTTCCTCCCCCTCCTAATCTCTTAAAAATGTCTGGTATCTGTTCTCTCTTTTTTCCCCTCAATTTTTCCAGATGTCACAGTATGTTCTAGCCGTTTCTTTCTCATTACGTGGCTCAAGATTGAGTATTGTTCCCACATGTTGTTGGTATTAAGCTTTCCTTTTGACGTGACTTCTTTTAGAGCTTCAATTTAACTCTTTAGTTGTTGCCCTCTGTATCCATAACATCTTGTCCACTGTATCCATAATATTTTGTCCTCTGTATCCATAACATTTTGTCCACTGTATCCATAACATCTTGTCCACTGTATCCATAATATTTTGTCCTCTGTATCCATAACATCTTGTCCACTGCATTCATAACATTGTGTCCACTGTATTCATTACACTTTGTCCACTGTATTCATTACACTTTGTCCACTGCATTCATAACATTGTGTCCACTGTATTCATTACACTTTGTCCACTGTATTCATTACACTTTGTCCACTGCATTCATAACATTGTGTCCACTGCATTCATAACATTGTGTCCACTGTATTCATTACACTTTGTCCACTGCATTCATATCATTGTGTCCACTGTATTCATAACATTGTGTCCACTGTATTCATAACATTGTGTCCACTGTATTCATAACATTGTGTTCACTGTATTCATAACAATCTTCTGTAGAACCATTACTGAATGGCATCAAGAAATGTTAGGGTCTGATTTACAAAATACCATCGACATAACAAAACTTTCCCCTCCCTTTTTCACTTCCATGGTCAATGGTTGAGAACGCTGTATCTTTCTTACTGTTTGAAACTATTCTGCAACTCTGCTGTGTTGTATATCTACCATCATGGCTCATATCTTGGTGTGTTTCTGTGCTAGCCATGGCTCATATCTTAGCTTGTGTGTGTGTGCAGACCATGGCTGATATCTTGGTGTGTGTCATGCTAGTCATATCCCATATCTTGGTGTGTGTCCGTGTTAATCATGTCTCATATCTTTGTATGTGTCTGTGTTTAGTCATATCTCTATCTTAGTGTGTATCTGTCTTAGTCGTGTATCATATCTTTGTGCGTGCATGTTTGTGTTAGTCATATCTCATACCTTTGTGTGTGCATGTCTATGTTAGTCATATCTCATATATTTATGTGTATGTCCATGTTAGTCACATCTCATCTTCTTGTGAGTCTGTCTATGTTAGTCATGTCTCATATCTTTGTGTGTTTGTGTTTAGTCATATCACATATATGTGTGTGTGTATGTTATTCAGATCTATCTTTATCTTTGTGTGTGCATGAATGTGTTTAGTCATATCTCATACCTTAGTGTGTGTATCTGTGTTAGTCATATCTCATATTTTAGAGTGTCTGTGCTAGTCACATCTCGTATCTTAGTGTGTGTGTATGTCTGTGTTAGTCATATCTCATATTTTGGTGTGTGTCAGTATTAGCCACATCTCATATCTTTGTGTGTGCATGTCTGTGTTAGTCACCTCTAGTGACTCGGGCAGATGGGGCTCGTAAACCTGGGAGGGCGGACCATCTAAGGGCAGAATCCCCCTACAGAAAAGATCATCTGCTGCCTTGCAGGAAGATTGGGGACAATTAAAGGCTAAGGAAAGCAAACCTGAACAAAATGCTGGCTAGAATCGGATGCACTGGGCCACTGGCGCAGAGCACAGTGCAACGTTTTAACAGGTATTCAAGCAGAGTGGATCTAACACTCTAATTGACTTTAATTAATTATGATGTCAATCCACTTAAACAGACAGCTGTCTTCATGTGAGAGTCTGGAATCCTACTCTGTTTGAGTCATGATCGCAGAGAGAGAGAGAGAGAGAGAGAGAGAGAGAGAGAGAGAGAGAGAGAGAGAGAGAGATTTATTGATATTTGAATTCACTGACCTGTTTCAATACAACCTATTTTACTTTATTTGTGTATTTATTATTATTCTTTTTTTTTTTTGTTGCGACCATTACTCGTGTCTAACAATTGTCCTTCTCCTTCTCCTCCTTCTCCTCCTTCTTATTCTTCTTCTCCTCCTTCTTCTTTTTCTACTTCTCCTTATTCTTCTTCTCCTTCTCCTCCTTCTCCTCCTTCTTATTCTTCTTCTCCTCCTTCTTCTTTTTCTACTTCTCCTTATTCTTCTTCTCCTTATTCTTCTTCTCCTTCTCCTTCTCCTCCTCCTCCTCCTTTTTCTTCTTCTTCTTCTCCTTATTCTTCTTCTCCTCCTTATTCTTCTTCTCCTCCTTCTTCTCCTCCTTATTCTTCTTCTCCTCCTTATTCTCCTTCTCCTCCTTCTTCTCCTCCTTCTTCTCCTCCTTATTCTTCTTCTCCTCCTTCTTCTCCTCCTTATTCTTCTTCTCCTCCTTCTTCTCCTCCTTCTTCTCCTCCTTCTTCTCCTCCTTCTTCTCCTCCTTCTTCTCCTCCTTCTTCTCCTCCTTCTTCTCCTCCTTCTTCTCCTCCTTCTTCTCCTCCTTCTTCTCCTCCTTATTCTTCTTCTCCTCCTTATTCTTCTTCTCCTCCTTCTTCTCCTCCTTCTTCTCCTCCTTCTTCTCCTCCTTCTTCTCCTCCTTCTTCTCCTCCTTCTTCTCCTCCTTCTTCTCCTCCTTCTTCTCCTCCTTCTTCTCCTCCTTCTTCTCCTCCTTATTCTTCTTCTCCTCCTTCTTCTCCTCCTTATTCTTCTTCTCCTCCTTCTTCTCCTCCTTCTTCTCCTCCTTCTTCTCCTCCTTCTTCTCCTCCTTCTTCTCCTCCTTCTTCTCCTCCTTCTTCTCCTCCTTCTTCTCCTCCTTCTTCTCCTCCTTATTCTTCTTCTCCTCCTTCTTCTCCTCCTTATTCTCTTCCTTCTTCTCCTCCTTATTCTTCTCCTCCTTATTCTTCTTCTTCTCCTCCTTATTCTTCTCCTCCTTATTCTTCTTCTCCTCCTTCTTCTCCTCCTTCTTCTTCTCCTCCTTCTCCTCCTTCTTCTTCTCCTCCGTCTTCTTCTTCTTCTTCTCCTCCGTCTTCTTCTTCTTCTTCTCCTCCGTCTTCTTCTTCTTCTTCTCCTCCTTCTTCTTCTTCTTCTCCTCCTTCTTCTTCTCCTCCTTCTTCTACTTCTTCTCCTCCTTCTTCTTCTCCTCCTCGTCCTCCTCCTTCTTCTTCTTCTTCTTCTCCTCCTTATTCTTCTTCTCCTCCTTATTCTTCTTCTCCTCCTTATTCTTCTTCTCCTCCTTATTCTTCTTCTCCTCCTTATTCTTCTTCTCCTCCTTATTCTTCTTCTCCTCCTTATTCTTCTTCTTCTTCTCCTCCTTATTCTTCTTCTTCTTCTCCTCCTTATTCTTCTTCTTCTTCTCCTCCTTATTCTTCTTCTTCTTCTCCTCCTCCTTATTCTTCTTCTTCTTCTCCTCCTTATTCTTCTTCTTCTTCTCCTCCTTATTCTTCTTCTCCTCCTTATTCTTCTTCTCCTCCTTATTCTTCTTCTCCTCCTGTTTCTTCTTCTTCTCCTCCTTATTCTTCTTCTCCTCCTTATTCTTCTTCTTCTTCTCCTCCTTATTCTTCTTCTTCTTCTCCTCCTTATTCTTCTTCTTCTTCTCCTCCTCCTCCTTCTTCTTCTTTTTCTTCTCCTCCTCCTCCTCCTTCTTCTCCTCCTTCTTCTTCTTCTTCTCCTCCTTCTTCTTCTTCTTCTCCTCCCCTCCTCCTCCTTCTCTCCTTCTTCTTCTTCTTCTCCTCCTTCTTCTTCTTCTTCTCCTTCTTCTTCTTCTTCTTCTCCTCCCCCTCCTCCTCTTCTTCTCCTCCTTCTTCTTCTTCTTCTCCTCCTTCTTCTTCTTCTTCTCCTCCCTCCTCCTCCTTCTTCTTCTTCTTCTCCTCTTCTTCTCCTCCTTATTCTTCTTCTCCTCCTGTTTCTTCTTCTTCTCCTCCTTATTCTTCTTCTCCTCCTTATTCTTCTTCTCCTCTTCTTCTTCTCCTCCCCCTCCTCCTCCTTTTTCTTCTTCTTCTTCTCCTTATTCTTCTTCTCCTCCTTATTCTTCTTCTCCTCCTGTTTCTTCTTCTCCTCCTCCTTCCTTCTTCTTCTTCTTCTCCTTATTCTTCTTCTCCTCCTTATTCTCCTCCTTATTCTTCTTCTCCTCCTCCTCCTCTTCTTCTCCTCCCTTCTTCTTCCTCCTCCTTCTTCTTCTTCTTCTCCCCCTCCTTCTCTTCTTCTTCTTCTCCTTATTCTTCTCCTTATTCTTCTTCTCCTCCTGTTTCTTCTTCTTCTCCTCCTTATTCTTCTTCTCCTCCTTATTCTTCTCTCCTTTCTTTCTTCTTCTCTCCTCCTCCTTTTTCTTCTTCTTCCTCCTTATTCTTCTTCTCCTCCTTATTCTTCTTCTCCTCCTGTTTCTTCTTCTCCTCCTCCTCCTCCTCCTTTTTCTTCTTCTTCTTCTCCTTATTCTTCTTCTCCTCCTTATTCTTCTTCTCCTCCTTATTCTTCTTCTCCTCCTGTTTCTTCTTCTCCTCCTCCTCCTCCTCCTTTTTCTTCTTCTTCTTCTCCTTATTCTTCTTCTCCTCCTTATTCTTCTTCTTCTCCTTATTCTTCTTCTCCTCCTTCTTCTTCTTCTTCTCCCCCTCCTCCTCCTCCTTTTTCTTCTTCTTCTTCTCCTTATTCTTCTTCTCCTCCTTATTCTTCTTCTCCTCCTTATTCTTCTTCTCCTCCTTATTCTTCTTCTCCTCCTGTTTCTTCTTCTTCTCCTCCTTATTCTTCTTCTCCTCCTTATTCTTCTTCTCCTCCTGTTTCTTCTTCTTCTCCTCCTTATTCTTCTTCTCCTCCTTCTTCTTCTTCTTCTCCCCCTCCTCCTCCTCCTTATTCTTCTTCTCCTCCTTCTTCTTCTTCTTCTCCCCCTCCTCCTCCTCCTTATTCTTCTTCTCCTCCTTATTCTTCTTCTCCTCCTTATTCTTCTTCTCCTCCTTCTTCTTCTTCTTCTCCCCCTCCTCCTCCTCCTTCTTCTTCTTCTCCTCCTCCTCCTCCTCCTTTTTCTTCTTCTTCTTCTCCTTATTCTTCTTCTCCTCCTTATTCTTCTTCTCCTCCTTCTTCTTCTTCTTCTCCTCCTCCTCCTCCTCCTTTTTCTTCTTCTTCTTCTCCTTATTCTTCTTCTCCTCCTTATTCTTCTTCTCCTCCTGTTTCTTCTTCTTCTCCTCCTTATTCTTCTTCTCCTCCTTCTTCTTCTTCTTCTCCTCCTCCTCCTCCTCCTTTTTCTTCTTCTTCTTCTCCTTATTCTTCTTCTCCTCCTTATTCTTCTTCTCCTCCTTATTCTTCTTCTCCTCCTTATTCTTCTTCTCCTCCTTCTCCTCCTCCTTCTTCTTCTTTTTCTTCTCCTCCTCCTCCTCCTTTTTCTTCTTCTTCTTCTTCTCCTCCTCCTCCTCCTCCTCCTTCTTCTTCTTTTTCTTCTCCTCCTCCTCCTCCCTTTTTCTTCTTCTTCTTCTTCTCCTCCTCCTCCTCCTCCTCCTTCTTCTTCTTTTTCTTCTCCTCCTCCTCCTCCTTTTTCTTCTTCTCCTCCTCCTCCTTTTTCTTCTTCTCCTCCTCCTCCTTTTTCTTCTTCTCCTCCTCCTTCTTCCTCTTCTTCTTATTATTATTATTTTCTTCCAATAAACGTGGGAGCTCGCTATCTTCAGTCATTTTTGGGGACGTTGCAAAGTCGAGGTCTGTCTAATCTTCGATGTTGTCCTCCCATTTCTTTCTCTGCATACCTCTCATTCTCGCTCATGTTACAGTTCCTTCTAGAGTAGACAGATCAGATTATTGAGATACGCGGCTGAACCATTTCATTTTATCTTCTTCACAAAAGACAAAAGATCATGTACACCAATTGTTCTTCACAAAAGACAAAAGATCATGTACTCCAATTGATCTTCACAAAAGACAAAAGATCATGTACTCCAATTGATATTCACAAAAGACAAAAGATCATATACTCCAATTGTTCTTCACAAAAGACAAAAGATCATGTACTCCAATTGATCTTCACAAAAGACAAAAGATCTGATACTCCAATTGATCTTAACAAAAGACAAAAGATCATGTACTCCAATTGATATTCACAAAAGACAAAAGATCAGATACTCCAATTGATCTTCACAAAAGATCATGTACTCCAATTGATATTCACAAAAGATCAGATACTCCAATTGATCTTCACAAAAGATCATGTACTCCAATTGATATTCACAAAAGATCAGATACTCCAATTGATCTTCACAAAAGATCATGTACTCCAATTGATATTCACAAAAGACAAAAGATCAGATACTCCAATTGATCTTCACAAAAGACAAAAGATCAGATACTCCAATTGATATTCACAAAAGACAAAAGATCAGATACTCCAATTGATCTTCACAAAAGATCATGTACTCCAATTGATCTTCACAAAAGATCATGTACTCCAATTGATATTCACAATAGTCAAAAGATCATTTACTCCAATTGCTTGATGTATTCTTTTGCGAACCCCGTCATGCGTGATATGATCTAAGTAAGAGATGCCTACAAAGAGAGGCACATCAACAACTTGTACATGTGGACAGGCACTCCAGACTGCTGAACACATACTTCAAGACTGCACTGAATATAGTAGACTGAGGAAAATCCATTGGCCCATAGATACAACACTACAGACAAAACTATATGGGCCACTGCAAGATTTACAAAAGACAGTAAAATTCATACAGGAAACGACATTGCTGATATAGACAATACTTCGAGCGAACGAAAGATAGATAGATAGAGATGCCTACAATCTTACAACAGCATATTAAAAAAAAAAACCTGGTCAACTGATCACAAATATATGTCTGTATCGGCATTCCTTCTTGATATTAATCTTTGGGCCGAACGTAACGGATTCAGAAATTATTGGCACAGTGCCTGCCTAGAGGGTTTGGCATCCAATGAGAATGAAGAAAAAATGTTTTAAACGTACACATTTCTCATAATTTATTTTCTAGACTCTTAACAAGTTAGATGATTTTGCAGATTCGATATCTAGGTTGTCATTTGAAGAAGCCATCTTTACTATTTATTACCACAGCTTGGTCATGACAAGTACTCTTTGAGTGATTGGAACTTTCACTGCTCATCTTCCAAAATTATGGATCATAACTCTGAGCGACCTGCTATTTTAAGACTGCTCTGACGAGCTCTTCAGGGTGGAGATAGATGAATGGCGTCTGAAAAGTCACGGACACCTGTATGCCATAACCTGGATAACACAAAAAGACATGGCAGTTTTCCCTCTAATGGTTTATGTCTGGCATGTGCAACCCTATGTCCGCAGCTCAGAATTTGCGTTACATTATCTAGTCCGGCTCGTGGAATGTGTTCAAAATGCAGCACCCTTATATTTAAAAAATAGTTTAAATTAATATTTATTACACAGTTTCAAGTCAATATTGTGCTTTAAAAAAAAAATCGAAACTATAGAAAATTATGTGTACAAATGTTTCTGTACTTAAATCTCAAACTTTTATCTTTTTTTTTTTAAGCATGAAATTGAATATACAGTATTCTATGTTTACGTATTTTGTTTATCGACATATACGTCATTACTAAATCCAGCCTCCGGCTCTATTAATGATTCTGTGTCTCAGGTCACATATATTAGCAGGAAGAAGAATTATGAAAGCATCATCATCATTATCATTATTGAGTGCCGTCTCCGCATCGAAGGTTGGCTATCATGAAGCGCCACTCCACACTGTATCTTGCTTTGATGGTGCAGATTGTCATAGGTTGACTTGTCCATCTTTTGATGTTGCTCGTCCATGTTAGTCTTAGTCTGCCTCGGCCTCTTTTTACCCTGTATTTTCCTTTCCAATATTACGTTTATTAGGCTGTTGTGTCTTTTAACATACCCAAAAAATGTCCTTGTTTGAATTGTGTTTAGTAGTTCTCTTTTCATTTTTAGTTGTTTTAAAACTTCATCGTTTGTTTTCTTGTCTTTCCATCTATGAAAGCAGTAGCCCCTATCTTTGATGAATTATCACAAAATGCTCATGAGCAATGCAGATTTCAGTTTCTCCACAGAAACATAGTCAATTTAATTTGATGTGCATATCAACAACAGTTCTGTTTCTTTTTCTTTTTTAAATATTGAAAATGTCTATTTCATTTATAGCAACAACAAAACTGGCCATTCTGCCAAAAATTGTTTCATAAATAAGATAACGCTGAAAACAAACTACCGCTGTCATACAAGAACATCACGCAGCTATGCGCACATATAATATTTATCATATATTAAATAGAGCCGCGATAGCTCAGTGGTTAGTGAACTGGACTACAAAAGACAAGAGGTAGGGTTCGATCCCAACCGACGGGGTCTGAGAGATAAGATCAGAAATGAAGAACTGAGAACAAAGCGAGGAATAGTCCCCGCCATAGAATATATAAGGAAACAACAGATAAAATGGTTTGGCCACGTGACAAGGCAGAAAGAACAAAACACAACACAACGAGCCTTCAACAAACGTTGTGAGAACACCAGACCCAAGGGTCGACCACGAAAAAGATGGGTCGATGGAATATTAGAAGCACTAGGAAACATAACAGCAGCAGAGGCGAACAGAAGAGCAAAAGACCGCAAATTATATCTCCCCTCGACGCTGAAAGGCAAATGAGGAAGGAAAGAGGAGGAAGAAGAAGATTGAAAAATCAAGTGATCTTTGTACACTAGTTTGTTATGGGGGAAGTAGTATACAATGCTCAGCTGAAGCATTTTTGCCAAAGGAAATTTACATGAAGTTCTAGATGAACGTTTGATGTAATGAAAGATGTTCAAGGATTGTTTGAAATAGGCGATGATATACGACTTCTAGTTAAACCCTTTTTTGTACTGGGAAATGGTAGCGAAGGCGTGTATTAGCACCAGGGTTGAAAGCGTTCTGCGACTCAGCTGACTGTTTAAGCAAGAATTGGTGAGCCAGAACTATCTTGATTATACTCTTCTTTTTATGGTGCCTCTACAATCAGTCTAGCTATTCCAGTCTGGCCAAATGGGCAAGAATCGAGAGGGAACTATAGAAACGCCAAGCTGATTGCAGGTGTATTGCGCTGGCTGACTGCAGGTGTATTGGGCCGGCTGATTGCGGGTGTATTGGGTCGGCTGATTGCATATGTATTGGGTCGGCTGATTGCAGGTGTATTGGGCCGAGTGATTGCAGGTGTATTGGGCCGACTGATTGCAGGTGTATTGGGCCGACTGATTGCGGGTGTATTGCGCTGGCTCATTGCAGGTGTATTGGGTCGGCTGATTGCAGGTGTATTGGGTCGGCTGATTGCAGGTGTATTGGACCGACTGATTGCAGGTGTATTGGGTCGGCTGATTGCAGGTATATTGGGCCAGCTGATTGCAGGTGTATTGGGGCGACTGATTGCAGGTGTATTGCACTGGCTGATTGCAAGTGTATTGGGCCGACTGATTGCAGGTGTATTAGACCGACTGATTGCATGTGTATTAGACCAACTGATTGCAGGTGTATTAGGCCGACTGATTGCATGTGTATTAGACCAATTGATTGCAGGTGTATTAGGCCAACTGATTGCATGTGTATTAGACCAACTGATTGCAGGTGTATTAGACCGACTGATTGCATGTGTATTAGGCCGACTGATTGCATGTGTATTAGACCAACTGATTGCATATGTATTAGGCCGACTGATTGCATATGTATAAGACCAACTGATTGCAGGTATATTAGACCGACTGATTGCATGTGTATTAGACCAACTGATTGCATGTGTATTAGACCGACTGATTTCAGGTGTATTAGGCTCGCTGATTGCAGGTCTATTGGGGCGACTGATTGCAGGTGTATTGCACTGGCTGATTGCAAGTGTATTGGGCCGACTGATTGCAGGTGTATTAGACCAACTGATTGCAGGTGTATTAGACCGACTGATTGCATGTGTATTAGGCCGACTGATTGCATGTGTATTAGACCAACTGATTGCATATGTATTAGGCCGACTGATTGCATATGTATAAGACCAACTGATTGCATGTGTATTAGACCGACTGATTTCAGGTGTATTAGGCTCGCTGATTGCAGGTCTATTGGGCTGATATCTGAACAGCTTCAGAGAAAATGAGCCAAAATATTACAGCTTTCTTTACAAGTACAACGCGCAACACATCTAAGCCCACTTGACGTCCTTTAGGGGGCAGACGATGACGGAGACTGGCTATTCAATTTGTCGTCAAATGAACACAACGCACACTATTGTTAAATTATATGTTATGTCTTGTTTAATCTTTATTTGAAGTGTGAAATTGCATGTCATGTTTAGTTTAACCTTTGTAATGTGAAATTGTATTTCATGTCTAGTTTAACCTTTGTATGTAGTGCGAAATTGCATGTCGTGTCGAGTTTAACCTTTGCGGCGTGATATTGCATGTCGTGTCTAGTTTAACCTTTGTATGTAGTGCGAAATTGCATGTCGTGTCGAGTTTAACCTTTGCGGCGTGATATTGCATGTCGTGTCTAGTTTTACCTTTGTATGTAGTGCGAAATTGCATGTCGTGTCAAGTTTAACCTTTGCGGCGTGATATTGCATGTCGTGTCAAGTTTAACCTTTGCTTGTAGTGTGATATTGCATGCTACATCCTGTTAAATCCTTATCTGTAAATATACATTTTCTAGGCCAGACATAAATTTAAAAAAAAGTTATTAAAACATGTTTTTCAATTAGTTCTCGGTGGCACAGAGCAAACAATTAAAGACGAATGAGAAAAGCACAAATTCTTACCCAGAAGTTTAAAATTAACGTTTGATGTTGATAACAAATCATCGGATTAAAAAAAAAAGCGTAGCCATGTTATTGAAAAAAAAAGAGTAAAGGTTCCCTCCAAATCTTGGTAGACGTATCGGGAATACGGTGCTAGTGACCATATTTGTCTATGACCACGGCACATTTTTGGGTGGTATGGTCTGTAAAGGCCAGGCGCCTTAACTTCCCAGAAAGATCCCTGGTACCAATTTTTAGAGACTGGATGAACCCCGGAACCTTGTCAGTCCGAAAAAAATCCGCCACTGCAAGGGATTTAACCCGGACCCTTCGGGTCGGGAAGCGAGCACACTAACCACTCAGCCACCGAAGCGAGCACACTAACCACTCAGCCACCGAAGCGAGCACACTAACCACTCAGCCACCGAAGCGAGCACACTAACCACTCAGCCACCAAAGCGAGCACACTAACCACTCAGCCACCGAAGCGAGCATACTAACCACTCAGCCACCGAAGCGAGCACTAAACCACTCAGCCACCGAAGCGAGCACTAAACCACTCAGCCACCGAAGCGAGCACACTAACCACTCAGCCACCGAAGCGAGCACTAAACCACTCAGCCACCGAAGCGAGCACTAAACCACTCAGCCACCGAAGCGAGCACTAAACCACTCAGCCACCGAAGCGAGCACTAAACCACTCAGCCACCGAAGCGAGCACACTAACAACTAAGCCACCGAATCGAGCACACTAACAACTAAGCCACCGAAGCGAGCACACTAACCACTCAGCCACCGAAGCGAGCACACTAACCACTCAGCCACCGAAGCGAGCACTAAACCACCCAGCCACCGAATCGAGCACACTAACAACTAAGCCACCGAATCGAGCACACTAACAACTAAGCCACCGAAGCGAGCACACTAACCACTCAGCCACCGAAGCGAGCACTAAACCACTCAGCCACCGAAGCGAGCACTAAACCACTCAGCCACCGAAGCGAGCACACTAACCACTCAGCCACCGAAGCGAGCACTAAACCACTCAGCCACGAAGCGAGCACTAAACCACTCAGCCACCGAAGCGAGCACACTAACCACTCAGCCACCGAAGCGAGCACACTAACCAATCAGCCATCGAGGCTCCTATATTGTATTACTTGTAGAAAATCCTAAAGATCTACAGCGATTACTTAGTGAAATAAACCCCACAAACAAACAAAATGGATATGAATATCAAAAAGATTAAAACTATGGTCATGAATTATTACGAACTGGCTTATTTTAAAATGGAACAGTTTTAATAAATAAATATAATGGCTTATATTAAATTAAACAAAATGGTTCCGCACTGGAAAAATGTTGAGTGAAGAATATGATCCACTATGAGCTGTAAGGTTTGTCATGAATATCAAGGCGAATTATATTATTCAATGTCTGTTTATTTATTTATTTTTTTAATGTTAACACTATTATCCTAAAACAAGCGTTGAAAATGAAGTATGTACATGCTTCACGGGAGATAACCGACAATGAACGATCTATATAAACCAGGTGGTATTTCTATTTCCTCACGGGCAGTGGAAGCTAATAAATGTGAGCATGTCTATCATCAACTTCTTATCCTTATTTCCTGTTATCATTTCTGCTTCTAGCGTTCTTTCTGGGCCGTAATGATAAATCATTCACTATCTTCTCGCATTGTCGCCATTCATCTCCTTACCAAGCGGAATGTTAAAATATGATCTCAATTTCCCGTTGATATTGTTTCTTGTATCCCAAATTAATCGACGCCGACTGGTATCACATACAACCAGACACTACAGCAGACGTGACACGAGTTAAGAGAACGTTATCGAGATCAAAACTATTCCATTTATATTTATTATTATGTGATATGTGTATTATATTCACGTATGTGTCCATCTTTAAAGTAACATACTTTAACTTGTGAGATTGAATGAATGAATAAAGGAAGGAAGGAATGAATGAAGGAAGGACGGAGGGCGGAGGACGGAAGGAAGACAGGAAAGAAGTAAAGGAAGACCGGGGTAAGGAAGAATGGGGGGAAGAAGGAAGGAAGGATTGAGGGAGGGAGGGAGGGAGGGAAGGAAGATAGGAAGGAAGGAAGGAAGGTTAAAAGAAAGACACATTTTTCAAGTCACCGAGTATGTTTGTCTTAGAGACGCCGATAAGACCTCTCAAAAATAAACTCAGAAATCGGGGTCCTTTTGTTTTTTATTGGCCCTTCTAACGTTCCAGTATTTACAAATAGACTCTATACACACTGATCGCACAACCAACAGTTTGTGTTAGAGTAACAGTTGTGATACAGGATACAGCAATTATCAACTTTGAATGCACGTGCTGCCATCTCACGAATCACGATATTTAGGTTCCCCGTATTCAGATTTTCCTATTTAAAAAAAAATACGGGAAAGATCTTAACAATATACACCAGAACAAAAACAAATCATTTCTCTTCCTTGCGACCTTGCTGTAAGAACAGACGAGTTAAATAATATATAACAAGAAAATATTAATGGGAACAGGGGAAGATAAACACACGAATTGATGAGTGCAGGGGATGTAAAAACAAGATTTTTCTTTCTGTCTTTTTATTTTTACACACACACAAAATAAATAAAACGATGCCCCATTGTTGTATCAGCATTAGCTTATTGCACTTTACAAAATGTTAAATAATGCTACTAGAGCAATATAGCATAGGAAAGTAAACTTAAGCAGGTCTGTATCATACTATATCATACCGATACGTCTGAATTATTAGATTGACTTTGTTCGGAATTATTTATTGACAGTTACAACTTTCTAACTGTTCAACACTGTCAGATTTGAAACCACAGCTGTTTCATTGTTACATGCTATTAGATTTCAAATCGTAGCTTTTTCACTGTTCATTTTGATAGATTTGGAAACGCAGCTATCTCAATGCTCAAGTTCAATGTTGTTAGATATGAAACGGTGGAACTCTGAGGGAACCTATGTTTCAGAGATGATCAAGAGAAATGAACTAAATAAGTAATCTTATCTCCCATCTTTTTAATCCGAAGGAGTGACGTGGATTTGTGGTAGTCGAAGTCCTGGGCTCTTCCCACATCTCGGAGGGTATTGATGATGTCCGCTGGATCCATTGGTTGACCGTCCTCAACGACAGCGCAGCTAGCCAACCTGTCCGCTCTTTCATTTCCCCGTACTCCCGAATGTCCAGGGACGTAGACAAAGGTGACCTTACGTATTTTTGACTTCTGCAATGACTCTAACCATTGCATGCGTACAGAGCCCACCTCCACTTTTTTTTAATCATGCTCATCGAATCATTCAGTATACCAGCATGGGTGTAGTCTTGTGACTCTAACCAGTTGAATGCCCTGGTCACTGCAATCACCTCCATCGTCATGCTACCTGTGGTTATAACGTATGCACCACTGTCTTCCTTGACTATTCTGCCTGCCGAGCGTGCTGTAAATGCACTCTTTTGGTGTCGTAGTACAGATCCGTCTGCATTGATGCCTGCATATTTCTCATTGGTGTTATCCAGATAAATCCGTTGACATCCGCATTGACCACGACTGAGTTCTGTTCCCTACATTTCCTGTCGAGTGTGACAATACACGATAATGTGCCCCTGAATGACGTAGGCACCTGTATCCACTCCTCGCCAACATTGGTATTGGTAAGCCTAAAGATCTGATTGATGACATCTTCTGCTCGGCCCAACTATGAGTTGCCTCTTTTTAGCCCGACACAAAAATACAATCAATACAACGCAGTACTTCCAATGCCATACCCGGACTCTAGATTCAAGAACAATAAGAAAATAACCACTACCGCAATTAAATGTGTTAGACGAATGACAGGAAACAGCCAGAGAGATAAGATCAGAAATGAAGAACGGAGAAAAATGCTAGGAATAAGTCCAGTCATAGAAGACAGACCTGAATAATGACATCTTCTGCTCGACTTACCCATGATTTGCCTCTTTTTAGCCTGGCACCTTTCCCTGTGTTGAGCTCGCGGTGCAATGGATGCACATTATCTGCACTAATCTTCAGGTATGCTTGTGCCCTCCAGATCTTGATTCTATCATCCATAGTTGGAAAGTCAAGAAGACACCTCATTGGTACATGGCTAAATGCGCATGGCTTCATTTTGTATTTTCTCCAGCCTGTCATTTTAAGTCGCACTGACAGTAAGAATTGCCAGCACATACTCGATTGGTGCTAGGACTAATCCCTGGAACAGAAAGGTAAGTAGCCTCTGCTCGAAGTTGGCAGCCGCCATGACCCTGAAGGCGGATACTCCTTTGCGGGATTTGGTTATTACATGGTCAATGTGGTCTCAAAAACACAGGCTGCGATCAAACTTCGCCGTATGTCATCAACTTGTTCCTGGTCACTTCATCAGCTCCCATTCGTACTACGGTGTCTCCGTATTGTCGATATGATTGTTAGGGAGAACAATGAAACTGATGCTTTATTAGGAATAGCCAAGGCACCTGAAACCCCACACCAGGAAGAAATGCGATCGAGTTCGTCTTGCATTGTGGAGGCGATTTCCCTTCTCTCTCGCCACTTTCGATATACCAGAATATCATCAGCAAAAGTCATAGTTCTTCCCCTCCCATTAGCCGTTGTTCCGTGATCGTTATTGTGTCCACGTTAAATAGAACTGGTGACAATGGTGAGCCATGTGGACAAATGGATGTTGGCTCGGAAGACCAACTTCCACATTTGAGTATCACCTTCCTCTGAAAAAGTGCTGCGGCGATCCATCTAATGAGGAAGGGGTGCACCGCCAGTTTGAGGAGCATGTGCATGAGGTTTTCAAATGGTACCCTGTTGTATACATCCTCAAGGTCTATAGCAGCAGCACATGTCTCCTCTGGTTTGTGGAAGCCTTCGAAGACGTCATAGGCAAAGACTGCCGCATTGAGCCATGTCTCTTTGTTATATCTATAACCTCCAAGTGTGGGTGGGAATGCGCGGAATGTTCAAGGTGACAGGTGAGGACATGGACGGCTATTTTCTTTAGCAGCTTGCCCGCAGTGTTCTGCATTGTGATGATTCTGTAGGCACTGATCTGAGAATGGTCCTTGTTTGGCTTCGGTAGCGGTAGTAAGTAACTGTGAGCCACTCCTCCTTAATCTGGCCACTCCGAATACTGGAATTAATCTCATTGGCCAGTTTTGTCAAGTCGTCGTCAGCTAAATCGCCTATGTCATTGTACCGGACACCATCTGGACCAGGAGCAGTGTTGTGTGACCTTTTAAGTGTTGTGCATATGGTATCGGTTGTGATTGTGAGATCTTCTCCCAGCACTACATCCTTACACAATTCTAACAGCTCCTATCCTCTTTCTTACAGCCTCATTTCTTTGGTCCGTCTGCTCAATGTAGCGGTAAAGCAGGGTCTTCCATTTGCTCTCATCAGATTTGTGCCATATCTGGCCTATGCTCTGAAAGTCTGGTATGCCTCTGTGTCGTGTTGTGCCATTCATGCTCTGATGAAGACGTCAGAATGTGGCTAGCGATTTTTCTGAGCACACTTTTTTTTTACAGAAATCATTCCATGTGGCATCCTTATCCTGCTTAGCACATAGTTTAAAGTGCATCATTTTTTGGTCGACCTGTTTTTTTCAGACACTTCAAGAGCTCAGGTTGTGTTCTTCTATTCTTTCTGGCTTTCTGCCATGCTTTGGCCGTTTGTCTCTTGTTCCGCAAAGCTTCCTCGACTTCAACGGTCCATCAGGGTGGTTGGGTCCATCTCTCCTGCCTCCTATAAGGGGCGCTCTGTTTCCTATGTCTGATTTTGCTATTTACATCCTGGTCTGTTTTCTAGTAGTGTAATGTGTGGAGCTTTCTTTTCTGGCCTCTATTTCTGCTTTTATCAATTAGGAGGACACACGGATAATGATAACTTCCGTGGAATCCCAGTGCACTCCACTTGCAAACCAGTGCGGAGGTGGAAGACACCAGTGCAAGGTCTATGCCACTATAAGAGTACCCTGTTCAAGTAGCCATTCTGGTTGTCCTTCCATCATTCAAGCACACTAAATCGACTGACACTAATGTGCTCTCTAGGTCTTCTCCCTGCTTGTTGGTTATGACGTTACCCCACTGGTTTCCTCTAGCATTAAACTCTCCGCAGAAAATAACGTTACCCCACTGGTTGCCTCTAGCATTAAACTCTCCGCAGAAAATGACGTTCTCTTCCTCGAAGTCGAAGAAATTCTGCCATTGTTGTGTGTCCACCTTCCCATTACAGGCATACACATATACAACTACGAAATGAACTGGGATCTGCACCCTAACCGCATGTACCTGCAATTCTGCATTGTCCCACGCAGAAATTTCAACCGCAGCTGCCACCATATTGCAGCGCACAAAGGATGGTCTGTCCAAGGTGTCGTCTATTGTAGAAACAATGAAATCCAGGGGCATTAACTGTCCTATCACCAAGAAGAGTTTCTTGCAAAATCATTATATCTACTGAGATTAAATGTGTTAAATTAATGATAAGAAACAGCCTAAGAGATAAGATCAGAAATGAAGAACTGAGAAAAAACCTAGGAATAAATCCCGCTATAGATTAAATAAAGAAACAACAGATAAAATGGTTAGCCCACATGACAAGGCAGAAAGATTAAAACATAATACAACGAGCCTTCAATAAACGTTGCGAGAACACCAGACCCAAGGGCCGACCACGAAAAAGATACCGGAATATTAGAAGCACTAGGAAACACAACAATAGTAGAAGTAAACAGAAGAGCAACAGACCGTAAATTATATCTTCCCTCGATGCTTAAAGGCAAATGAGGAAGTAAAGAGGAAGAAAAAGATGATGAAACATAAGTATGCATTTGTTCTGTATTATCAATCTTCAAAGCATCATAAATCTTCATCATCATCATCATCGTGTGCCTTCTCCGCAACGAAGGTTGGCTACCATGGATCTCCATTCTACTCTGTTTCTTGCTTTGATGGTGCAGGTTGTCATAGATTGACTTGAACATCTTTTGATGTTACTCGTCCATGTTAGTCTTGGTCTGCCTCTGCCTCTTTTACCTTGTATTTTTCCTTCCAATATTACTTTTAGTAGGATGTTGTGTCTTTTAACATGCCCCAAAAATTTCATTTGTCTTGTGTTAATTGTATTTAGTAGTTCTCTTTTTATTTTCAGTTGTTTTAAAACTTTATCGTTTTTTATCTTTTGTTTCCATCCAATTCTACCTATTCTTCTATAAATCCACATTTCAAAGGCTTCAATTTTCTGTTCTGTTTTCTTGTCTAATGTCCGTATTTCTGCACCATACAGGAATTTCAAAGCATAACTTCAGAATTTCCAAAACAAACAAAAAAATTTAAAAAACCACATAACATACCAGTCACTATCTGAATATTAGAATTGTAATCTAAGAAAGAATAACTAAAAATAAAATAAAATAGATAACTCTATTTAAAAAGTGCTTGGCGCAATGATATGTCGACATAACGCAGATACCTCGGTCCCTAGTGAATCGGGAATTTCGGGTGAGCGGAGTGACCTGTCCGTTCGAAAAAGGAGGTGGAAGATCCGACACTTCACATATCAGCAGAGCCAAGATCAGTCCTATTTTGGAGACCGCGTCATTTTCTATGGAATTTAGCCACCCCCTCTTCTTCTTCTTCTTCTTCTTCTTCTTTTCCTCATTTGCTTTCAAGCGTTGAAAGTAGATATAGCTTGCGGTTTATTTCTCTTCTGTTGGCCTCCTGCTGTTGTTATGTTGCCCAGTGTTTCTAATATTCTCTCAATCCATCTTTTTGTGTGTGTGTGTGTGTGTGGCGAGCCCTTGAGTTTCTGAGTCTCTTGTTCTCGCAACGGTTATAAAAGGCTCGCTGTTTTGTGTTTTGATCGGCCATTTGTTTGTAAATCTCGTGGCCAAACCATTTTATCTGTTGTTTCTGTATGTGTTCTATGACTGGATTTATTCCTAGCATTTTTCTCAGTGAGAAGAGATAATAAACGAATAGCAAAGCAAGCCCTCACATGGGAAACAACAGGTAACAGGAAAAGAGGAAGACCCAGAGAGACACTGAGAAGAACATTGATGAGAGAGGCAAGAGCACGAGGAATCGGCTCCCTCAATGAGATAGAGCTGCTTGCACAGAACAGAGACAAATGGCGAGATTTGATAAAATATCTTTAAAAGAATTGAAAACTGCTGGAACAAACATTCCAATAAGAGAAGGAGTATCTTGGTCTACGCCCTATGGACCGGCTACGGCTCGAAAGGTCAATAGATAGATAGATAGATTTTTCTCCATTCTTCATTTCTGATCTTATCTCTCTTGCTGTTTCCTGTCATTTGTCTAACACATTTAATTGCGACAGTGATTATTTTCTTATTGTTCTTGAGTCTAGAGTTCGGATCTGGCATTGGTAGTACTGCGTTGTATTGATTGTATTTTTGTGTCAGGCTAAAAAAAGGCAACTCATAGTTGGGCCGAGAAGATGTCATCAAAAAGGTCTGCGGGCTTGCCAATATCAACGCTGGCGAGGAGTAGATACCGGTGCCTACGTCCTTCAGTGGTATATTATCATGTATTGTCACACTCGACAGGAAATGTAGTGTCAGTCGTACTCAGTCGTGGTTAATGCAGATGTCAACGGATTTATCTGGATAACACCGATGAGAAATATGCAGGCATCTATGCAGACGGATCTGTAATACGACACCAAAAGAGTGCATTTACAGCACGTTCGGCAGGCAGAATAGTCAAGGAAGACAGTGGTGCATACGTTATAACCACGAGTAGCATGACCATGGAGGTGATGGCAGTGGTCAAGGCATCCATCTGGTTAGAATTACAAGATTAAACCCACGCCTGTATACTGAATAATTCGATGAGCATAAGAAAAGTGGAGTCAGGTTCTGTACTTATGCAATGGGTAGAGCAATTGCAGAAGTCAAAAATACGTAAGGTCACATTTGACTACTTCCATGGACATGCGGGAGTACGGGGAAATGAAATAGCGGACAGGTTGATCTTAACCTTAAGGGGTGTTTATTATCTGCAGTTTTTTTTTTCCATTGTTGTGATGGGGGTGTTTTTCATTGTTCCCAGGGTTGTTCGGAGTGCCATGTTTTGGACTGTCTATTTTTCCCAGGTTCGTCGTGGCCTCTGTTGCCCAGAAGCTTGAGGCATATTACATGATTGGTTTGACTGGCTCGAGTGTAGACTTGCTTTATGATCTTTTTGTTTGATTCCCAGGATAACCAGCTAGTTGTTCATCACTGGTAGTAGTTGGATAGCCTTTGCTTGGATTCTTTCATTACTGGGTTTCTAGGAGAACTTAGAGTCAAGGATGACTCCCAGAAATGTTGGTGTGTCGGTTTGAGGTATTGTATATAGCCTGAAGCTGTCGTAGTGAACCATATATTTGACCAACGTCAATGTGACCGCGATCTTGAAACTGTCACAGTGAACCATATATTTGAGCAACGCCAATGTGACCAAGATCTTGAAGCTGTCACAGTGAACCATATATTTGAGCAACGCCAATGTGACCAAGATCTTGAAGCTGTCACAGTTAACCATATATTTGAGCAACGCCAATGTGACCGCGATCTTGAAGCTGTCACAGTGAACCATATATTTGAGCAACGCCAATGTGACCAAGATCTTGAAGCTGTCACAGTGAACCATATATTTGACTAACTTCAATGTGACTAAGATCTTGAAGCTGTCACAGTGAACCATATACTTGACTAACGTCAATGTGACCAAGATTTTGAAGCTGTCACAGTGAATCCTATATTTGACTAACGTCGATGTGACCAAAATCTTCAAGCTGTCACAGTGAACCATATATTTGACTAACGTGAATGTGACCAAGATCTTGAAGCTGTCACAGTGAACCATATATTTGACTAACGTGAATGTGACCAAGATCTTGAAGCTGTCACAGTGAACCCTATATTTGACCACAGTCAATGTGACCAAGATCTTGAAGCTGTCACAGTGAACCCTATATTTGACCAACGTCAATGTGACCAAGATCTTGAAACTGTCACAGTGAACCATATATTTGAGCAACGCCAATGTGACCAAGATCTTGAAGCTGTCACAGTGAACCATATATTTGAGCAACGCCAATGTGATCAAGATCTTGAAGCTGTCACAATGAACCATATATTTGAGCAACGCCAATGTGACCAAGATCTTGAAGCTGTCACAGTGAACCATATATTTGAGCAACGCCAATCTGACCAAGATCTTGAAGCTGTCACAGTGGACCATATATTTGACCAATGTCAATGTGACCAATATCTTGAATCTGTCACAGCGAACCATATATTTGACTAACGTCGAAGTGACCAAAATCTTGAAGCTGTCACAGTGAACCATATACTGGACGAACGTCAATGTGACCAAGATCTTGAAGCTGCCACAGTGAACCATATATTTGACTAACTTCAATGTGACCAAGATCTTGAAGCTGTCACAGTGAACCCTATATTTGACCAACGTCAATGTGACCAAGATTTTGAAGCTGTCACAGTGAATCCTATATTTGACTAGCGTCGATGTGACCAAAATCTTGAAGCTGTCACAGTGAACCATATACTGGACGAACGTCAATGTGACCAAGATCTTGAAGCTGTCACAGTGAACCATATATTTGACTAACGTGAATGTGACCAAGATCTTGAAGCTGTCGCAGTGAACCCTATATTTGACCAACGTCAATGTGACCAAGATCTTGAAGCTGTCACAGTTAACCATATACTTGACTAACGTCAATGTGACCAAGATCTTGAAGCTGTCACAGTGAACCATATATTTGACTAACGTCAATGTGACCAATAGCTTGAAGCTGTCACAGTGAACCATATACTTGACTAACGTCAGTGTGACCAATAGCTTGAATCTGTCACAGTGAACCATATACTTGACCAACGTCAGTGTGACCAATAGCTTGAAGCTGTCACAGTGAACCATATACTTGACCAACGTCAGTGTGACCAATAGCTTGAAGCTGTCACAGTGAACCATATACTTGACCAACGTCAGTGTGACCAATAGCTTGAAGCTGTCACAGTGAACCATATACTTGACCAACGTCAGTGTGACCAATAGCTTGAATCTGTCACAGTGAACCATATACTTGACCAACGTCAGTGTGACCAATAGCTTGAAGCTGTCACAGTGAACCATATACTTGACCAACGTCAGTGTGACCAATAGCTTGAAGCTGTCACAGTGAACCATATACTTGACCAACGCTTTACTTCTCACGTTGACGCTACTCTAGCTCGTGTAGAGTTACCGTTTTACCGTTTGATCACTGACAACTCTTTGAGTCTTGTTTGCCCAAATGTAGAAATCACCTTCCGCATATTTTGATCTCTAATGGTAACCAATTGCAGTGGAGAACGAACATTTTCAAAACCGAAGTTTATTAAAACTGAACTAAAGCCTAACATGGGCCAAAGGAGATTGAATAATCTCACACTAATAAGCATTTAACAATCTCAAACTAATAAGCATTTAACAATCTCACACTAATATGCATTGAAAATAAACTTCTGCATGAAATGGTCCTATATCATCAACAAATGGATACATCATATACCATCAACAAATGAATACATCATATACCATCAACAAATGGATACATCATATACCATCAACAAATGGATACATCATATATCATCAACAAATGGATACATCATATAATATCAACAAATGGATACATCATATATCATCAACAAATGGATACATCATATATCACCAACAAATGAATACATCATATATCATCAACAAATGGATACATCATATATCATCAACAAATGGATACATCATATATCATCAACAAATGGATATATCCTATATCATCAACAAATGGATGCATCCTATATCATCAACAAATGGATATATCCTATATCATCAACAAATGGATACATAATATATCATCAACAAATTGATCCATCGTATATCATCAACAAATGGATATATACTATATCATCAACAAATATATATATCCCATATCATCAACAAATATATATATATCGTATATCATCAACAAATTGACACATCATATATCATCAACAAATGGATACATCATATATCATCAACAAATGAATACATGATATATCATCAACAAATGGATATATCCTATATCATCAACAAATGGATACATCGTATATAATCAACAAATGGATCTATCCTATATCATCAACAAATGGATACATCATATATAATCAACAAATGGATCTATCCTATATCATCAACAAATGAATACATCATATATCATCAACAAATGGATATATCCTATATCATCAACAAATGGATACATCGTATATAATCAACAAATGGATACATCATATATCATCAACAAATGGATACATCATATATCATCAACAAATGGATCTATCCTATATCATCAAAAAATGCAAACATCCTATATCATCAACAAATGGATACATCCTATATCCTCAACAAATTGATCCATCTTATATCATCAACAAATGGATACATTCTATATCATCAACAAAAGGATACATCCTATATTATCAACAAATGGATATATCCTATATCATCAACAAATGGATACACTCTATATCCCGAACAAATGGATACATCCTACATTATCAACAAATGGATACATCATAAATAATCAACAAATGGATATATCCTATATCATCAACAAATGGATACACTCTATGTCCTGAACAAATGGATACATCCTATATTATCAACAAATGGAAAAATCATAAATAATCAACAAATGGATATATCCTATATCATTAACAAATGGATACACTCTATATACTCTACAAATGGATACATCCTATTTCATCAACAAATGGATATATCCTATATCATCAACAAATGGATCTATCCAATAATATCAACAAATGGATACATCATATATCATCAACAAATGGATATATCCTATAATATCAACAAATGGATACATCATATATCATCAAAAAATGTATACATCCTATATCATCAACAAATGGATACATCCTATATCCTCAACAAATTGATCCATCTTATATCATCAACAAATGGATACATTCTATATCATCAACAAAAGGATACATCCTATATTATCAACAAATGGATATATCCTATATCATCAACAAATGGATACACTCTATGTCCTGAACAAATGGATACATTCTACATTATCAACAAATGGATACATCATAAATAATCAACAAATGGATATATCCTCTATCATCAACAAATGGATACACTCTATATCCTGAACAAATGGATACATCCTATATAATCAACAAATGGGTACATCATAAATAATCAACAAATGGATATATCCTATATCATTAACAAATGGATACACTCTATATACTCAACAAATGGATACATCCTATTTCATCAACAAATAGATGTATCCTACATCATTAACAAATGGATATATTCTATATCCTCAACAAATGGATATATCCTATATTATCAACAAATGGATACATCCTATATCCTCAACAAATGGATATATCCTATATTATCAACAAATGGATACATCCTATATCATCAACAAATGGATATATCCTATATTATCAACAAATGGATACATCCTATATCCTCAACAAATGGATACATCCTATATTATCAACAAATGGATACATCATAAATAATCAACAAATGGATATATCCTATATTATCAACAAATGGATACATCATATATCATCAACAAATGGATACATCCTATATCATCAACAAATAGATACATCCTATATCATCAACAAATAGATACATCCTATATCCTCAACAAATAGATATATCCTATATTATCAACTAATTGTTCATGTTAAATGGAGAAAACTTAACATTTTAAACGATAATGTTGGCTGTGTTGTTACTTCTGATAATGATAATTACTATGCAGATTTAAAATGTATGTGTTCATATATTTGTACTAGTTTATTTTATTCATTTATGTTTTTTCAATATATTGGGCTCCTTTCTTAACAAACGCTATAGGCCCTGCACTAGCTTAATCCTGCCCTGCTCCCAAACACACTTAAATATGTGTTATATATAATATATATATGGAGAGATAGAGAGAGAGAGAGAGAGCTAATATTAATAATAAAAGAGTGGGTAAATAGAAAATAAGCGGCTTATCAATGAAGTTAGTGGGATTGCCAGAGTGTCATTTGCGCCGCGATAAGTCAAAGGGCAAAATGCGTTAATTGCCGGATTGGCATGCAGCTTATGCGAGCTGTACATTTTTGAACTTTCAACTTTGACTGCTTAACTATCCTCTAAGGTTCTTTTGTGGGTTACATAAACAAATAATAAGAGCAATAATAATAAATTCTAAACAAATAATGGCCTAACAAGATCAAAACTCTTCACAAACCTGAGCATAGCAACTCCACGGTATTAAAATTGCCTTAGTCACCACAATGTTATTTCTATATATATAAGATAGCTGTTTCCACTTATTGATGATTGACTTAGGTACTAATCATAACGTTGCCCAAACTGTTAATATTAAAAAAAAAATATGACATTATGAGAATATGTTCCTTCTATAACATAGGTATTCACTAAGAAAGTATTCTTTTTGTGGGTTAATTTAAAAATAAATAAACGAAACCTTGTGTTGCCATATCATACACACACACACACACACACACATACATATATATATATATATATATATATATATATATATATATATATATACATACACACACACTTGGGGTTTTCATAAAAGGTCATTTACTTAGACAATAGAAGCATTTCTGTGTTAACTATGTACCGTCAGTGTCAGATCGACGCCGACGAGTATGTCACATGATGATGATGATGATGATGATGATGATGATGATGATGATGATGATGATGATGATGATGATACAATAAAACAATATCAACCGAGAAAGTGTTTTTGTTTGTTTGTTTTTCAATAGAATTTCAATTTCACCTCCCCCTTTTTCTCCACTTTTCCCCCGTCTTTTCTAACTCTGTATTTTTTTCTTTCCTTTTTTTTTGTTTCTTAAAAAATAAAACCTGAACATTATTTTTCAGAAAATAAGATCCGTCTACGTCCTTGTTATTTATTTTTTGTAAGTGTTTCATTGGGCGGATCTGGTTCTCCCTGCACTGATAGGACTCCATTCCCCTAAACAGGTGACCTTTGCGCGGTGCAATAGAAAGATAGCATTGTTTCAAATAAAATATGAAACTAAAAGAGAAACAAATAAACAACAAATGAATAGTTAAACAGCACCAGGTAAAAGCAAAATGGGGAAAAGAATGCAGCTGCGCAGATCATCTCCATACACCTTCTCACGTAGACCTGTCAGATATGAACCGAATAACGGGAGATTAACCGTTGCTAGTAATCTTACAGACAAGGGCGTGAATTCGATCTAGGGGCACAACCTGCCGACTTATCTCCCACACCAACGATTCTCAACTTTGTGCTGATGGAGACACATTTGTTCTTTTCTCAAACTTGTTCATCTTTCCGTTGGAATGAAGATTATTTTATAGAGTGCTCGTTTTGTCTTTACAATTTTGTTGGACAAAAGTGGCGATATTAGTCCATTGATTTGTCAAGCTTTGTTACATATTGAACCTATTTTTGCTGCTTGTGAATTATCGTATGTCACTTGATTTCCTAATAATTTGAATGCATCCAACTGCCTTAAATGTCTTCCATCTATGGTTATTTATGTTGATGTTCTGTCTTTCTTTAGTAGTGTTCATAACTTCTGAGTTCTTGATATTGATTGTCACGTTATATTGGGTGTATCATCATCATTGAGTGCCGTCTCCGCAACGAAGGTTGGCTACCATGGAGCGCCATTCAGCTCTATCTCTTGCTTTGATGGTGCAGGTTGTCATCGGTTGTTTTGTCCATCTTTTGATGTTACTCGTCCATGTTAATCTTGGTCTGCCTCTGCCTCTTTTACCTTGTATTTTCCCCTCCACGATTACTTTCAGTAGGCTGTTGTGTCTTTTAACATGACCCAAGAATCGCTTTTGTCTTGTTCTAATTGTGTTCAGAAGTTCTCTTTTCATTTTTAGTTGTTTTAAGACTTCATCGTTTGTTTTCTTTTCCTTCCATCTAATTCTACATATTCTTCTATATATCCACATTTCAAAGGCTCCAATTCTCTGTTCTGTTTTCTTGTCTAATGTCCATGTTTCAGCACCATATAGGAATATTGAGAAGATGTAACATTTTGCTATTCTTAGTTTTAGCTCTGGTGTTATTTGTTTTTATGTTAGTATGTCCTTCATGACATTAAAAGTACTTTATTGGGTGTATGCATTATTAAATCTATTTAAGTGTTATACAGCATTGATTCTAGAAATCATACGTTTATTTGTTTCGTTCCAAGGCATGTAATTGTGATTTTTGGTTGAACGTTTTTGCATATTTAAATTAAGCTAGTGCGAATTAAGCAGAATAAAAGAGTCTATGAAGATCTTCTAATCACAATAAGAAAGTGTATAATCATCTTGGAGCAAAATAACCACATGTCTGCTCTTGCAGGAACCACCATGGACAGTGAATGTACGATGCACGCGTGAAGTTCAGGCGAAAAGATTAAAAAAAAAACAACATTATTTGAGAATGTGCAGGTCTCGACTTCGCTGCCGTACAATACACTTGCTAATAAAGAGAGGCGGATTTAGCTGACCGAAGGCTTTAAAGGTTGCTGAAGAGGAAGGAAGGGAGGAGGGAGAGAGGGAGGAAGGAAGGAGGGAGGGAGGAAGGAAGGAAGAAAGAAATGATGGAGGGAAGAATGAATGAATGAATGAATGAATGAATGAATGAATGAATGAATGAATGAATGAATGAATGAATGAATGAATGAATGAATGAAGGATGGAAGGAAGGAAGGAAGGAAGGAAGGAAGGAAGGAAGGAAGGAAGGAAGGAAGGAAGGAAGGAAGGAAGGAAGGAAGGAAGGAAGGAAGGAAGGAAGGAAGGAAGGAAGGAAGGAAGGAAATGAAATACAGAATTTACATACTGTACCGTACCTAAAAACCATTTCATCATTTCAACCTAATGAAATGTGCGCCTGTTTCCTTAGTTCCATTTATCATTCACATCATCTGTAAAATGTGACGTTGATTATTAGAAAAAAAGTAGCTATAATACCAATGAAGAGCGATCTGTGGGCTATAAACCATTTTTCCCCATTGTCCATATCTCGAGGAGAGAAACCTTGCACTAGTGATACCAACATTACAAGTTGTTCACAGACTTTTACGTATCTCCCATTTTGTGAGCAAAAGAAAAACAGTTCTAAAATCGGTTCTCGTCTGTACTGTCATTTCAAAACTTAACTACCTTTCTTACAGTTGTCTGATGAAATAGCAAACATAACGATGAGCACTATGCAAGAGACATACTAAAGAACATACTTCCGATCAATATGGCGGATAGGCGGCAAGGAATCGTTAAGGCACTGTCTGAGTTTAGTGTTCTGTGCACACCGTGAGCTGTGTGTTTCATCCTGATGGTGTTTCTATATTCAGATTGTTTACGATGAATGATGATATCGTACGGCGAAAGACAGGTCAGTTGCGTTTCACTGTCGATGCTATAATACGTCTTATGTCTTTTAACGTGTGCTGTGTTTGCTACGATGGGGACAGATGCCTTTCTTTGTTTGGATATTCGATGAAATGTTAATTCGAATGATTCCACTGTCACTGGCGGTTGAGCAATTATGGATTTTTATTCGTTTGGAGTGATACCGGGGCCTTCGAATAACTATAGTAATAAATATACTACAGAACGTCTGCCCGAACATTACATTCTCCATTGAGTCTGAAAGACAACACAGCCAAAAGAAAGTAAATCAAGTAAAAGTAATTTAAATATATATTTTGATCGTTCATTAATTTGTAATAAAATATATGTTTTCTGTAGCACGGTGCATGACACTGATATTTTGGTTGTGTCGTTTACGTTATCATTCAACAACAATATGAACACTTGTGTGCATGGTACAATTATTTGAGAACGTCAGAAGCGCGTGGTTAGACTTGGCGATGAAGAGATACCAACGTGACACTCTCCATTCAGCTCATTTGAGAAATAATGAGTACTAGGATTGCTGAGTTAGGGAAGATAGCTCATTTGAGAAATAATGAGTACTAGGATTGCTGAGTTAGGGAAGATAGCTCATTGGACAAACATAATGAGTACTAGGATTGCTGAGTTAGGGAAGATAGCTCATTGGACAAACATAATGAGTACTAGGATTGCTGAGTTAGGGAAGATAGCTCATTGGACAAACATAATGAGTACTTGGATTGCTGAGTTAGGGAAGATAGCTCATTTGAGAAATAATGAGTACTAGGATTGCTGAGTTAGGGAAGATAGCTCATTGGACAAACATAATGAGTACTAGGATTGCTGAGTTAGGGAAGATAGCTCATTTGAGAAATAATGAGTACTAGGATTGCTGAGTTAGGGAAGATAGCTCATTTGAGAAATAATGAGTACTAGGATTGCTGAGTTAGGGAAGATAGCTCATTGGACAAACATAATGAGTACTAGGATTGCTGAGTTAGGGGAGATAGCTCATTTGAGAAATAATGAGTACTAGGATTGCTGAGTTAGGGAAGATAGCTCATTGGACAAAAATAATGAGTGCTAGGATTGCTGAGTTAGGGAAGATAGCTCATTTGACAAAAATAATTAGTTCTAGGATTGCTGAGTTAGGGGAGATAGCTCATTTGAGAAATAATGAGTACTAGGATTGCTGAGTTAGGGAAGATAGCTCATTTGAGAAATAATGAGTACTAGGATTGCTGAGTTAGGGAAGATAGCTCATTTGACAAAAATAATGAGTACTAGGATTGCTGAGTTAGGGAAGATAGCTCATTTGACAAAAATAATGAGTACTAGGATTGCTGAGTTAGGGAAGATAGCTCATTTGAGAAATAATGAGTACTAGGATTGCTGAGTTAGGGAAGATAGCTCATTTGGCAAAAATAATTAGTGCTAGGATTGCTGAGTTAGGGAAGATAGATCATTTGACAAAATAATGAGTGCTAGGATTGCTGAGTTAGGGAAGATAGCTCATTTGACAAAAATAATGAGTGCTAGGATTGCTGAGTTAGGGAAGATAGCTCATTTGACAAAAATAATGAGTGCGAGGATTGCTGAGTTAGGCGAGATAGCTCATTTGACAAAAATAATGAGTGCTAGGATTGCTGAGTTAGGGAAGATAGCTCATTTGACAAAAATAATGAGTGCTAGGATTGCTGAGTTAGGGAAGATAGCTCATTTGACAAAAATAATGAGTGCTAGGATTGCTGAGTTAGGGAAGATAGCTCATTTGACAAAAATAATGAGTGCTAGGATTGCTGAGTTAGGGAAGATAGCTCATTTGACAAAAATAATGAGTGCTAGGATTGCTGAGTTAGGGAAGATAGCTCATTTGACAAACATAATGAGTACTTGGATTGCTGAGTTAGGGGAGATAGCTCATTGGACAAACATAATGAGTACTTGGATTGCTGAGTTAGGGAAGATAGCTCATTTGGCAAAAATAATGAGTACTTGGATTGCTGAGTTAGGGATGATAGCCCATTTGACAAAAATAATGAGTACTTGGATTGCTGAGTTAGGGGAGATAGCTCATTTGACAAAAATAATGATTAATTGGATTGTTAATTTATAAAGTATGGCTCAGCTGAAAAGTAATGGAAACCCTGCATTAGGAAAAATGACTCAGTAAAAAAAATAATGAGTAATTAAATAGTTGAATTCGGGAGGATAACTCAGCTAAACATTAATGGGCAAATAAATCGTTGAGTGAGAGAAGATATTAATTGTTCGGAAAGCACTGGCCCCTCCACGTTTAAATGCTGCGGAATAAAAGTTGAAGTTTAATACTTCACTCACCTGCGACAGTATCTTTTAGAGGACAATTACAAATATTTTTTTATATTTCAATTGCATTAAATTGTTGAATTTAAACACATATTGTCACAACAGTATATTACGTTCGTATGTTCTTTAATATGTCACGTTTTCATGTCATGTATTTTGAGCCTTATATTAAGATCCACTAGGCATCTCTATGGCTTTGCCAGGAATGCTACAATACAGATTCCATAAATTATTAATTAACAGCCAGCTATTATTATAAATATCTTGCTACAAATGGTCCCGAAAAAAAGTTCCATCACTGAGAGTATTCTGAACTGAGCGCTTTGATCTCGACATTTTGGGAACCACTATCTCACCAGTCTCCAGGCAAACGCCAGACCCGTGTGACGTCACACTATTTTGCACCACGTGATCTTCTTCGGACAAATTATACCTACAGAAGAATTGTGTTTCTTTTAAATCCCTGAAAGACTGTGTAAGGTGGTTGCACCGCTAGATGTGAACAAGAAACATACAATAATGCTTTTGTGCTACGTTTATGCTCTTTGTTCAGCCCATACACCTAAGGATGATGAAGGACAATGTTCTAGTGAGATTCCAGGATAACTGAAGTAACTGTTCTCTGTTTTAAAAGTTGTGATACACAAAGAGAATGCGCTGTTCATGATGGAGACTGTGTTGTTTGTTTACCGTATTCTCTTACCACCATTGCTTATGTTTAGACTTTCTCTGTCCAGGCCGTCAGAGAGAGCGCCTCATTCTCTGATACAAGAAAATGTTCTCTTACACGGACGAAATCTTGGAACGCAAAACAACCTGGAGGAATTATTTTTTGGGATGCGAGACAATAAGAAAAATGAAAACACCACATTGGCACTGCACTCGGTTACGACAGGAAAGATAATCAAAAAGACAGTGTTGTTAAAGCAGAACTTAGAACGTTCAAACAAGACAAATAATATAACGCCCAGAGCGAAAATAAGCTTTTTTGGCTCCAATAAAGAAGATCATCAAACACATCGAGCAATTCGTTTGTCCAGTCGTAGTTTGAATCATCAAACACGTGATCAGAATGTGACCTTGAGTGATAATGATGTGAAGAATGTTTTTTCCCGTTTACCGTTAACAAAGAACGGACTTAAAAACAAAACTTTAACCAAACAAAATCCAGTTCCTCCTGAAGGAGAATTGTCGGACATTAGACTTCAGCTTTCGCTTGATCCAAAGACGCGCTCTTCAAACAAGTCCAATTTCGGTCAAATCGTCCGCAATAGGACAAGACGCGAAATGAAAGAAACGCTGACTTCAAATCGATTTAAGCACTCGTCTTCACCTCGACAGATTCCTCCGGAATACATGATCCGGCTCTTTCAGCTTCTTTCGGGGACTCATTATCAGATGATGAGAGATGTTGTTGTCACTGGATTTGTCAACATCAACGATGACGAAGGTAATTGTTGAAGGTCGTATTTAGAAACATAGAGCTATTAATTGGTTAAAGGTCGTATATAGATATTTTATTAAGCAGAGTAAGTGATTTACATTATGTCATTAGCGGATAGAGAATATGGTATTTGTATTATTTTTTTTTCTCATGAATATTATTTTATGCTATAAATAAAGTAAAAAGTTAAAGTAAAGATTCCCTTCACGTCTTGCTAGGCGTATGGGGAGTATTGTGATAGTGACCATATTTTTCTATATCTACGGCACATTTTTCGCTGATGTGTCGGTATTACACCAGGCCGCCTTTACTTCCCAGAAAAAATCTCTGGTACCAATTTTTAGAGGCTGGGTGAACCCCGGAGCCTTGTCAGTCCGAAAAAAAATCCGCCACTACTGGGTATCGAACCCGGACGCTGCTGGTCAGGATGCGAGCACACTAACCACTCAGTCACCGAGGCTCCATGCTATAAATAGTCGAAACGAAAATAAAATTTAGCATACGGCAACTAGATTGATCAATGTTTTAGAGGCAATTACACTAATAAATGTTGGGAGCCGCGATAGCTCAGTGGTTAGTGAACTGGACTACCACGGACAAGGGGTAGGATTCGATCCCAACCGACGGCTTCGGGGTTCACCCAGCCTTAAATGGGTACCGGATTTTTTTCTGGGAAAGTAAAGCAGCACGGGCGTAATACTGACCACATTACCCCAAAAATCATGTGCTGAAGGTCTGTAAAATATAGGGTCACTAACGCCATATTTCACTAACTATTTCACTTGGCGTGACGGGGGTACTTTACTTTTTTTTTTTTTTACAGTAATAAATAACTTAATAGGGTTTTAGCTAAATGTAGACTATTTGATATTCTGATGTTGCACATAATAACAATTTTAAAAATATAATGCACCCACATCAAGAGAAGCCTTTTTTAAAACAATGAGTGTAAATATGACCCTTATTAGCCATGTTTATTATCTGTAGATAATTAATTAAATTTGTTTTGCTGCTATTTGAAGTGCAGTATGACGTTAAAAATCTAATGCTGTTTTGCTGCACTTGAATACAATGGCTATCACAGCTATCACCATTATTGTCAAACAAGGAAATAACTCGAGGAAAAACTGGCACTTTAGAATACAATCTTCATCTCAACGTTGTGTTACCAATGCCACTGCTGGACCCTAAATACAAGAACAACAAGACAAATAACCTCTACTGAGATAAAATGTGTTAGACGAATGACAGGAAACAGCCTGAGAGATCAGATCAGAAATGAAGAACTGAGAAAAAAAAGCTAGGAATAGCCCCCGCCATTGAATATATACAGGAACGACAGATACAATGGTTTGGCCACGTGACAAGGCAGAGTGATCAAAATACTACACAACGAGCCCTCAATAAATGTTGCGAGAACACCAGACTCAAGGGTCGACCACGAAAAAGATGGATCGATGGAATATTAGAAGCACTAGAAAAGATAACTATATAGAACCAATTTTGACCAATGGAAGCTAATCATAGACAGTAGACAAACAAATGAAAAGATGATTAGAGGCCACAGAGATATGTTCTCGGCCGCCTATCCAGAAATGTTCGGATATTTCTGTATAGTGTCGCCTCAAGCATCGAAACTCAGATGCGGAACGACATTCCTCACCTTCCCAGGGTTATACCCTGGTACCCATTTCTGCCAACGGCTGGGTCGACCGTGGGGGTATTTTGTTTCCCCACCACGAGTACAATTCACACTGCTCCCAGCGGGAATCGAACACGGGTTGTCCGAACGTCGGTAGTCCAGTCGGGTGGTTTTCCCAACTAGGCTACCGAGGCCCCCAAAAGTAGAAGTAGAAATGAGTCGATTTTCAAGTAGAAAATGTTAGTTTAGTTGCAGGTTGTGTTTTCTATGTGTGAAGATGTGGAATACATCTGCAATATTATTGCTCGAAGTTGTAAAAGTAGAGATAATTCTGCCATACACGTCAGGATAGAAGGGAGAGGTTTGACTGATTGATGTTTAATAACAGATTGACTGAACCGATTGCCCTGTAACAAATCAGATGCGACTACCATTATTACGGTTTGTTCTGTTATATTTGGACTATTTCATTATTGTCGATTGTATTATTTATTGTCAAGTATGAATGTTTTATGTAATAAAAAACCTCTTTGTTATTACCTAAGTCAGTTACAAACATTTAATGTAGAATACTTATACCAGATGTTATCAAATACAACGGTAAATTACGTTACTTTTTTTTTTTTAAATAATGTGGATGTTCGGTCCCACACCCTGTCTTGGCTTTATATATATATATAATTTTAGGAGCCACGATAGTTCAGTGGTTAGTGAACTGGACTACAAAGGACAAGAGGTAGGGTTCGATCCCAACCGACGGCTCCGGTTCACCCAGCCTTTAATGGGTACATGACTTTTTTTCTGGGAAAGTAAAACGGCACGGGCGTAATGTCGACAACATTACCCCAAAAATCATGTGCTGAAGGTCTGTAAAATGTATGTTCACTAACACCATATTCCATATACACCACTTGGCGTGACGGGGGTTCTTTACTTTACTTATATATAATTTTAACAATATATTTTCTTCTCTTTACTTAATTACTAAAATTGTAAAATTAAAACGTTTTAATTAACAATTTAAATATCTGTTTTTGTTGTTTTTGTTTTGCCCTGAGAAGGGCATGATCTTCCTTCAGATTTCTAGTTTTGAAATGGGCAATGAAAACCATTTGTTAATTTAAAAAAAAAATCCTATTCATTTAGCCCAATAAATGTCATTTTCAAGCACTGAAAAACCTAAACAGCATGAATCAGACACGTAGTGCATAAAGCAATGTGTGCGGTGACTGAACGCTGACAGTATCACACTAATGAGCGACATATCTTTTTCCCACCTGGCATGTTGTGTCCTATTTCATTTTTTGGGGGCGTTATTTTAATGCATCCTGGGCGTGTGTTCTGCATTTTTGGGGATTACGTTACGAGTTTCCGTTCAAAGAGTTGCTCTGAAATTGGATTAGATCATACACAACTCGCACAAACAGCATTCCTGGTGATAACGTGTATTAGAACGCATTTATCTGTACAATAAATAGCTCATCCTTGTGATAACACGTTAAGAGAGCTATTTTTATTGACGGAATTTCAGGACGAGTTTTAAATTACCGGCAATAGATTTGGCCACGTGTTTGAGGAAACGTACGAGCATGCACTGGATAGAACTCCTCAACGTACACAATAAATCTAGAATTTCTAGTCTTATATGTTTATCACAGCGACCTGCGCAAGTGATCGTATTCCATCGTGTGTATTTCTGTTCACTGCCAACATTTCTCAAACAATTAAATATTTAAAAAGGGGGTGTAAGCGCTCCTCAGCAACAGGGCTGAAAGCTGTCAGCGAATTGTAGATGATGGCCGGCGTCAGGATCGGTGCAGCAGAACTCTCCAGATCACATACCTTATCTTGGCAATGCCCCTAAAAACAGGGTCCAGTCTAGTCTGGCCAAGTAAGTAGATCGGTACTCACAAATTCCGCGATGGGGACTGGTTGGTCTCGAGGTAAGACGCCGGCCTCGAGACAGAGAGGTTGTGGTTTCCCTTTCAAATTCCGGCTACACCGGTTGGGATTTTTATTTATGATTTATCTCTGCGGCAACCACCCCTGGTCTCAGCAGCGAGGCCCGGCTTGAAACCGTCATTGACGGAAAAAATATCAGTACCTCCGAAGTCGGAGTTATCTGCCTGTGCGGCGAGGGGACTCCTGTGCACACGGTTGCCAGGGGAAAATGGATTAACACGCAAATTTCAGTTCCTAGTCTCTAGGGTCGTCGTCAGAAGTCAAAGCTGACGAACGAAAAAAATAAAATTAAAAAAAATTCCGCGATGAAGTCGGAGGTGTGGATATAATATAGTTCTACTGCAAACTACAACACAAAACATCCACGTGCACCAAAAGTGTTTTTAAGGGCGAACGAAGAGATCTAACTATTCCTTTAGTCAGTGGGTAAATGCTAGCAAGCAACAAAAAATGATATAGTAAATATAATATGCCAATTACTAATGATTATCTTTTGGTGTTCGCTCAATTACCTCTACGTTGTTTGCTTTTTACAATGAGTTGTGTGGATATATTTGCCTAGTTACAACCCATATATACAGCAAGACATGTATTGTCCTGGAACCCACAGGGGAAGAAAAAGCCACGAAGACCCAGGAACGCATGAAGATGAAAAATCATGGAAATATTAAAAGAATCTTGGTCTAGACTGGAGAGAAGTATAAAAAAATGTTCAAGAATATTGATCTAGACTGGAGAGAAGTATAGAAAATGTTCAAGAATTTTGGTCTAGACTGGAGAGAAGTATAGAAAATGTTCAAGAATGTTGGTCTAGACTGGAGAGAAGTATAGAAAATGTTCAAGAATGTTGGTCTAGACTGGAGAGAAGTATAGAAAATGTTCAAGAATATTGGTCTAGGCTGGAGAGAAGTATAGAAAATGTTCAAGAATATTGGTCTAGACTGGAGAGAAGTATAGAAAATGTTCAAGAATATTGGTCTAGACTGGAGAGAAGTATAGAAAATGTTCAAGAATGTTGGTCTAGACTGGAGAGAAGTATAGAAAATGTTCAAGAATATTGGTCTAGACTGTAGAGAAGTATAGAAAATGTTCAAGAATATTGGTCTAGACTGTAGAGAAGTATATAATTCACTGGGTAGACCTGAATCATTGGTTCATGATGATCCTGAACTATGATGTAGCGAGCAGTAATGGCTTTCAGGATCTCAGGGGTTCTGCTTGATAAATTAGCGTGTATGCTTACTAGAGGTACTGCTGTATTGTATCTTCGATATGAACACTTACCATTACTGTAAGATTATAAGGTAGAGTAAGGTAAGTTGAGGTGAGGTGAGGTAAAGTAAGGTAAGTTGAGGTAAGGTAAGGTAAGGTAAGTTGAGGTGAGGGAGGTAAGGTAAGTTGAGATGAGGTAAGGTAAGGTAAGTTGAGGTGAGGTAAGGTAAGGTAAGGTAAGTTGAGGTGAGGTAAGGTAAGGTAAGGTAAGTTGAGGTGAGGAAATGTAAGGTAATGTAAGGTAAGGTAAGTTGAGGTAAGGTAAGGTAAGGTAAGGTAAGGTAAGGTGAGGTGAGGTGAGGTAAGGTGAGGTAAGGTAAGGTAAGGTGAGTTGAGGTGACGTGACGTGAGGTAAAGTGAGGTAAAGTGAGGTAAGGTTAAGGTAAGGTAAGGTAAGGTAAGGTAAGGTAAGGTAAGGTAAGGTAAGGTAAGGTAAGGTAAGGTAAGGTAAGGTAAGGTAAGGTAAGGTAAGGTAAGGTAAGGTAAGGTAAAGTTAACTTTAATTTTCTCGCTGAGCATTAGTCGGAGTATGAAATTGTGGCTCTTTACTTAAGTTCCATTGTAATATCTGACGAACCTGATTTCTGTATTTGCATGCACATGTACCTACCTGTATTTGCCATGCACATGTATCTGTATTTGGCAAATTGCTCTATTTCTGAGTTAGTTGCGTATCATTTTCTTTCTTTCTCTTTCTCAACTGAGCAGCTAAACGAGAATGTTTTCTTTTTAACAAAAATTAATAAATCTCTTTTCCAAGCAAGAGCGTCCGGAGAATAATGGTAGTGCGTTGGCTTGCGATAAAATGAACGTGATTTCGATCTATACTTGACGCACTCCAGAACCCAGCTGGTGAAAATAGGTACCTGAATCAATGTTGGGATAGGGAGATAAGAGTGAGGAAGACCACTCGATAGCTCATCCCCAAATGCTAGGCCGAGATGTGGTCTAATACTGTTACGTTTAATATAATATCTCGCTACTACATTAAAATACGCCACCTAAACACTTTACCTTTACATTATTTAAGGAATTATATTTTCTACTTTTGTTCTAGGAGACGCCCATGTCATAGACAGTGACCACAAGAGATTTGTCTATGTTTTGCTCCAGTCCGTAAATCTTTAAGAAGCCGTAGATTACTTTATTTTTCCCATATGACAACTTCCTCTTTACATCCTTCGATATCAACATATTTGAGAAGCCTTTGATAACCTAGTTCAAAAACAATAGTTCGTCTTGCAATGGTTTCTATTTATAACTTTTTTTCCTGCTCGTTTTTTTTGTCAGATTATCTGGAAGGTTCTGGGAGCACATTACATCAAGCCCACCAACTCGTGTTCGATGTTTCCATCCAACATGAGGCGGAGACGATGCAATACGCAGAACTGAGACTACACGTGGCACTCAAGAATCGCGAAACAGGAAGCCGAGTACAGCAATGAAACACTTATAGAGAGAATGTCAAAGTCACATAATATCAGCATTTTTGAGGTCGATCCTTACTTTGGTCATCGTTTAATCGCGTTCAAGAACATTCAAAATGCACACAGAACATGGGTGAGTTTTAATGTGACGTCATCGGTTCAGCAGTGGGAGATTTCTGGTTTAAAAGTTTTTGAAGCTAGAGTCAGCGTGACCGGAAACAGAACAGAAACTGGTGAAAGCAGTTACGACTTTGATGATGATATAATGCCAGACTGTATCCTGGATATCGATGTCGAGCAAGGTAAAGAGCCCCTTCTGGTCGTATTCTCAAAGAAATCCCAGAGTGATGACACAGTTACCCACATTATAAATAAAAGAGACGCAAGGAAGGGAAGAGTTAACGAAACAAACACTGAAGATGACTTTTCTTACATTCACAGTTTACTAGCCAACGAAAAGAACTTTGATAATTTGGTTAAATCTGGCTCAACAGTCGACACAGACACACGCAATCTTTCTCAAGTGAAAGAGACAACATATTTCAAAAGAGACCATCAACATTTAAAAACAGTTACCCAAGCAATAGCACAGACAACAAGAATACACTGTATAGAGATGTAAGCAGTGACACATTCCTTCAGTTAATAAACAACTCCCAAAGAATAGTCGCAAACTTTGACATGAACAAATCTTCTAAAGTGCACACTAACAACAAACAACAAACAAAACACATTAATATTCATAATAGAAATTCGACATTTCTAAAAACAATTTTTTTACAAGAAAATCTAGAATCAACGTCAGCAAAAGATGAGAAGATGAAATTATCAGAAGACTTGATAAGGTTAAGAGTTAGAAGACATTTGAAAAGTCGGTACCGGAGACATTTGGATAGCTTGTTTAAGGAACAGCTGTTGAGCATTAACAACGGCAGGTTCAAAAGAAGCAAAAAAAGAAGAAACAGCTGCCAACGGGGCGAATTGTACGTGGATTTTGAGACCATCAAGTGGGACAAAGTCATTATTTTCCCCAGAGGTTACCAGGTAAGTTATCGTGGAATGTTTCATTTAGTTATTGTTTTTATTTCAGGGTCATAGCTCATTGTCGTCATGGAGAAAATGTACGCTTTTAACATGTTGGTTATTGGTTAGCAACAACCTGTTTCTTTCTTTTTCTGCCCAAGCTCACGCCCTGGAGAGGACACTCCAGTTTCGCAATTTTAGTGTCGACTCAACATTGGGGAGGGGGGGGGGGCGCAGTTACCGGTTATAAGTCATCCTGCCCATTTGGTGTAGGGCATAACGCCAGGGGCTGCTTTCGACAGTGGGAGAAGCCTGCCAACTTCATTGGATACCTCCCGCTTAAAGCTGCGCAGCCACTAGCCACTAAGGTCACAAATTCGATGTCCTGCAGCAGTATAGTTACCTGGGGTCCATCATCAACGACAAACTATCTTTAGATACAGAAATTGGCACCCACATTGGTGTCACCTTCGCCCGTCTTTCTAGGCGTGTTTGACAAAACAGCAAACACAATTAAAACAAACGCCGCAGTTTACAATACCTGCATCAGTAGTATCCTCCTGTATGGCAGTGAATCTTGGATAACTTATGCAAAGCAGGGGCGAAGGCTAAATGCGTTCCATATGCAATGTCTGAGTAGTATACAAGGGTCCGACTGTATCGCATTTGGCCCATAAATTAACAAAGATATATAGCGCGGCGCGCAAGGCGCCTAACGCGAGCGCGGCGTAGGGGGGAGTTACCGTTACCTCTCGTGTCGGTGACCCTGGAAGTGACCTGTTTATGTCTGGTGTGTGCTAACTTTGGTTTATTGATGTACTGGGTCGATAGTGATAGGTTAGTAGATTATACAAAATCAAGGAAAAACAATAGCATTAAATATAAAAAAGAAATCAAAAGATACATTTTATTCTTTTATTATTTCAGTAGATATATAACATACAGTGGATATTATATAATATTACAAAAATACTTAATACTCTGAGTAAATATATAGTACAAGGATAACATTTATTTATAGCTATGTAGTTGGGTGTCTGCTTAGCTCTATGTCATTAATGAATCATAAGGGTGAAACTGTTAGAAATCGCTGGTTAGTCTCAGCTGGTAGTGTAAAAAGTTAAATATCTAGAGGCGTAGTCGAGACGTTATCATCAACTACCTTTCTTTTTATATATAAATAGGAAAGAGCATTTCTTGTTTAACTGTAGGAAAATATGGAATTATTTAAGACTTTGAAACCTACATTTTTCCCACCCTTGGCCTTTTGCGTGGAGAGAACCTCTAAAAACATATCTTTATCTAATCTGTTGTGTTGTTTGCTTAGCCCTTTACAGCTGATTTTATCGTAATCCCCACTACAATGGAACGTATTACTACATAAGCTAACAAGAGCTGTCCCTTCGTACTCAAATTAAAAAGACGTGAGTCTGGTGTATGCTTTAACACCCTTACAGTTTATACAGTCTGTCTTGCTAACATGCTCATTGCAAAACTCGGCTATAAACCAGTTTTTATATTCTCTATTAAACTCTTCCTGCATACCTGACTTAACTATGTCCTCCAACTTATGTGCACTTAAAGCCAAGTGTAAACTATCTAATGATAACAACTTACTCAGTGCTTGACCGTGACACTGACACATGCCCAGCCATATACACAAAGGCGCGTTAATGAGTTTACGTGGAATCATCAAAACAAGAGATTTATTAATGTCCAAATTGACCGCTTGTCCGTAAGACGGATACCGGTGCGTTAATGACTTTAGCAGGTACACCGTCAAAGACCCCGTTTCTCTGTGAAATTTTTCGCCTGGGTAGCTTAAACCAGCCTAGTCGTCTACATGAGCTGCGCTAATGAGTTGAACACCTGAACGGCAGAAAGACATTAAAGGATAAATTGATCGCGAGACTGACCGCTGGGGCGCGCTAATGAGTTTATCAGCTGTCTACTGCTGTGGCGCTGTTTAAGAGAGACGGTAAATTAATGGACTATGATATTCTTTCAGTGTGTGTATGTCAGAAGCGTAACTTTTATGAGTAGTAGTAGTATTTTATATTAGTGCTGTTTTGACAGGTGGACGTAAGTAGCTCTCATGAGTAGTAGAGTTGGGACTTGGCCTATACTAGAATTCCATCCTTCCCTCCATTGGAACTTGTATTTGTAGTAGTAGTTGTTGTAGTAGTAGTTGTAGTAGTTGAAGTAGTAGTTGTAGTAGTAGTGGTAGTTGTAGTGGTAGTTGTAGAACTAGCATGACTTTCGTTTAGTAGAGTTATGACAGAGGCGTAACTTTCATGAGTAGTAGAGTTAGAAGTTGGAGTGTACTAGAATTTCACGGAAGTGATCGAGTTTACATCTGATCGATCTAGTGACCACGGTCGTCTTCCTTCTTTCCTTCCTCCTATCCTATTGCTGTTGATAGCGGTCGAGTTAGTGTGCTTGAATGGTGGAAGGACAACCTGAATGTCTACTCGATCAGGGGACTGATAATGTCATAGACCGGTTACTGCTGTCTTCTACCTTCGCTATTTTAATACAGCAAGAATGAATAGACTAAAATAATTTTAAAATTAAACAAATTAATGCAAGTCAAATATAACAAACAAATATGATGTTTTTCTATGTTTTTAAAATTTTTTTTAAATTGCTAAATAAAACATAACATAAATTTATTTTAATACACCATCCTCAACGTAGACAACACATGTCACACATACAAATATTTATAATTTAACATTGATGAATTAAATAGTACAGATATATAAATGCAACACAACTGAAAAAGTACACATATAACAATGTATTAATGTGTATAGTGCTTAAATTACAAGTTTGCGTGGTCTTCCAAGTGGTTTTTTTAACGGATAAGTCTCGCAAAGCTTAACACATTTTTATTATTGTTCTTAATAACATAAGATCCATCAGTTATATTAGTGCTCGAACGGGGATCAATTCGTTTGTGAGCTGGTGCTGTGAGAAAAGTCGAAAGGTCACTCTGTTGGTACTGGAAGTCTTCATTAAGGGGAGGAACAGCGAGCGACCAGTCACCCGCACCGGCTGTTTATTCTCTGTCACACTCTGAGATAAATGTAGATGCTCCATCAGTGGTTGCGTGTATACTGTCACACTCTGCTGAGAGAATTGTAGAAGCATCGCCAGTGGTTGCTTGTAGTCTGTCGTATTCTGAGAGAATCGTAGACTTCAGACCCACTAAAGTCTCAAAATCAGGCTGTGAAGTGTTATACCGTAACGTGTGGGAATTTTCATCCCAGTTTTCCATCGTATTTTCTAAGATGGATTAAAGTCTTTGCTTGATATCTCGAAACTGAGACAGCCTTCAAACCATTCTTCTGTAGAGGCTTTACATACTCGCCGTTACGAGATGCGTAGAAAAAAGCACCATTACAGTCATCATTAGCAGAGGAATCACACATATCCATACTTGACGACTCCATACTAAAAAAAGCAACCACTAGGTAGCAAGGCTCTGGCTTTCTGTGTGTAGTAGCACTGAGAACGGCTGCCCTTTATACGCTGTAACAAGGGGGCGTGGTTGGTCTATTTATAGTAACTTATGCAATACGTTATTGGACGTGTTTGAACATGTTCCGAGAGACGCCATATACGATGAGTCACGGGACGTTTTTTCTGTGAAAATACTTTCCCATCACATCAACAAAACAAATGATGATTCAGAGGACGGGGCCTACACTGGCAAGTTGGACACAAACTCGAGTATAGTATGTTATGTTCATTAGAGGGAACCCGGTTTGTTCTTGTTAGTACAGGCTTGGACTTGTCAAGTAAATGTCAACTAATCTTTGGTTTCTTTTACTTCTGAAATTCTTTTTAGAATCTTGGTTCTGTGAGCAATAGCTAGAAGGGGGGGGGGGATGATTTGTTCAAATTCTAGTGTACGTCTTCCTAAGCGCTCACTCTCTATAGCAAACTGCTGCCAAGATTAATCGGATTCGTCATTTTCAAGATCGTGGATTGTTAAAACAATCGGTTCTTCAGAAAAATGAACCTAGAAGCAACGAGACAATTTAGTTTAAAAAATGAGCAAATACTTCTAAATGAAAACACTTTATAATAAAATGTCGCTTCACAGCTCTCTATCTCGGCTGTGCCATTTCTCTTTGTTTCCCTCTGTCTATTCGCCCCTCACGTTTTCGAGTTTGTACGACTTATTATAGCTGCACTCATTACAAGTCCAAAAAAGGAGGGTTGTTGCCTCCACATATTGGATATTGGATCTCTCTTTTGCTTCTTACCATTGGCCTATTGTCCATGAGTCACTTGGGTACGTTAAACCTGCTTCTACGTAACATTTAATTGTGTGCTTTTTTGTTTGAAACATCTCACCTCTATTCCACTTCCCGAGGTTGACACTTCAAAGAATTTACCAGTTTTAATATTGTTCCACTTGTCTTTTTCTTTGATGTTATAGTTACTTCTTTATATTATTAAGGATGAGTCCTTTATTTTTGGTTTCCTTTACTACAACGTCTATCATTACCAGCAACTAATTTCAAATCTTTTTATTATATGTGGAAATGTACTTTTTATCCCCATCAATAAAGATAATGCTGAAATATGAGAATTAATGTCGTTTGCAATAGTAGAAATAGCTCTACTAGATGTATAATAACACATAACTCAGTAGTAAAGATAAGGACGGAGGAACAGAGAATGATATAAAAAAACAAGAGGTAAACTTGACTCTAAATCAATTACTTACCTTGGTAGCTCTATCTTTTACTACATCACCTTTCTGATTGAAAGCGAGGAAATCAGGAGTATGGTATTATTCGTTCCACGTCGACTTAATGTGCTCAAAATGAATATCCTGTTCAAATATCTGTATATTTCTATTATCAGTCGAGGAGTGGTTGTTAATTATTTCATTTGGAATCTCCACTTTTTCAGTTCTATAGTTTTGAGAACAGGTGGTATAGGTGTAAAAGGTTCAGTAGTGTTGAACAACCTTTTCATGAATAGTTGTCTTTTTGAATATTGAGTCTAAAGTTAAACCATTATTAAAATCATCACTAGGGGAAATACATATTGTCGTGGTTTGCTCATTGACCAACCACTACCTTCATCACTGTCCTTGTCTTCTGAACTTGAGTTTATTCGAAAAAGTAGATGAACCAGAGGGTATAAGTTTACCTCTACTAAATTTATAACCTTCTGTTTTTTTATATAGATAAATACGTGTTAACTTAACACTGGCTCTAAGTGTATGTGTTTGTTATATATTATTGTTTCCTTGTTCTCATAGTTTGACATACTTATCTTCAGATTTATCTGTCAACTACCACTATTTCACAACTTAATTACGATTTTGGACTTCCGTTTCAAAATGGTGGAACGTTTCACGTTCACTCGATCGCTGCAGAAAATGCACCTGTGGTTTGATTAATTTCGGCTCTCTGATGCAATTTTCTGTGTTGAAATAAAAATGATGTTCTACATAGCAAATCTGCGCCGACGAATTGGACAAATCTGCGCCGCCGAGTACACACAGAAATGTTCCTTTTTGACAAGTCCAGAGATCAGTTCTATTTTTAGTAACTCAACATCTCCATTATAGGGAGACTGAGTAACACCATCTCCTTTTGTGATAATTTCAGAATTCAAAGCTAGAGCAAAACATTCTTATTAAAATCGCAGGCCTACTGCAGGACAACCCTCAGCATCAGTGTGAGGGGTGTCGTGACCTGGTAAACAATATTGTAATGCAGTAACAAACGCTGTGTGGTTACCAAACTTTTATTAGGGAAAATATAAAAACTCTCACATAAAAAATATTCTAGGTAATGCTATTAAAGAGCAAAGGCTGTTGCGAAGAGGAGTCCACAGTGTCGTATCTTCTTCGTTAGCGAGGGCTAGACAATTTTCCAAACCACCTTCTTTTAGTAACCACTCTCCAAATTCTCTTCCGATGATAACACCGGTGCAAATACCAAAATCCTTCTCTAAAGCACATATGTTGGAATCAGAATCGAACATGTCTTTGACATGATTCTTAACTAATCGATAGGCTAGGGTATATAGAGCGACAAGGCGACCGTAATACAGAATTCGGTCTGAAAATATCTCGATAACGATGGTTACAAAAGTGGCGTAAATGTCATGACCACCGACTCACTGAATTATTCCAGTAAATAACAGATCATTTTTCTCCGATACTGTATATACTAGTTTAGCCATCGCTTTATAAGACTTGGAATGTTTCTTACACGTCTTATCATATGTATGAATAATATCAACACCCAGGAACACAAACTCATTCCTAAGTTTATCCAAACACATTCTATAACTTTTTGACCAGAAACGCTCACGATCCTCGATGAGAACCCGACCAGTTCAATTACCTTAAGATGGAACTGGAACCGTTTCCAAAGTTGCTCTCTTCTCTGATTGGTTAATCACTCTGCCTTTCATACTAATGCTCTTTTCTGATTGGTTATAATCCAGATGTTAGTCATTTCTTTGCTCCGCCTCCCATGCTAATGCTCATTTCTTATTGGTTAATTCAGATATCTGTCATACTCAGTCTTTGATTGGTTAATTTATAGATCTGTTACCAGATTATATCCAAACTAGACCCATGAGGGATTTCATGTTACATACGTTTGGTTGATTCTAGGAAGCTTATTTTCATACTAGTGTTTAGTCTAGAGGATTGAGACTATATTTAACGCTGTAAGTTGGAAATTTTTTTTCTGTTTCCTCTTAAAGATCGTATGTTAAGGCTTATCGATAAAAAGTTGTTCAATTTTATTGATGCTAATGTGTTAAAAGTATATATGTTAAGTATTGTTGAGATTGTTGTTTAATAAATTAAACTAGGATTGATAAATATTATTGACAAAAGGTTATTGGATTTTCTCCAGATGGTTTCTCATAATGAGATATCTTCTGGTGAACGTCTGTGTCCATTGTGTTCAAAGAAGTTTAAATAGCACGGCGGTTTGTTTGAGCACCATTATTTTCATTAAGGAAATGAGGAGGCTCATCTCCTTATTCGACACATTTGTGACATTTGTCAGCACATGTATACGGCTCGTGGTTCTTTAGCCAAAAATAGGTGACTAAAACACTCAGCGCTGGTATCATCTTTGAGCTTTCCTCGTAGACTTATGGCCTTCCCCTCTGCTTCTTCTGAGCTTCCCTCGTAGACTTATGGCCTTACCTCGTAGATTTATGCCCTCCCCCTCTGCTTATTCTGCGGTTTCCTCATCGACTTATGTCCTCCCCTCTGCTTCTCCTGAGCTTCCCTCGTAGATTTATGACCTTCCCTCGTAGACTTATGGTCTTCCCCTCTGCTTCATCTGAGCTTCCCTCGTAGACTTATCCCTTCCCCTCTGAGTCTTAAGAGCTTCTCTCGTAGACGTATGGCCTTCCCTCGTAGACTGTTGTCCTTCCCTCTGCTTCTTCTGCGGTTTCCTCGTCGACTTATGTCCTTCCCCTCTGCTTCTTCTGAGCCTCCCTCGTAGATGTATGACCTTCCCTTGTAGACTTATGGCCTTCCCCTCTGAGTCTTCAGAGCTTCCCTCGTCGACTTATGTCCTTCCCCTCTACTTCTTCTGAGCTTCCCTCGTAGATTTATGACCTTCACGCGTAGACTTATGACCTTCCCCTCTGAGTCTACAGAGCTTCCCTTGTAGATCGAAGACCTTCCCCTCTGAGTCTTCAGAGCTTCCCTCGTAGACTTATGGCCTTCCCTCGTAGACTTATAACCTTCCCCTTTGAGTCTGCAGAGCTTCCCTCGTAGATTTATGGCCTTCCCTCGTAGACTTATGACCTTCCTCTCTGAGTCTTCAGAGCTTTCCTCGTCGACTTATGACCTTCACTTCGTAGGCGTCGTAATGTACCTAGTGATTTTTCTATCCATGTTTTCTTACAGAAAACATCCACCAAGCGTCCTCAACTTCTACACTTGGTTTTCTGGCTTCTATTTCTGCCTTGCTCAATTACGAAGACACAAAAAATGATAACTGTCGTGGAATCCTAGTACATGCCACTTGCAAACCGATGCGAAGGTAGAAGACACAAGTGCCAGGTCTATGACACTATCAGAGTCCCTTCTTCGAGTAGTCATAAGGCTATCCTTCCATCATTCAAGCTCACTAAATTCGATCGATACCAGGGTGTGTTCTCTAGGTCTTCTTCCCCTTTGATGGTTATGACGTTACCCCTGACCTTCCCATGGAACTTTTGTCCCTAGCCTTTTCCTGTTTTTCTACTTTAATGCCACCGTTTAGTCTTCAGCTGAATACTTCTTGTCGACCTAGTTGGTTTTGTCGCTGAAACTCGATGATGTGGATGGTCTAGAATTGTGTGTATTTTCACATAAATTTCATTCTACCATTCAGCTATTCAATTCAGCAAAATGCTTAGTCACAAAGTCCAAAAAGTTAATCGCAGAACCCCTCAAGTAGATTACGCCCATGAAATTCATTACCGGTCAGCTGTTAAACTCATTAGCACGACCTTGGTCACTAGATGGATTAGATGTAAAGTCGATCACTTCCGTGAAATTCTAGTACACTCCAACTCCTAACTCTACTACTCATGAAAGCCTCTGTCATAACTCTACTAAGCGAAAGTCATACTAGTTCTACAACTACTACTACAACTTCCACTACTACTACTACAACAACTACTACAACAACAACAACAACTACTAACACTACAACTATTACTACTACTACTACAACAACTACTACTACTACTACAACTACTACTACTACTACTACAACTACTACTACTACTACTACAACTACTACTACTACTACAACTACTACTACTACAACTACAACTACTGCAACAACTACTACTACAACAACTACTACAACTACAACAAGAACTACTACTACTTAAACTTCTCGTTACAATGGAGGGAAGGATGAAATTCTAGATACTCCAACTCCTAACTCTACTACGCATGAAAAAGTCACGCCCCTGTCATAACCCCACTAAACGAAAGTATTACCAACCATGAAAGTTACGCCGCTGTCATAACCCCACTAAGCGAAAGTATTATCAAACATGAACGATATGACTCTGTCATAAATCTTCTAAACGACAGTCACGCCTCTGATATAACCCTACTAACAGAAAATGGTAATATAAATCATGAGGGTTACCCCTCCATGTCGTAACTCTACTACTCATGAAAGTTACACAGCTGGCATAACTCTACTAAAAGAAAGTCACACCTGTCAAAACCACACTAAAATAAAATACTACTACTACTCATGAAAGTTACGCCTCTGACATAAGCACACTAAGAGAATAGCACAGTATATTAATTTACCGTCTCGCTAAAACAACGCCACACCACTAGACAGCTGATAAACTCATTAGCGTGGCCCTGTGGTCAGTCTCACGGGCAAGCGCCCAGTGTATCGTTTAATGTCCGTCTGCCGTTCATGTGTTAAACTCATTAGCGCAGCTCATGTAGACGACTTGGTTGGTTTAAGTTACTCAAGCGAAAAATTTCACAGAGAAACTGGGTCTTTGATGGAGTATCTGCTAAAGTCATTAACGCGGCCCGCGTGTGTTTCTGTAGGTGTTGGTTACGCTTTGGCGGGCAACTGCTAAAGTCATTAACGTTCCGGTATCCGTGTTACGGACAAGCGGTCAATTTGGACATTAATAAATTTAATGATGGTGATGAGTCCACATGTTAAACTCATTAACACGCCTTCGTGTACATAACCAGGCATGTGTCAGTGTCACTGAGTAAGTTGTTATCATTAGATGCAAAGAAATTTTAGGTATATACTAAAAGTTGCCTTGAATAAACTTGTTTTGAAAGTACAAAGTTATGTCACTCCACCGATGACACATTTCACCCCCACTTTCATGAGTACCCACCACGACTAGAGATCACAAGACGAGAGGTCACCCACCCCATTCCCTCTTTGATGAGAGGTCAACGAGAGGTCATCCCACGAGAGGTCACCCCGACTGGAAAAAAATGTAGACTCTCATATAGAAAAAAAATCTGCGGGTAGCCTCTCATATAGAAACAAAAAATGTTCGTGTAGACTATTTATATAGCAAAAAATGTTCGTCTCGACGACGTTCCACGGTCCTAAATGCCGTACTTCACTACTGGCCAGGCATCACGAATACATCTTACTCGTTCTGTGGATGGATCTATCTATCCAATAAGGACATATTCAGCCACGAGAGAAGCTGTTTAGCAAAGCGGCATGCAGCATAAAACATTAATATTTTGTACCAAACTACTGACTTATCATGATTGCTTGCTACCAACCACCTGTCAAGACGCCAAAGGCTATATCATTATTATAAATGTGTTATAGAAAAGCTTAAAAATAATAGCTGTTACTGTAAATTAACTCATAGATCAATGTGTAAATACTACCTCGGCAAGGCTGTCGCGAAACATATAATATCCCTGGGGGTGAAGTATTAAATGTCACTGTTGTAGACTTCAACATTATCTCGCTCTTATCGCTTTCTTCAACTCAGTGAGCCATGTAGTCATTCTGTAATGGGGCTCTGAGGTCTACAGGTAAGGCATCGGCATCTGAACAAGAAGAACACGAGTTCGAATCCCGCCACTGTAAGTGATAATTGTTTACTTCATACCCGTGGTGTCTTCGCTGCTGTACACTTCCCTGTTCTCTGGGTAGTGAGAGTCAATGTTTAACCCTCTCGGATAAAGACGAACAACGCAGGTCTTGTGTGCACGCTGAGCTATTAAAAGTCGTAGATTAGACCGAGACAAAGATCGATAAGCAGTGAAACAAAATAAATAAACTATCTATGTCGAAGTCGGATGTATCGGGTTGAAAAGCGCAGATACCGCAGTTTCACGGTAAACCAATGACACTACGCATCAACGCAAACAGATGAACGTTGAAGAACAACTCGTAGTGCATAGTCTCTCGGGGCAAAACGCTGTGTCTAGGAGCTGGGGTTCCATCCTATTTCGGGCTGTCTATTGATCTTTGTTTTTTTCTGTTGATTATTTTCAAATTTTTTTTTTCGAGTGTTGTAATCATAGCTCTTCGCCTGAAATGATTCGTTGATCTGAAACCTCAGAAAACGTAAAAAAAAAAAAAAAAAAAAAAAAAAAAAAAAAAAAAAGTAAACTGTAAAGAGAGAGTAAAAATCCGGTACCCATTAAGGCTGGGTGAACCCGGAAGCCGTCGGTTGGGATCGAGCCCTACCTCTTGTCCTTTGTAGTTCAGTTCACTAACCACTGAGCTATCGTGGCTCCATCAGAAAGTGTCCGCTCGTAATAGTATTCATTTATTATTATTTGTCTGAAATATTAACAAATAAAAAAGTGTGCCTTGTTATTCTGTTTCCACCAGGGTCGATCTAGTGTCAGACAGAAATTGAACCGTGACAGTTATACTGCCAGGTCAACGACATAACAGCTACACCATCGACTTTATCAATACCTCCGTAACATAACGTTGGATACAATTTGAAACATAGACATTGTCAGTAAGTTGAGAATCATTGTCCACCTCAATGGAGATCTGAAAAGTGAAGGAAGGGGACGAATGAAGAGGGCAATAGAAAAGAAGGAGAAGGTGAAATAAAAGAAATGAAATAAAGAGGAAGAATATGTAGAGGAAATGGGCGGAAAGAATTAAAACGAGAGGGATGACGGAGAAATGGAGAAGGGAAGACAGAAGAGGGAGAACGAAAAGTAGAGTAGAAAGAGAAAGAAGATGGGGGGGGGGGGGAGAGGAACGGCAAGGTGGGGGAGATTAAATGTTAGACAAAAGAAAGAAAAGAAAGAAGGAAAAGGGAAAACTTGAAGAAGAAGAAGAAACTAATGAAGAAGAGAAAAGGTGAAGGAAAGTGTGAAGACGAGAGCAGATGGAGGAAGAAAAAAATATTTCAAGAATCATAACATGACTCTTCCCTACATAGTTAGGAGCCCTGAAGCCACACAACGAAAATGTCAAACACTTGATTTCTTCCCAACCTCTGCTGGCGTGGCAGGTCAAACAGAGATAATACTCTTGATGTATTTTCACCAAAGCCAGAAGTCGCCGTAAATATCGGTACACCTGTTCGTAATATTCCCCCCCAACCGTTAACATTTTTTTCCTCAAGGTGAATGCTGACATGCCAATTCGGCCTAGAGAAGATTAGCCAGACAACGCAGATAAGTCCTGGCATAATTTCAGCTGAACATAACCACTGGCACACCTTTCAGAATAAATTGTTCTGTCTGTGTCTTATATTTATTAATTGAAATAATATCCTACTCTTTACTTATGTGCAGGTGGGAAAACATGGACTTGGAGAAATGAAGAGATATTCGTGAACTTCTATCTTCTTAATCAAATTATCCTAGGAGGAACAATATTCCAGCATAAAAGAATATATAAAGCTAGATGGGTGTCATCAGATCATAGAACGAAAATCAAATTGACCACATATGTATTAATAATAAGTTTAAGTCATCCTGACATGATGTAAAAGTAAACAGAGAAGCAGATGTGGCTTCAGATCATCATCTTCTGCTAGCCAAACTTAAACTTCAACTGAAAATATATGCTACAACGCATAAGGATAGAATGTATTTCAATGTAGGGTATATATTTCAATGTAGGGTTTCTTAAAGAACAAGGAATTAAAGATAAATTTGCAGTCACAATATCAAACAAATACCAAGTCCTCCAACAACTAGAAAATACAATAAATATAGAAGATCATTGGAAACAGGTAAAGGATATATGGAAAGAGACATGCGAAGAAACGCTGGGGAAAAGAGAATGCCAGAATATGGCATAGATGAAAGCAGAAACCCTGGAGAAAATTATAGAAAGAAAGAATAAGAAAGTAGTCATAAATAAAAACAAAACGAGATGTACTAAAGCCAAGACACAGAAAACTTGCACAGAGATGAACAAAGAAGTGAAAAGATGCATTAAAAAGGATAAAAGGAAATATATAGATGAACTAGCTAAAGAGGCAGAGGAAGTAGCAAATAAAGGACATATGAAAGAACTGTTCAACAACCCAAAGAACTTAAGTAGAAAATACAAACAGATCAATGTCTTTATTAAAGATAAGAAAGGAAATCTGCTTAATGATATAAGGGAACAAATGAAGATCTGGAAAAAGCACTTTGAAGAACTTTTGAACTGACCCGACACAAATAACCCTCCAAAATACTACCAAAAGAAGAAGGGTTAAACATTAACTGTGGAAAACCAAGCAAGGAAGAAATAATAAAAACCATCAAACTATTAAAAAAATGTTAAAGCCACAGGACCAGATAAAATTCCTTCAGAAGTCATCAAAGCAGAAATTAAAATCACTAAGATGTTACAATCTACCTACTAGATAAGATATTGGAAGGGGGGGGGGGGTGAGTGGGGGGGGGGGGAGGAGAAATACCTAAAGACTGGAAAGAAGGTTATATGATAAAACTACCAAAAAAATGAAGTTTACATGAGTGCACAAATTATAGGGGAAATATGCTACTATTAGTGCCAGGAAAAATATTAAGCAGAATCATTCTGGAGAGACTAATAGAGGAAACGGAAAAACATCTGAGAGATGAAGAAGCAGGTTTTAGGAAAAACAGATCATGTGTTGCTCAAATAACTACCTTACGTATAATAGTTGAACAAATTATATAACTACAGTCCCTACTTTATATTGGATCCATAGATTACGAAAAGGCATTTGATAGTTTAGACAGAGGAATGCTTTGGAAGTTGCTGAGTCATTACGGAATCTCTATAAAGATTAACCTGATAAGAACAATATATGAAGGAATGAAATGTAGTGTGGTGCATGAAGGACAGCTTACAGAAGCATTCGAAATAAGAACAGGAGTAAGGCAGGGATGCCTTCTATCTCCATTTCTCTTTCTACTGGCCATAGATTGGATTATGAAAACAACCCAAAACAACAGAAATGGAATCCAATGGTCGCTGACCAAGCAACTTAATGATTTAGACTTTACTGATAACACAGCTCTCCTATCGTCATCAGATGAACCATCAACAGATTCAAGATTAAATGAGCATGCTTGATGAGGGATCACAACAGCTGGGACTGAAAATAAATAGAGATAAGACAAAATTTTATGAGAATTAATGCAGTTGGCAATAACCAAATAAAAATAGGAGAAATACCTCTACTAGATGCACAATCTTACACATATATGTGGATAATAATATAGACAAAGCGGGAGGAGCAGAGAATGATACCAAAATAAGGATATCAAAAGCAAGAGGAGCATTTGTTGCACTGGGAAATATATAGGAGTCCAAAGAAATTAGGTTAAATAAAAAAAATAAAAATCTTCATCTCCAATGTCAAGTCAGTCTTATTATATGGCTGTGAAACATGGAGAACAACAAGACAATCATGAAGATACAACCTTCATTAATGGATGCTTACGCAGAATAAAGGATGGAAATGGCAGGACAAAATCACTAATATAGAATTATGGAAATGTACCAGTCAAATACCAGTGGATAAAGAGATACAACGAAGACGATGGCACTGGATAGGACACACACTTCGGAAGCCAACTAAGAGTATTATAGAACAGGTCCTTTTTTGAAATCACCATGGAAAAAAACAAAGAAGAAGACCAAAATATTCTTGGAGACGACAGATAGAAGCAGAGATGAAGATGACGGGGAAGACATGGAATAATCTTAAAAGAATGGCAAGAAATAGAAAGACTTGGAAAGTGTTGAAGACCCATGCTCCACAGGGAGCTGAAAGGTAGAAGAAGACTTATATGCAGGACTGTATTTTCTTTTCAGCTTCAACTTTTGGAATATTTCCCGGTAAACTTGTAAGACTTCAATGACACTTTCGATAAGTTTTGTATTAGTAATTATCTTCATACCCGCACTACGATTGGGGATTGAAGTACTTTAAATCCACGTTGAATGTAATTAAATTACCTACAACTTCAATGAAAAACATGGCAATTACTCCATGTCAGTAATGAAGTGAATGATTGATAAATAAAAAGATGAATAAACGAAAACGTGAACAAAATAAATAAAAAATCATTAATTTATTAATGTGTATGTACGTGCAGCGATGAACTTCCGAACAAAGGCTCAGATATATCCACATTTCAAAGGCTTCAATTCTCTGTTCTGTTTTCTTGTCTAATGTCCATGTTTCTGCACCATTTCCATAGAAATAAAAATCCTGAGTCGCACAAGTCGTGGCGACTGCTTGACCAAACGGCCTTTATCCCTCGGGTTCTATCGTTGCCCCCCGACATACACCAGCAATGGAACTATGTGTCGTAAAAATATATATATATTTTTTTTTAGCGATGAATTTTGAGGAAAAGTTTGTGAGATGGAAATCCAGAAAGATTAAAGGTGTTCAGGAACTTATAGGGTAATAGTCAAAGTTATCTCAAACATGGACATTAGACCAGAAAACAGAACAGAAATATGAGGCCTTTGAAATGTGGATTTATAGAAGAATAGGTAGAATTGGATGGAAAGAAAAGAAAACAAACGAGGAATTTTTAAAACAACTAAAAATGAAGAAAGAACTACTAAACACAATTAGAGCAAGACAAATGAAATTTTTTGGTCATGTTAAAAGACACAACAGTCTATTAAAAGTAATATTAGAAGGGAAAATACAAGGTAAAAGAGGCAGAGGTAGACCAAGACTAACATGGACGAGTAACATCAAAAGATGGACAAGTCAGCCTATGGCAATCTGCACCATCAAAGCAAGAGACAGAGTGGAATGGCGCTCCATGGTAGCCAACCTTCGATGCGGAGACGGCACTCGATGATGATGATGACGATGATGATGATGATGATGATGATGATGATGATGATGATGATGATGATGATGATGATGATGATCTCCAACATACTTGTATGAAATGGAAATTCTTAAGGTGCTTTTGGGAGTACTCTCAACACTAGAAACAGGGTACGGTCAAACTACTGTAGAACAAGCTACATTTTGTGAACACCTGCAAAAAGACCTGGGATGAATATTTATAATAAACTGTATCTTTCAAATAGGTAATATTTCAGTATATAGTGGATGGGCTGAAAGACCAGAGCTTAACAATTCAAACAAAGACACAGGCCTTTCAATAATGCAGAGTGAAGTGAAGGACGCAATTCAACACATGAAAAGAGGCAAAGCTCCAGGTCCCGAAAATATAACAATCGAAGAGGTAAATGTATATCCAACACTTGGGTACAATAATAACATCAGATGGAAGATGCACCACGGAAATAAAAAGCATATTAACTCAAGCCAAAATAGCATTTCAGAAAATGAAAAATATCCTATGCAACAAATCTGTGTCAATAGAAGTGAGAAAGAGAGTTCATCGGTGCTATATAGAACCAATTCTGACCTATAGAAGCGAATCATGGACAGTAGACAAACAAATGAAAAGACGATTAGAGGCCACAGAGATGGGATTTCTCAGAAGAATGTTGAAAGTTCCCTGTACAGCTAAATGACCAATGAAGAAATTCTCAAAGAGGCCAACACAAAAAAGGAACTAAAAAACATCAGAAAGAAACAATCAACATTTTTCAGGCACATCCTGAGAAGAGGAAAGTTGGAATACTTAGTTACAACAGGCAAAATAAAAGGAAAGAGAGATCGCGGACGACAAAGAGAGAAAGTACTGGATATCTTGGTGTCATCATGGCATGGAAAACAGTCAATAACAGAACTGATACGATGCACTGTAGATAGAAAATTGTGGAAGGACAGGATCGCCTACGCCAACCGGTATGGCACATGATGATAATGATGACTTATGATATGTTTTACTTGCCCCTTCAATTACTAATTTGTGTTTTATAGCTACTTATAATAGATTGTGTCTTACTGACTACTTATGTTTTGTAAATTATGTCTTACTGGTTACCCATGTTTTATAAATTATGTCTTACTGGCTACCCTTGTTTTATAAATTATGTCTTACTAGCTACCCGTGTTTTATAAATTATGTCTTACTGGCTACTCATGTTTTGTAAATTATGTATTACTGGCTACTCGTGTTTTGTAAATTATGCCTTACTGCCTACTCATGTTTTGTAAATTATGTCTTACTGGCTACTCATGTTTTGTAAATTATGTCTTACTAACTACTCATGTTTTGTAAATTGTTATCTTACTGGCTACTCATATTTTGTAAATTGTGTCTTACTGGCTACTCATATTTTGTAAATTATGTCTTACTGGCTACTCATGTTTTGTAAATTATGTCTTACTGGCTACCCATGTTTGGCAAATTATGTTTTACAGGCTACTACAATTTGCCAGGTTATGCTTTGCTGGTTATTTCTTGTTGAAGCTACTGTAGTTGGATACTTCTATTTAACTTCTATTTATTACGTTGTTGATTGCCGGTTGCATTTATTTATGTCATACAAGTTACCTTTATTAATTAAGTTGGTTTTATTCAATTCATCTATTTACTTGGTTGTCTTCTAGGACATGTCTAAATATCTATTTTTATTTTGTTGTGTCTAGCTTCACTTGGTTCTGCCTTACTAGATACCCATATTTTATTGTATCGTACTGGATACATCCATTAACTTGGTTGTGTTTTAATGGATACATCAAAATATATATTTTTTATTTAGTTGTGTCTTACTGTGTGTGTGTGTGTGTGTATATCTATCTATCTATCTATCTATTGACCTTTCGAGCCGTAGCCGGCCCATAGGGCGTAGACCAAGATACTCCTTCTCCTATTGAATTTTTGTTCTAGCAGTTTTCTTTTAAAGATATTTTATCAAATCTCGCCATTTGTCTCTGTTCTGTGCAAGCTTCTCTATCTCATTGAGGGAGCCGAATCCTGCTGCTCTTGCCTCTCTCATCAATGTTCTTCTCAGTGTGTATATATATATATATATATATATATAGAGAGAGAGAGAGAGAGAGAGATAAACGTGGTTGTGTCTTACCTTTTATATCTATTTATTTATAGTTCGTTCACAAATTCGTGTCCACAGAGTTGATCAAATTTCTGTTTGGTTAATTTCTGTAATTCTTTTTCATGAAACTTTATTTTTTCACCGACATACACATATTATAACATTTAAGTGCAAAGGTAGTATGAATTTTGCACAAATCGTTTTTTGTTATACAATTTTCGGATAATATCAAACCGCAGATTTTACTGTAAATTATGTTAATTTTCTAACAATGCAAGCCAAAGGCGTATCCGTATTACATTGAATAGGGCAAAATTTTTCATTTGATTTTATATCTTCGTCATGGAGATATGTAAACTTTGACCAAAGTATCAAACACACATATTCGCCAAATAGCAGGCGTGTCATCAACAAAATATATGGAACAACCAGAACATCAAACACACATAGTCAGCAAATAGTAAGAGTGTCATCAACAAAATTGTGCACATGCCATACATATGTCATTCCGAATCAGAAGTCTCTAAGAGGTTAACAACTGTTATCGGTTGGACAAACTGCAATCCATCTTGTTGCCAGTATTGTTCCTCTTCTCTGAGCACATGGTCGTCACATTTTCTCCAGTACTCAATGTCTATCGTTGAGAGGGCATCACGCGTCAATTCTTTAACATCACACATTTTAAACGTCGTGTTCTGCGCAGTAACTTGCCCTTTGACTTTAGCCCACACAAGTTCTATTGGGTGGAGGTGCAAATGATAAGGTGGGATGTGAAGAGATGTGTGGCCATATTTTGCAATTATTTTATCAAGTTGATAACTTTGTCTTCTTAGTTTGTCTAGAGAAGTTGCAACAACTCAGGTTTTACCTGGGTGATGTGAAAGGAAACATTTTCTTTTCTAAGCCATGGGATGATTTGATCTTTTGTGCTTGACGAATTAGTCCTCCAGTGCTACTGCATTATGATAGGATGCATTGTCCATTACAAGACATGAAGGTCTATCCTGAATGGAGAGTAGAGTGTTCTCTATTCAGTCTCTGAAAATTCGTCCATTCATTTAAGTGTGATAGTCCCTATTGTCTGTAGACTTTGATTGAAAAATAAGTTGTGTGTCATTAACAAGACCATTCTCTCTACTGCCAGCATGTACCAATATAATGCGTTGTCCTTTGCTGCTGGGAATGCTTCTTTTTATTTTCTCTGTCAACTGATTGTCATTCTTTCTCATATGTATGATGAGCATTGACCCACGTTTCATCCAAATATACTATATCGTAGCCTTCCACTCGATGCTCACGGATCTGCCTCAGGTATTTGCTTCGGGCAGGTATCAGGTGTGATTTTTCACAAACAATATTTCTACCACTAGTAGATTTTCGAAAAGTGAAATCAACGCCTCTTACGATCTTCCAAAGAGTCGTTTTTGAGATTTCAATATCACATTCTAATTGTAGTCGAACGTTAAGTTTGCGCAGTGTAACAAGTTGATTCGATTAAGATATTTTCAAAATTTCACGTCTAATAACATCTTTGTCAAAATTATCAACTTTCATTTTTCTTCCTTGCTTGACCGTCGCCTCTGCAGAGTCAAAGTTCTGTCCTATCCATCGATTGAAAGATTTTCTATCTATATTTAGAGCTGCCGTATTCTGTTTATTGTTTTTGTATATCGTAATATAACCGACCCCTTTTAGATTCCTTACAAAAGTGCATGTACAATAACACAGTTACCTTTTGCATAGTGATGAATTTACACTTTAAACTCTTCATGGTTTTAAAAATCAAGTAGTCACTTCACAACAGCTTACAAATTATCACACATACAGGAATATTCATTAATAGTAAATATTTTGTCAAAATACGCCTCTGGAACAATTTAACAAGAAACCAGAATTAAAATTACCCCCCCCCCCCTCCCAAAAAAAAAAAAAACAAAAAACATTGGAGCGGCATATACGTCTTACAAGTTAAGAGTGCGAAACGGTGCTAAGATTGTGTGGTGTGCACGTGACATTTGCCTTTTTAATTGGTGAATTGATTACAATAAATGTGGGTATTGTAAAATCCTAAAATTTAGAACAAACAAGAAAATCATATTTTTATATACCTCAAATAAGCAAAAATCTTTCCTAAATGCATGACAGTGGGGCAAAAAATCAGACTGAAGGTCGGTGACAAAATAAGATTTCACGAAAAAGAATTACATAAATTATTCAAAGAGTTTCCGAGATAATTAATAAACTCTGTGGGCACAAATTTCTGAACGAACTATAGTTGCGTCTTCCTGAATACATTTATTTATTTGGTATGCTTTCCTAGATACGTCAAAATATATGTTTTATTTGGTTGCGTCTTCCTGGGTAGATCTAAATATATTTGTTACTTGGCTTTGTCATACTTAATATATATTATCTATTCATACATCTATTTATTTGGTCATATCTTACAGCCTATAGTCTATAGTAGCCACCGTCAGTATGGTCGCCTATGGATTTTGCAGCGCCCCTTATTTTTTACTTTTTCTTTCACCGTGTATTCTCTTTTTCTATGAATCTGACCTCTATTGGGCGCGAGTTTGGTCAGAGAACAAAAGAGACAAGTTGTTGCCAATGCAACATGTTTCTACTCTCCCCGCAGCCGATTGATCCAACGGTCTGGCAGGGTAAGAACAGTTTGGTGCCAACTGCGTCGCAGGAGTTGCTAGAGTAATGTCGAAATCAACACTGAACTTCCTTAGAGACACCCATATCCGGATTTTCCCTCAGGGTTTACACCCGAAGTCCATTCAGTGAACGGGTAGACCCGCTAGACAACGGGAGTTTACAATCGAGTTGATCTTCTAGTTGGGTTGCTATTTTTAGGCTAACGTGTCGCATCTATCCGGGGAGGAGATTATTGCACATCCGACTCGCCGGTGGTTACATTATAAGACATATGGAGCATTTTAAAGAATTAGCAACCTTAGACAGCTAATTGACCCGGCCCTCTATAATCCCACTTGACGTCGTTTTGCGGCACACGCTTGGTTATTCTATATTCCCTGCACACCTTTATATCTAGAGGCTGACCACTGTTCAACTAGTAGACGCTTTTAAATGTAGGTCAAACCACCTACCACTACATGCGGAGTGGTAGGTGGATAGTAAAAGTTTAAAAAATAAAGTAAAGTACCCCTGTCACGCCAAGCGGCGAATAGGGAATATGGTGTTAGTGACCATACATTTTACAGACCTTCGGTACATGATTTTTGGGGTAATGTGGTCGGTATTACGCCCGTGCTGCTATACTTTCCCAGAAAGAAATCCGGTACCTATTAAAGGCTGGGTGAACCGGAGCCGTCAGTTGGGATCGAACCCTACCTCTTGTGCAGGTGGATAGTGCCTAAGCTTTATCTATCCATGATCCCATTGTTTTCATTATCGAAAATGGGTCAACCTACAATGAGTCTGCAATACATGAAAAACCATCTAATCCTTATCAACGAAATTGCACAAACATCATCCAACAAAGAAGAACAATCACAGGTATCAAGCATGAGAACTGTTATCTGAGTACGGTCGCCTTGCTATTCTCGTTAATTGAAATACACATGGACATAGCGACAAAGATGTCTAGCTAGGGTGAAAAAAATCAGAAATAGTCAACAGCGAAAAAAGAAAAAGAGCAATAGATAATCAGAAGCAGGATTTAACCAGTACTACTCGGCGCAGCGCTATGCTACGAGAACCAAACTCTAGAGCACACGGCCAACTCAACTACTTTAAAAGATAGCTATCATTGGTGGTGTCTTTCACGCATGAATACTCATAACTATAGCATAGATTTACGAACAACAATTCGGGAATAAATTGTTTATCTGTGTTTTCCTAGTAACACAAGTATCTTCCTGATAGGGTAGGGCTGAATACTTGCGTTGCAGACAAACAGGTTTAGGACGAAACAGCACGAATAGTAGTTCCCAGTGGTTTTGACAAATAATAATAAATGAAGATTATTATGGGAGGAAACTTCCGAGGCGAAAGAACAGCGAATCATTTTCTGAGGAAGAGTATGTTTACAACACTCGGGGGAAAACAATCAGAAATAATCAACAACAGAAGAAAAAACAACAAAGAACAATATATGGTTCGAAGCAGGATCGAACACGAACTCCTCGGCACAGACCCTTGCCAAAAGAACCAAACGCTAGAGCACATGGCCAACTCACAGTGTTGTAAACATACCTCTTCCCCTGAAAATTATCCGTTCTCATAGGTTCACCTGCAGCCGCGATAGCTCAGTGGTTAGTGAACTGGACTGTAAAAGACAAGAGGTAGGGTTCTATCCCATCCGACGGCTTCCGGGTTCACCTAGTCTTAAATGGGTATCAGATTTTTTTCTGGGAAAGTAAAGCAGCACGGGCGTAATACCGACCACATTACCTCAAAAAATCATGTGCTGAAGGTCTGTAAAATGTATGGTCACTAACACCATAATCCCTATACGCCACTTGGCGTGACGGGGGTACTTTACTTTTTTTTACTTTTGTAGCCAGAACCGTTAGTAGCAGTGTCTGTATTGAGATTGCAATTCCTCAATTATTGCTACTCTTATTAGTCCTCTTATTATTCTCTGTGTTTGTTGTTGAAAAAGGGTCCAAAGCCCGAAAGGGTATGTCAATTTAAGAATGTTTTTAAACCTTGAATTCAGAATAGAGAACCGGCAAGCGCTGGCAATAGGTGTACATGTCTTCATCTTGTTCTGCCACTGCTGATAAATTTGGAAACCGTTGAATTTCCTTGTTCCTAAATTACATTGTTACAGAAGTGTTGCCGAAAACCAGAATGTGTTTGTTTTGATTAAATTCAACTCATCGCCTTGAAGATGTAGATATGTTTCTTAAATTTCTGAAGCAAATATGTTAAATGAGCTATGCCGTTTTTTGAATCATTCAAGGTGTCCTGTAGTAAAAGCATCATCTTCATTTACAGTAACACACACAAGAGGTAGGGTTCTATCCCATCCGACGGCTTCAGGTTTCACCCAGCCTTAAATGGGTATCAGATTTTTTTTTCTGGGAAAGTAAAGCAGCACGGGCGTAATACCGACCACATTACCCCAAAAATCATGTGCCGAAGGTCTGTAAAAGTTATGGTCATTAACACCATATTCCCTATACGCCACTTGACGTGAAGGGGGGTACTTTACATTTACCTTTTTATATGAGACATACGCTGGCTTATGTAGCATAGTGAGTATTACCTCACTTATATCAGACATACGCTGACTTATGTAGCATAGTGTTTATTACCCCACATACATCCGGTAGAATTAGTTGTTCATCATTTGTACGTATTTTTACTAGATGTAGCAATGAAATGTTATAACAACCGCGAAGCCCATCATCATCGTGTTTGGATGCTACTGGAAATAATGTTGCCGATGTGGGCTGTATCTCAAGATTTTCTTATAGTTCTTGAAAATAAGATAAACTGCATTAATTATCTTATCAGCGTGAACTTTTGTCAAATACTCTTTCTTGTAGTCTTGAAGGTTTCAAAGACTCATTTGACAATATTTTGTTTAGACAGTTTACTTTGCCTATTTAGATCATGTGTTTTCCTATTAACGTTCGTCTTACTGATTAAATAAGACAAAATGATTCGATAGATAATATAATTTTTATTTTAAAAAAAAAGGTTACTGGCTAAGTATTTTACAATGTCATTCCCTTGTTTTCGCTTATATTATAACATAAAATACGATAAACATATTGAATGCACATTTCATATAATATTATACTAACACGAGCTTTTTTACAATTTTATTTTAAAAAGAAAAACACACACACTAGAAGGCAAAGAAACGTAGATATTAAAGAACATCTATAAAACTACCCACGTGTAAAAAATACTCTTTTATTGCAACAACAATAACGCAATTTGTTTTGTGATTCCTAATCCGAAAAGATCAATGGGTATCGAATATTAAATTAAAATACCTGTTGAACTCTCACTATTACTAGCCGCTTTTTACACATTTTCAAAACAAACTGAAATCGGTATCATATATGTCATATGTCTCTTATTGATAGTATCATACTGTATATCATTAATTCCACACAACAACACGTGCTTGTTAATCTGAGAAGGGGCACACACATCATCAGATAACCGAGGCTTTTGTTAACAAATTCAAAGAAACTAAACACAGACATATAGCGAGCAATCAAACAAATCTGAATATTACGTTTTACCAGACGTAACAAACAATGAGACAGGCCTGACTCCAAGTTAATCTATTGCTTATGTCAAGGCGGTCAATTACGCTTAGATTAAAACTACAAGATTTGGAAAATTCGATTACTCTAGGATGCCACTGATTTGCTGAACATCACCAGCAATCAAACCCTCTAATTTCATTTGTTTGTCGGACACACGGCAAATCTCAGCTCATTACTCTAGGATGCCACTGATTTGCTGAACATCACCAGCAATCAAACCCTCTAATTTCATTTGTTTGTCGGACACACGGCAAATCTCAGCTCATTACTCTAGGATGCCACTGATTTGCTGAACATCACCAGCAATCAAACCCTCTAATTTCATTTGTTTGTCGGACACACGGCAAATCTCAGCTCATTACTCTAGGATGCCACTGATTTGCTGAACATCACCAGCAATCAAACCCTCTAATTTCATTTGTTTGTCGGACACACGGCAAATCTCAGCTCATTACTCTAGGATGCCGCTGATTTGCTGAACATCACCAGCAATCAAACCCTCTAATTTCATTTGTTTGTCGGACACACGGCAAATCTCAGCTCATTACTCTAGGATGCCACTGATTTGCTGAACATCACCAGCAATCAAATCCTCTACTTTCATTTGTTTGTCGGACACACGGCAAATCTCAGCTCATTACTCTAGGATGCCGCTGATTTGCTTAACATCACCAGCAATCAAATCCTCTACTTTCATTTGTTTGTCGGACACACGGCAAATCTCAGCTCATTACTCTAGGATGCCGCTGATTTGCTGAACATCACCAGCAATCAAATCCTCTACTTTCATTTGTTTGTCGGACACACGGCAAATCTCAGCTCATTATCCTACAACGACCTTTCTTTAAAACTTTTTTTTCCTACTCTCTACATAACTTTCTTGTATGCTTCCAACGTCCCGCTTATTTATATTCGACCCCCACCCCTCATGCATTTGGGGATGTTACTGCCCATCTGTATCGCTACATTGCCCCGTAGGGTCGGTTACTCCCACTTTGTGAAACGTTGATGCAGTCTCTCAAGCTTGTATAAATCGGTTTGTTTACTTATACATGTATATCTTTTATATTAACCCCATGCAGAAGACAGCTACTCACCGTTACATCACTCCCTAGGAAATCTACAACCATATCCAACGTCACTCACTATGTCCAGAATTATTCAGTTGTTCCAGGTTAGTTGCTTCTGAAGTGTAGCCAGTCCTGATCTCAAGAAGTTATTGAGTTATTTGCAGGCTATCATCATTGCATTGCGAACATTTCCATTGGTGCTCAGATTCTCTCCTCATCAAGTCCCGCAGTGTCCAGCGACTGACGACTCCAGTTCTGTTGGTTGATTAGTCTCCTTACACGCCCACTAAGTTTCTCGTTTATGGCTGTGCCCATCTTAACCTCCATGTCTTTCTTTCCAAGAAGTGACATGGACCCATGGTTGTCCAAGTCCTGCGCCCTTCCCACATCTCGGAGAGTATTGATGACGTCCGCCCGATGCATTGGTTGATCGTCTTCAACGACAGCACAGCTAGTCAACCTGTCCGCTCTTTCATTTCCCGTACTCCCGGGAGCATGACCATGGACGTAGACAAAAGTGAATCTACATATTTTTTTTACTTCTGCAATGACTCTACTCATTGCCTGTGTACAGAGCCCGCTTCCACTATTCTTGTTATGATAATCGATTCATTTAGTATGCAGACGTGAGTTTAGTCTTGTGACTCTAAACAGATGAATGTCCTGGTCACTGTCGTCATTTCCATCGTCATGCTACTCATGGTCATGACCTATGCACCACTGTCTTCCTTGACTATTCTGCCCGCCGAGCGTGCTGTAAATGCCCATGCACTCCTTTGGTGTCTTATAGATGATCCGTCTGTATAGATGACTGTATCTTTCTCATCGGGGTTTTCCCAGATGAGTCCATTGGCCACGGCTGAGTTTTGCTCCCTACATTTCCTGTCGAGTGTGCCAATACACGAGAATGCCCCATTGAATAACGTAGACATAAGTATTCACTCTTCGCCAGTGTTGATATTGGTAAGCACACAGACCTGACTGATGACATCTTCTGCTCGGCCCACCCATGATTTGCCTCTTTTTAGCCTGTCACCTTTAACTGTGTTGAGCTCTGTGGTGCAATGGATGCTCTTTATCTGCACTTATCTTTAGGAATACTCGTGCCCTCCAGATCTTGATCCTGTCATGCATGGTTGGAAAGTCAAGAATTAACCTCATTGCTACACAGGGAGTATCCCTCGTACACCCCAAGATAATGCGCAAAACTTCATTCTGTATTTTCTCCAGCCTCTCAATTTGCGTCGTACTAATGACGGTGCGAGGACCAGTCCCTGGAATAGAAGGGTAAGTAGCCTCTACTTGATGTTGGCAGCTGCCATGACCTTCAAGGCGGCTAATCCTTTGCGGGACTTTTGTTATCACATGGTCGACGTGGTCCCTAAAACACAGGCTGCGATCAAACTCAACTGCTAGGTACATCATCAACCTGTCCCTGTTCATCTCATCATCTCTCATTCGTACTACCGGTGTTTCCATGTTAACGATATGATTGTTAAGTGAGAACCATGCAACTGATACTTTATTAGGATTAACCAATGCACCTGATATTCCACACCAGGAAGAGATGCGATCGATTTTGTTTTGCAATGTGGAGGCGATTTCCCGTCTGTCTCTTCCATGTCGATATACTCGAATGCCATCAGAAAAGTCATAGTTCTTCCCCTCCCATCCAGCTGTTGTTCCGTGATCGTTATTGTGTCCACGTTAAATAGAACTGGTGACAATGGTGAGCCTTGTGGCAGCCCTGGACAAATGGATGTTGGCTCGAATGACCACCTTCCACATATGAGTACCACCTTCCTCTGAAACAGTGCAGCGGCGATCCATATGATGAGGAAGTTGGGCACCGTCAGTTTGAGGAGCATGTGCATGAGGTATTCACATAGTACTCTGTTGTACGCATCCTCTTCTGAGGAGGTATGGTGGTTGACTTTTATTCCAGCCCTGGCTAATGTGATTGTACTATCAACTTTAATGTATTTCACAAATATAAATCTGATAACTGTTCAAACCGTCAACATATTTCAGTTTATTTTTGCTTTAACTGCGCACCGTAAGAAAACAAAACTGACTGTAATTAATGGTGTGTATAAACTATCATTCTGCGATTAGAAACAATAAACAACATGACTAAAGTATCCCTTATAAAACAGCAGAGACAACAAATTATTTATATCGCTAACTAAACAGAAGCAACACCGGATGTGGAAACACCCTTGCCCGTAAGCACTTAAAATACATGTCACGGCAATCTTTGATTTAATGTCCCTGCCCGATAAAAGCAATAGTTTTAATTCAAACATTTGGGGTTAAAGTTCAAGAGTGATGGACATGTTCTTTTGTTATCGATTGTTACTCAGAAACGCGCGCTAACTTGCACGTGAGCCGGGGTATATGTACGTCGATCTATTCACACGGCAACGTGCTCAAAATGCGTTCGATAAAAGAAAGAAATATATTTTAGAAAACATTTTTCGTAATAAATTATGCAGTATCGTGATGAAATGTAAGTGCAAGGATTGGCAGACTCAGAAATAGGTTAATGTAATGACGTTTTATTTTCATTTGGTTTTATTATTCATGTCCTCAACTAGATATTCTTGTGCAACTGCTTTGATCCCATATGGGGTCTGCTAGGGAAGCGGTGACAATAGGACGGACAATAAACAGAGGGGTGGAAAAAAGGGTGGGGGAGGTAAGAAAAGTAGCAATTAATTTTCTTTCCTCGCTGATTGTTGAATTAAGAGATTCCAAGATGGGGTTACAAAACACACACAGTGGATACGCTGAAGGGTGTCGGTAGCTCGCTAGTGACTACTGCTGTCAGAATTAGTGAATCTGAACTAATGGAGACTTACTCGACAGCTCATAGAAGACTCGTAAAATAGTAAACTTGTGAGAGTGGAGAGTCGTGAAAGAGAATATCCGTGAAAGAGAAAATTCGTAAAAGGGAAGACTTGTAAAAGAGAAAACTCGCGAAAGAGACTAACTCTTGAAAGAGAAGACTCGTGAAAGAGGAGACTTGTGTCGAAGAGAGAAAGGTCATTTTAAGAAAGCTTTGTGGAACCACGTGAGGTGCGAGTTGAAAAAAACTCAGTCAAGTTGACCAACAAAGTATACGCCCACATCTAGAATATGGATAAGATGCATGTCGCTCAGCATCAAACACTACACTACAAGAGCTGGATAAAGTACAAAACTAGGCACTTAGGGTCATCACAGGAGCAATGAAATCAACACCAATATTGGAAATGGAGAAATTGTGGAGAATATAAGCACTGAGAGAACGGAGGGACACAAATGTGCCGATACGGGAAGAAAAATGAGCATTCATGCCGAGACATCCAATGAAGGACAGATTCCAAAATCTTACATTGGGATGGCTTATGGGAAACAGTTTCATCCACCAAGCCAAACGAATATGTAGACAAACAGCAGACATACCAAAAGTTGTCAGCTCCCTAACTGCCCATACCAGAACAGACCCCCTACACAGAGGAATACGGATTGTCAATACAAATACGGACAGAAGTGAAAGGAATACTTGACAAGGAGGAACAGAATAATCTACAACGTAAAACAATTAGTTTCGAGAATAATTTCCGTTGTATCCAAGATGGAGGAATTATTTTTCTCCGGCTTGGTATAGAACCGCTGATCAGAGGTTTAACAAGCCGCTATCGTAAAAAACGATTTTGTTAATGAAACGTAGACCTGATACAAGCTTAATTCCAACAGACGACAAAATATACATGGAAAACAAACCAGTGGAAGAGATCGGTCGTTTCTTTGATAAAGGATATCCACAAAATCTATTTGTTCGTGTGTACACAGACGGATCAGCACATAATGCGGCAAAGAACGGAAGAGGGGGGAACAGGAGCATACATAGAGTACCCACATAACACTATGGATATGAGTAAAATAGCAACAGTGAAATATTGTCACAATTACGATTGCAGAAATCAAAACAACCGCGTTGGTAATAGAAAAACTGCTGAACAGTCATCGTAGCCCACAGCCTGTAGTGTTTATAACAGATGCAAGATTAGTACTTCAGGCACTGTAATCCAGAAAATTGCCACAGCTGCAGACCTTGACTGAACAGTGCAGGCACCACATAGTTGCCCTGCAGCGAATCCCATCTCACTGTAGAATACCAGGAAACGAGAGAGCAGATCCGCTGGCAAAAGAAGGTGCAACAGGCACACAATCGGATGCACCAGTTACATATCATCATAAGAAACAGATATTCAAATCACTCAGAAGACGACAAACTCCAAATCAGGATACCTTTCATGATATGAGTAGATGTAAACAAGTTATCATTATACAACCTCAGAACATGACACAATCGACTCCACAGTCACATGTATACAAAATTCAAGATCGGAACCTCAACTACATGTATATGTGGACAGACACTCCAGACTGCTAAACACATATTTCAGAACTGTATTGAATATATTAGACTGATGTAAATCCATAGATACAACATACAGACAAAACTATATGGGCCACTTCAAGAATTACAAAAGAGTACAATATATACAGGAAATGAAATTGCAGATACAGACGATACTTCAGGCGAACGAAAGATAGATAGAAGAGAGAAGGTAAATCTGATATACAGTATAAATGTCAAGTCGAAGGTTACAAATATAGCAACTGTGTACGTGTGTGTGCACGTGTGTGTGTGTGTGAGAGAGAAAAAATGGTACGTTTTCACAAACAGTTGATATAGATTTTCAGTAAATAACTGTCTATTTTGCCCATCAGCTGTTTCATTGATGTTGTCAATCTAAGAATGATAACTCCTGCTGCAGAATGAACAAGTCATATTTAGAAACTGGGGTCACACTCCTTCAAATTTTCCCGGTTTTTTTTTTTTACAATAACGAACGGCTTAGGAATGTCTCCAGACATCTCAATTTTTCTACCTACAGACCGGTTTTTTCTATGAATTCACCAATAAAATATTAGCTTAAAATGTGGTTATATGGTTATGTGGTTGCTACTCCATTATTCTACTAATATGTCGCACCCACCATTATCTTCGACGTCTGTGTGTTGTTAATATGGAAACATTAAACCTCGTGAGAGAATCATCATCAGGATGCATGTCCTTTGCAGAACGTTGCATTCACTACAGACCGTCTGAAAGAATCTGTCTTCAACCAGATCTCCCACTTCTGTTGTCGTGTTCAGGGTCTCCTTTTAAAAAAAAAAAAAACTATCTTTACGACACATAGTACCATTGCTGGTGTATGTCGGGGGGCAACGATAGAACCAGAGGGATAAAGGCCGCTTGGTCAAGCAGTCGCCACGACATGTGCGACTCAGGATTTTTATTTCACCCCCGATAGAAAAAATACTTTCTGTCTACCATGGCCTTCGAACACCGTACGTTAGTTTTTCAGCCAGCGGAACAGTTGTTTTAGCCGCACGGCCGCGCGCACCTCCTTGATGTCTTAAAACCACCTTCTTCTTGGTCTGCCCCTGGTGCGTTGCACAGGAACCATGCCTTCTATTATTGTTTCTTCCAGCCTATTTTTTGACGTGAATATAGCATTTTAATTTACTCTGTACAATGGTATTTAAAAGCCAGTTCATTTTAATGTTTAAATCTGTTAATATGTCTTCATTACTCTTTTTCATTAGGGAGCCGCGATAGCTCAGTGGTTAGTGAACTGGACTACAAAGGACAAGAGGTAGAGTTCGATCCCAACCGACGGCTTTCAGGTTCACCCAGCCGTTAATGGGTACCGGATTTTTTTTCTGGGAAAGTAAAGCAGCACGGGCTTAATACCGACCACATTACCCCAAAAACCATGTGCTGAAGGTCTGTAAAATGTATGGTCACTAACACCATATTCTCTATACGCCACTTGGCGTGACGGGGGTACTTTACTTTACATACTCTTTTTCATTATCCAAAGTGTCTTAAGAATTTTTTTTGTAGCATTTTGTTTCGAATGAATCAATTGTCTGTTATTCTTTTTGCGAGATTGTCTATAATTCACAACCGTACGTTGCTATCGGGAAAATAAATGTCCTCGGTAATTTTAATTATACTGCCTTGCGGGCATTGTACCACATGTTTTTCGCGGCATTTAATGATTGTGTTGCTATTGCTAATATTTTGATCTCTTTCTTATGGTCTTCATTGTTAGCAGAAGAAAAGCGTTATTTAATCTGTCCTACAGTTTGATGTTTATTATTTTACAAATTCAATACTAAAAGAAAATGTATAAATATTATTTATAAATATAGTACAACATCATTGAAAGATACAACATAAGAGATGCGATGTTGGCATGACTGGATATAGACTTGGTGATGCTGGTAATATACCAACACGGACGATAACAAGCGATAACACAAAAGTGAACGAAATATACGTACCAGAAAACAACAGAAGAGAGGAAGAAATAAATGAAATACTATTTGCAGACGACCAAGTTCTGATACATGAAACAACTGAGGACCTACAAGAACATATCAACAGGCTAAACAACACTTGTAAACAATACAACATGAAGATCAACATAAGCAAAACCGAAGTAATGGCAATAGCGAGAAAGAAAGAAAAACTAAACATCATAATAGATAATACGGCTTTGAAGCAAGTATACAATTTTAAATATCTGGGTAGCACGTTAACACAAGACAATAACCAAGAAACAGAGATAGATATAAGTGTAACAAAGAATGCCAAGTTATAGGCCAAGTATCAACACTATTGAAAAACAAAGCAATAACTACGGAAGCAAAAAGGGCAATATACAAATCAATTTTTCTACCAACTCTGTGCTATCAGTGCCAGAATTGGACGCTGGACTCTAGAACAATAAGAAAGATAACGACCACCGAAATGAAATGTGTCAGAAGAATGACAGGAAACAGCTTAAGGGACAGAGTAAGAAACATTGACCTGAGGAAGAAACTCGAAATTGAACCAGCCATCGAATACATAAAGAAACAACAGATAAATTGGTTCGGCCACATAACAAGACAAAAAGACTAACAATGACTCAAAGAGCCTTAAATAAACGCTACGAAAACGCCAGATTAAGAGGAAGACCGAGAAAGAGATGGATAAAGGGAATACTAGAGTCACTAGGAGGGATAACATCAGAAGAGGCCAACAGAAGAGCAAAGAATCGCAGATTGTTTCTCCTCTCGACGCCAACGGCAGCAGAGGAAGGATAGAAGAAGTAGAATAAAATGCTCTAAGCTGGCTACGCTAAATGAAACTTTGAGACCCCAATTTAGAAATTTAATACCAGAACGTCTCTATCATCATCATCATCATTGAGTGCCGTCTCCGCATCGAAGGTTGGCTACCATGGAGCGCCATTCCACTCTGTCTCTCGCTTTGATGGTGCAGATTGTCATGACTTGTCCATCTTTTGATGTTACTCGTTCATGTTAGTCTTGGTCTGCTTCTGTCTTTTTTATCTTGTATTTTCCCTTACAATATTACTTTTATTAGGTTGTTGTGTCTTCTAACATGCCGCAAAAATTTCATTTGTCTTGTTTGAATTGTGTTTAGTAGTTCTCTTTTCATTTTTAGTTGTTTTAAAACTTCATCGTTTATTTTCTTTTCTTTCCATCCAACTCTACCTATTCTTCTATAGATCCACATTTCAAAGGCTTAAATGTTCTCTATCATAGATTACAAAATAAACAAATTTGAAGCCCTCCAGAATTACGGCGTCTTAAGCTATAACCTGGGAGCTGCGATTGGTCAGTGAACCGGACTGCAAACGATAAGAGAATGGGTTCGATCCTGATCGGCGGCTTCCAGATTTACCTAGCCTAAAATGAGTACCGGATTTTTTTTAAATAGGAAAGTAAAGCGGCACGGGCGTAATACTGACCACACTACCCCAAAAATCACGTGTTGAAGGTCAATACTAATGATGGTCACTATTATGGACATAATAACACCATATTGCCTATACGCCACGTGATGTGACGGAGCTCTTTACTTACTTTTAAGTTAGGCCTAAATCAGGGTTTGGATATTGAGGGAGGAGGAGGGAGCGCCATTATCGCCTGATAACTAAAGGAATGCACCTCTTCATCATACGCTCTTAATAGGACGTTACATAGGCGTGTCTGAGTTGTGGCTTGCAGTATAATTGTGATATTTGCGCCTTTCGGCCCAGCATATCTGAGTTGTGTTGTGGCTTGCAGTATAATTGTGATATTTGCGCCTTTCGGCCCAGCATATCTGAGTTGTGTTGTGGCTTGCAGTATAATTGTGATATTTGCGCCTTTCGGCCCAGCATAGGACTTCGGCACGACATTTTTGAGTACCGAGTTGTTGTCTTCTCTCTTCGATCTCTACTCGCTTGGCAGAACTAGACAGGTTAGTCTGTTATTAGAGGCACCACGTAGAGGTGGAGCATGGTCTGGATGGTTCTGGTTCATCGATCCAGGCGAAAGCCGTCAGCTGTGGGTCGCTGACAACTTCCAGCACTCTGCAACTGTCTGGCGCTTTTGCCGCCCAGTAGTTTAAAAAGAAACGAACTGTAGTTTAAAAAGAAATCAATAAAAAAAAAAAAAAAAGGACTGCATCATAAACATTTTTGAATTCCGCCCTGTATGAAATACATAAGAAACAAAATGTAAAACATCTTCTCATGAGGGTAGAATTCAACAAGCTTATAATGTGATCGGCACTACGCCACGCCATCTCTTTCACATAAAAATCGAATATATAATTAGATGTTAGAGTAGACTGGTGAAACCTTCATGTCTTGTTAGGAAGAGGTAGAGACGTTAATAGACTATCTTTAATGGACGCAATAATCCTATAGATAAAGACATTGTCCACTAGTGGACATAATAGTCCTAAGATCAACAAAGATCTAAGAATAATAAAGAACATGTACTGGCAACAAACAACGGCCATAAGACAAAGACAGTGTCCGATAATTAGCATGATAGTCCTAAGACATAAAAAAAAAAATTGTCCTCAAATGGACATGATAGTTCTAAGACATAAAAAAAACATTGTCCTCAAATGGACATGATAGTTCTAAGACAATTACATTGTCCTCTGATGGACATGATAGTTCTAAGACAATTACATTGTCCTCTGATGGACATGATAGTTTAAGACAATTACATTGCCCTCAAATGGACATGATAGTTCTAAGACATAAAAAAAAAACATTGTCCTCAAATGGACATGATAGTTCTAAGACAATTACATTGTCCTCTGATGGACATGATAGTTCTAAGACAATTACATTGCCCTCAAATGGACATGATAGTTCTAAGAAAAAAAAACATTGTCATCAAATGGACATGATAGTTCTAAGACAAAAAAAAACATTGTCCTCAAATGGACATGATAGTTCTACGACAAAAAAAACATTGTCCTCAAATGGACATGATAGTTCTAAGACAATTACATTGTCCTCTGATGGACATGATAGTTCTAAGACAATTACATTGTCCTCAAATGAGCATGATAGTTCTAAGACAATTACATTGTCCTCTGATGGACATGATAGTTCTAAGACAATTACATTGTCCTCTGATGGACATGATAGTTCTAAGACAATTACATTGTCCTCAAATGGACATGATAGTTCTAAGACAAAAAAAAAACATTGTCCTCTGATGGACATGATAGTCCTAAGACAATTACTTTGTTCTCTCATGGACATGATAGTCATAAGACAATTACTTTATTATCTCATGGACATGATAGTCCTAAGACAATTGCATTGTCCTCTGATGGACATGATAGTTCTAAGACAATTACACTGTTCTCTCATGGACATGATTGTCCTAAGACAATTGCATTGTCATCTGATGGACATGATAGTCCTAAGACAATTGCATTGTCCTCTGATGGACATGATATTCCTAAGACAATTACATTGTTCTCTCATGAACATGTTAGTCCAAAAACAAAGACAAAAGTATGTAAATAAATTGTCACGCGCTTTTTAATCGTATGTTTATCTTTTGCAGGCGTTCGAGTGTACGGGGAAATGCTTCACGCCCATAAGCGAGTATCTAACGCCCACTAAACACGCCATCATACAGACACTGGTTCACACCAGCTACCCTGACCAGGCCAGTCGAGCGTGCTGTGTACCGACCAAGCTGGAGCCTATCTCTCTCCTCTATTGGGACGATAATGGAGACATCAAGTACGACTACTCCCATGAAGGGATGGTGGTAGCAGAATGTGGTTGTCGATGATGGAGACAAGTTTCAACAACCAGCGAACATGAGATCGCAAATGCTAGAAAAAAAGCTGAAATAAGTGACTGGAAATTGGTAGGGGCATGGCAGAGCTATATAATGCTGAAAAAGGGACACATAAGTGACAACAAAATTGTGTACATTAACGTTAAATAGTAATTATTTTGAGTGTTACTTATCTTTAATTTTTTTTTTTTTAGGATTTGTAATCTGCAGTGTTTGTATTTATTTTAAGATTTTTTAAGATTATTCTAGATTGAAAAGTAAGTTCCTTTAGTCCTGTCCTATCAATAAAGCTGAAATATATTAATTTTTAGTAATTTTAGTGTATACTTTATACTGCTTAGGTGAAGCGCCATTAAAAATAGGCGTATACACAACGTAGTCGCGCCCCGAGTCGTGACCGTGGTACCGGTACTACGATGAAGACGATGTCAAGAAGGTTGAGACACCAGGGAGAAAGGGAGAGATAGCGTTGCACATCCACATACCACACACTCACATACCACACACCCACATACCACACACCCACATACCACATTATCTAAAGGCCCTTTTCTGCGTTGAATCAACAATGGAAATATCTGTGGAATTCATTATTTCCCTTGTTTGTAAATCCTGCTCTTTCATTCAGAATACAAATTAAATGTGTGTAATGTATTAATTGGAGCTGCAGTAGCTCAGTGGTTAGTGAACTGGACTACAAAGGACAAGAGGTCGGGTTCGATCCTAACCGACGGCTTCTGGGTTCACCCAGCCTTAAATGGGTACCGGATTTTTTTTCTCGGAAAGTAAAGCGACACAGGCGTAATACCGATCCACATTACCTCAATAATCATGTGCTGAAGGTCTGTAAAAATCATGGTCACTAACACCATTTTCCCTATGCGCCACTTGGCGTGACGGGGCTATAGAACGTACAATGTATTACTTAATTGTGGGATTCTATTAGACTTTAAAGACAATGGATTTTGTCAGAGGCTGTTTACTTTTACCTATATGTCTGTCTAACGTTTGCAGCCATTCTCACATTCAAACAGACTTCTTTCAGCGCAAGTTCCCTGTCTGCCTCCACTGGACCTGTCTTTAGTAAGCTGGTCACAGTCACTTGTGTTCACATCAAGTGCCCTCGTGTCATTCTCTTACAGACATGATTTTATGGGAGGTGGGGGTGGGGGGGGAGAGGTAGAAATGAAATGAATGTAAAATATAAAGCAACCAAATTTAACATCGCTGTAACAAGGTAACCCAAATATAACATCGCTGTAACAAGACAAACCAAATATAACATCGCTGTAACAAGGTAACCCAAATATAACATCGATGTAACAAGACAAACCAAATATAATATAGATGTAACAAGAAAATCCAAATATAACATCGCTGTAACAAGACAAACCAAATATAATATCGATGTAACAAGAAAATCCAAATATAACATCGCTGTAACAAGACAAACCAAATATAACATCGCTGTAACAAGACAAACCAAATATAATATCGATGTAACAAGACAAACCAAATATAATATCGATGTAACAAGACAAACCAAATATAATATCGATGTAACAAGACAAACCAAATATAATATCGATGTAACAAGACAAACCAAATATAACATCGCTGTAACAAGACAAACCAAATATAACATCGCTGTAACAAGACAAACCAAATATAACATCGATGTAACAAGACAAACCAAATATAACATCGCTGTAACAAGACAAACCAAATATAACATCGCTGTAACAAGACAAACCAAATATAATATCGCTGGGTAATTTCCTAGTTTGATCAGATATATTATTTCAGTTTGGAAGAGTGATGTCCCCTAAAATATGTCTGCCAAAATACAGTGGTTCTACGCATTCTTGGCGTTGGGGTCATTACGCTGGCATGTGTCACTCACACTGGCGTTTGGGTCAGTGTGGCGTTCGGGTCAGCGTCTGCGTCCAAATCGAGATGTTAATTAATAATTGGCTGAACCCCTATCCTTTCTTATGCTTCTTCTTACTAATTACAATAGCCAAAGTTTGACAATCTTCCAACATTTGGCAGTAAATTACGGCGATTGGTAATCAACCGCACAATTCCCTTCGATCAGAAGATCATAATTAGGCCGAGTGGCGTCGTTTTTGTCACGCGTTATAATATATTTATAAATATTTAACACTAAAGCTAAACCTAACCCCTGGACCCAACGCCCAATCAACAGATACTCCGAAATGATTACATGCCAGCGTAATGACCCCAACGCCAAGAATGCGTAGAACCACTGTATTTTGGCAGACATATTTTAGGGGACATCACTCTTCCAACTGAAATAATATATCTGATCAAACTAGGAAATTACCCATCGCTGTAACAAGACAAACCAAATATAATATCGCTGTAACAAGACAAACCAAATATAATATCGCTGTAACAAGACAAACCAAATGTCAGGATAGCTGGTCTATATATTTTAGCACAAGACAGTACCTATCATCTGAAAGACACATAATCTTATACAAAATATAACCACACCCACCTTGTGTTAATAAAGTCGAACATGGTCGCTCACGAAAGAGCATAAAAGGATCACGAATGAGATGAGAAGTTTGAGAAAAACGCTTGAAGTGACCTAAAGAGACATAATTATAAATTATGTCGTAAGAGAGAGAATGAGTATTAAATCAGTTGCAAACTACATACAGAGACAACCAATGAAATAGTTTGTTCATCAGGAAAGAATGCCAAGAGATTCCAGACCAGACAAAACATATTCATTTATTAAAAGAGGTAATGGAAGAAGAGCCTGTGGTAGGTCCAGAGCAAGATGGACCGACAACATGTGAGAAACGACAACATCTGAGAAACAACAACATCTGAGAAACGACAGCATCTGAGAAACGACAGCATCTGAGAAACGACAACATCTGCGAAACGACCGCATCTGAGAAACGACAACATCTGAGAAACGACAAATGATGAGAAACGGCAGCATCTGAGATACGGCAGCATCTGAGATACGGCAGCATCTGAGATACGGTAACATCAACTGACAATGGTTGAGGCTGCCAGAAGGTCAAGAACTAGAAATTTGTATCTCCATCGACACCTGAAGGAGTATAGGAGAAAGTGAAGAGAGGGAGCGAAGAAGGAGAGACGAAAGAGAGAGAGAGACAGAAAGAGAGAGAAAGAGACAGAAAGAGAGAGAAAGAGACAGAAAGAGAGAGAGAGAGACAGAAAGAGAGAGAAAGAGACAGAAAGAGAGAGAGACAGAAAGAGAGAGAGACAGAAAGAGAGAAAGAGAGACAGAAAAAGAGAGAGAGACAGAAAGAGAGAGAGACATACAGAGAGAGAGGCAGAAAAAGAGAGAGAGACAGAAAGAGAGAGAGACAGACAGAAAGAGAGAGAGAGACAGAGAGAGACAGAAAGAGAGAGAGACATAAAGAGAGAGAGACATAAAGAGAGAGAGACAGAAAAAGAGAGAGAGACAGAAAGAGAGAGAGAGAGAGAGACAGAAAGAGAGAGAGAGGGAGAGAGAGAAAATGTTACTTCTGTGCTGTTCCATTTCTAAATTCTCATGGCTATCGCTACCAAGGACAAAGAGGATAAACGCTACCCGTCAAATGCAGTCGCCACGTAGTTACAGGCTAGAGGTGTTTTTTTTTTTTAAGATTTCACTCCAGAAAAAAAAAAAAAAACCCTTGACCTTACTTAGAATCGACAACCGCCTGAATACAAACGATCAGTTAGCCACCCTCTTCTAAGTGATAGTCAATGCCGGATTTAAGTAAAGTACCCCCGTCACGCTAAGTGGCGTATATGGAATATGGTGACCATCAATTTTACAGACCTTCAGCACATTATTTTTGGGGTAATGTGGCCGGTATTACGCCCGACCCAGAAAAAAATCCGGTACCCATTAAAGGCTGGGTGAACCGGTGCCGTCGGTTGGAATCGAACCCTACCTCTTGTCCTTTGTAGTCCAGTTCCCTAACCACTGAGTTACCATTGCCGGATTTAAGCCTAGGCTAAATAAGCTACAGCTTAGGGCTTTACAATCCGACTGGAATTCAAATTTGTTTTTATTGTAATCTAATATAGAAATCTTATGGCCTCGCATTTGTCTTATGGTCTGAACTTTATTGTCAATTTTTTGAACAGGAAGCCTCAAAATTTCGTTTCCTTTAGCCGCTTAGGACCTCACCAATCCGGTCCTGGTGGTAGTGCATGTTAACAGTAAATAGTGTGGTTGTGTCTGTGTGTTTAATCATCACAATTATTTATTTAATAATTTATTTAAACAATTATTTATTTAACAATTTATTTACACGATTATTTTGTTATATAGTGCATTTATTTTCTGTGCTACATCTGTACGCGTTTATAAACGTGTTATTCCGTTATAGTGCGTTGATGTAATTACTGGGGGGGGGGGGGGTCAGTAATATATTGCTTTTATTTATGGCCAATTTTTGTTCCATGATAGTTCCTGGTAGAGGGGTTAAAGAAAAGAGAGTGGGAGAAGTTCAGTGACCACTGCAAATTAAACGAATGCCTAACGAGGAACATGATTGTTATCAACTGTTCCGAAGAGGAAGTCGTGGTAGCCGCATTACTGGCCAAACTGATCTGGGTTCAGTTTCCGGAAGTGACAAAATGTGTGTTTTTGGTTCTACGCGTCGTCGAGATTCACTTATTTTCTGAAGATGTGTAGCCGAGATTTTTGTTGTTGTTGTTGAAAATAGGGTGACATGATACCGCCCACAGTGGGCAGCTTTCCGCTCACATGGAAAGAAAAGAAAACAAATGATGACGTTTTAAAACAACTAAAAAATGAAAAGAGAACTACTAAACACAATTACAATAAGACAAATGAAATTTTTTGGGGCATGTTAAAAGACACAACAGCCTACTAAATGTAATATTGGAAGGGAAAATGCAAGGTAAAAGAGGCAGAGGAAGACCAAGACTAACATGGACGAATAACATCAAAAGATGGACAAGTCAACCTATGACAACTGCACCATCAAAGCAAGAAATAGGGTGGAATGGCGCTCCATGGTGGCCAACCTTCGATGCGGAGACGGCTCACTATGGTAATGATGACGCCGCCCACAGCACCCATAGAACGTCTCATTGGTCATTGAAAATCCTGGCCACTAAAGTCACATTGCCAGTTCAAGGTAGAGGAAACCCTTGCTGACTTCTTCTGAGACCAGATTATCGCTCTCCGGTACTGAGGACACAAAACTGAAGACACTATTTCAAACAAGATGGGGTGGGTAGCGTCAGTCTGAGTCAATGCGGCCCAGTCAAAATAAGAGCTAAACAAACCCCTATCAGAACATCTCCAACATACAGAACTGCAGTAGCAAGTTTAGTTCACACCGATTATCTTGGAGATATTGTATTTTTTTTTTTAAATCAACAAAGGAAATATTTGTGGAATTCATTAGTTCCCATGTGTGTAAATCCTGCTTTTTCAATTAGAATACAAATTAAATGTGTGGTATGTATTAACTGGAGCTGCAATAGCTCAGTGGAAAGTGAACTGGACTACAAAGGACAAGAGGTTGGGTTCGATCCTGACCGCGGCCATTAATAAATATGTGGCCAGCCCAGGACGGATAATAAAAGCCACACGCGTCACTGCAAATCGTCACATGGTGCACAGGTTAGAGTGTTTATATACTTCATTGAAAAAGTGGGGAGTGGGGAGGCCTACTGAGTACCGAGAAACGAGGTCGCATCCACTGAAATGTAAAATGATGGGTACAAATCGTAAAGCCGAATTATAGAACTGAAACCTAAAGAGATTGCAGACTTAATTTGAGAACCAGGGATTCCAGTCTGATTGGTTGTTGATCGCTGCAGCAACAGAATTGTAAATAAATGAGCGAGAGTTAAAATAAAATGTGAGTATGGTCCGCGAGTGAGAATCCAGAGTCGGACCTAGATTGTGCAACAAAATTAAGCGAATTATTTGATGGATCACAAGTGACGTATGTAATCAACGTCACACATAATCTTTTGAGAGACTGGGGACCTATAGGTCTGCTTAGAGTGCGTATCTCAATCATTAATAAATAATTGATAAATGCTTTAATATTTGAAGTAAATTTACTCTTCTCCGTCTTTGCAGCATTGCAGCGTCGAAGGAAAGTGGAACGCTCGGGTCACATCTTTGTTATGTGACTCATGCGTAACGGTCATCGTGATATCTGTTCTTGTCAATTCTCTGTTATGTGACTCACGCATAACGGTCATCGTGATATCTGTTATTGTCAATTCTCTGTTATGTGACTCATGCGTAACGTTCATTGTGATATCTGTTCTTGTCAATTCTCTGTTATGTGACTTATGCATAACGTTCATCATGATACTATTATTGTCAATTCTCTGTTACGTGACTCATGCGTAACGCTCATCATGATATGTTGTTTTAATGATGTTCCTTCATCTTTTAGTCTAACCTTTCCTATTTTTGTCTGAATATTAAGGCTCTATGGATGATGTCGGCTGCTGGTGATCGTGTTATATGACAAAACTATTTGATCTGTTATTTCTTGAACATTTATGGCCTTTGTGGTCTTGGCAGACGGTTGCTAGCGGGCAATCTCATAAGTCAGTAGTTTGGTAAAATATTAGTGTCTTGAGCATGATTAAACTTTAAAGTAAGAGAGTTCTACTATAAATGTGTTTTCTGGTCAGTGATACTAAAGGGTGTTTTTAAAGTCGCAGTGCAGTGAATTTCTACTCTCAGAAGAAAAACGTCACCAGAAATGCGGTTAACTAATGCGTCACACAAATGGTAAAATAAATGGTATTATTCAAATATACTTGACTGCTATCTGCGAGCTTATAATGGGTAATGTTGGTATTAACATAATAAAGTTGTGCCTAAAGCATATGTTGAAAATGTCCACCAAGGGCCTCAAGACATGTCGTGATTCGTCTTTCCATATTTGCGAAAACCTTCAGAATAATGTCTGGTGATATTTGTTTAATCTTGTCTACTATTTCAGTCTTTAGGTCATTAATTGTCTGCGGATTATTTTCATAAACTTTCTCCTTCAATGCCCCCCACAGATAATAATCTGGGGGTGTTAGATCTGGTGAACGAGCAGGCCAGATTCCACGTGAAATAATGCGATTTGCAAATATGCTTTCTAAATAATTGAGTGTTGTTGTGGCTGTGTGTGCTGTTGCCCCATCCTGCTGAAACCAGGATTCCTTAATTTCCCGTTCTGTAAGGTGTGCTATGAACGGTTCCAGAATTAAAGTACGGTAACGCTCTGCATTTATTGTTTCATTAAAAAATATAGGTCCTATTATCCGCATACGACTTATAGCGCACCACACTCCGACTTTTTGATCGTAAAGCGGCACTTGATGAAATTCATGGGGATTTTCACTGCTCCACAGCCGATTGTTCTGACTGTTCACATAACCGGATAAATGAAACCAGGCCTCATCAGTGAAAAAAGTGACGTCAAGGATGGCAGCGCCATGTTCATAAATAAAATTCTGAAACCACATGCAGTAGTTTAAACGGGATTCATAATCTCTTTCTTGGAGTTGAGACACTTCAGTTAATTTGTATGGACGATAGTGTAGTTCACTTGTTAAAACCTTGTGAACAGAACTCTTAGATATTTGCACCTGTTGAGACAAGTGGTTTAAAGATGCATTTGGACTCATTGTAATTCTGTCTTGGAGTTCAATAATTTGGTCTTGTGAAATTGAAGGTCTTCCAGATCGGTGGGTGTTTCTTTAATGACTGTGCATTATTTGAAAATCTAGTTGTTCCAATTTATTTATGTAAATCACGCATCATGTACTGCTGTAGCTTGTTCCTTTTTCGGTAAAGTTAAACATATAACATCACTATTCACAAAAGGTATTCGAAATATCCACCACGTTTTAGTTGGCAAATGTTGATACGTTTTTTCATATTGTCAAAAACCTTACGCAGTATGGGCTGTGTAACATTATTAATGTTGTTGGCGATTAAAACCTGCAGCTCATCGAGTGTGTGGGGATTGTTTTCGTACACTTTTCCTTTCAGTTCACCCCAGAGATAGTAGTCCATGGGAGTAAGATCAGGAGACCGTGCAGGCCAAATTCCGCGAGAGATTATACGATTAGCAAAAATTTCATATAAAAATTCCACTGATTTTACAGCAGTGTGAGCAGTTGCGCCATCTTGTTGAAACCAAGCTTTTTCAATTTCTGCCTCAGAAAGTTGGGTTAAGAATCGCTCCAGTATGTTAATCCTGTATCTTTCTGAATTTATTGTGTCATAGAAGAAAATTGGGCCGATTATCCGCTGACGACTCATTGCACACCACACTCCTACTTTCTGATCGTGGAGAGGCACTGGGTGCAACGCATGTGGATTTTCATCACTCCAAAGACGATCATTCTGCCTATTCACGTACCCAGACAAATGGAACCATGCTTCATCTGTGAAGAAAGTGAAATCAAGGATTTCCTCACCTTCTTGGGCTAGAAAATTCTCAAACCACATACAATAATTAATTCTGGATTGGTGATCTAATTCTTTTAATTGAGGAACGACAGAAAATTTGTACGGATGTAACTTTAATTTTTTTTCCAGAACTCTATGAACAGTACTGCTTGATTTGTGTACTTGTTGAACCAGCTTTCTTATTGATTTGCCAGGACTCATTAGAATGCTGTCCTGGATGTTGAGAGATGCTACTTCAATAACAGATGGTCTACCAGGACGGCTAACATCATGTACACTACCGGTGTTTTGAAATTTGATTATTAAATTACTCACAGTATTTCGATGAGGCACTGGTGTATCAGGAAATCTATTCACAAATTGTTCAACAACCCCATTCGAATACTTGCCGCCGTTACGGAACACATGCTCCACTATAAATACTCTTTCTTCAATCGTTAACACCATTGTAAGCCAGATCTATCATGTAGCAGTGATGTTTAAATGAACACGTAAATGGTGCTTGAACTATTACGTCATACATAGATAAAATTTTGGTGCGTAATTATTTCAACAACAAAAAATGCACAGTCATTAAAGAGACACCCTATATTTTACTTATGCTAAAAGACTATTGTACTTTGCATTTATTTTGAGAAAATATGTGTGTGTGTGTGTGTGTGATTTTACTTGATGTATATTTGGAAAGGGGGTGTAAGAAACTGCATGTGTTTTTTATGTGTATATTTGAAAAATGGCGAAGATAGTGAAAAAAGGAGAGAGAGAGAGAGAGAGAGAAAAGGGGAAGTTACGATAATAATTTTAGTTTATTTTACAACTGTATTTTCTACTCCATACTTTACAGATGTATTTTCTACTCCATATTTTACAGTTGTATTTTCTACTCCACATTTTGCAGCTGTATTTTCTACTCCATATTTTACAGCTGTATTTTCTACTCCACATTTTGCAGCTCTATTTTCTACTCCATATTTTACAGCTGTATTTCTACTCCACATTTTACAGCTGTATTTCTACTCCATATTTTACAACTGTATTTCTACTCCACATTTTACAGCTGTATTTTCTACTCCATATTTTACAGCTGTATTTCTACTCCACATTTTACAGCTGTATTTTCTACTCCACATTTTGCAGCTGTATTTTCTACTCCATATTTTACAGCTGTATTTTCTACTCCACATTTTGCAGCTGTATTTTCTACTCCATATTTTACAGCTGTATTTCTACTCCACATTTTACAACTGTATTTCTACTCCACATTTTACAGCTGTATTTCTACTCCATATTTTACAGCTGTATTTCTACTCCACATTTTACAGCTGTATTTCTACTCCACATTTTACAGCTGTATTTCTACTCCACATTTTACAGCTGTATTTCTACTCCATATTTTACAGCTGTATTTCTACTCCACATTTTGCAGCTGTATTTCTACTCCACATTTTGCAGCTGTATTTCTACTCCACATTTTGCAGCTGTAGTTCTACTCCAGATGCATTAGAATTGTGTACAACTAAACTTCATCTATATTTTCCTGTATTTCCTTTCTATATGTGAATACTACTGTTATAAATATTGTACTTATGTACATGTACAAGAATCTAGTCAACTTGGCATAAGACTAGCTTCATTTTTAAAAATAAGACAATATATATATATATATATATATATCGTTTACTGCTTGTCATGATCCTACTGAGCTGATAAATGACAAAGACGGACAGCCAATATCAAATAACCAATGTATGCAACAGAGATTGAAAAAATATTTTGAAGACCTGTTAAACATAACAACTACCAATAAGACAACAAAAACCATGCTAGAACTCACAAATACTGAACCCAACATCATGAAAGAGGAAATCGAAGAAGTAATCAAATAGGCACCAAGAAATAAAGCACCTGGGATAGATAACATACCAAAAGAAATAATAGCAGCAGCAGGAGAAACAGGAGTGACATGGCTGCACAGAATATTTAATGCAGTATGGTACCAACAACAAGCTCCAGAAGACTGGGCAATCATCATACCAATATGGAAAAAGAAAGGTAGCAAAAGAGACTGCAATCAATATAGAGGTATATCTCTTCTCAGCCATATAGGAAAACTAAACGCCAAAATCTTGGGAAAAAGGCTGAGACCAATAATAGAACTACAGTTAAGCGATTCTCAAATGAGGATGTACTGACGCTCTATTCACATTAAAATAGCTTGCAGAAAAAAATGACAGAACACAATCAAAATTTATACATAGCCTTCATTGACCAGGAAAAAGCAATCGACAAAGTAAATAGAGAACAACTGTGGGAGATACAACATACGGAGTAAGCCAACATCTAACCAACCTAATTAAAAGTCTCTACATCAACAGCAGCTGCAGGGTCAGAACAGCAGCATGCTACACAGACCACTTCAAAGTTAGAGCAGGTGTAAGACAGCAGTGCGTACTATCCCCCCTACTGTTTATTACATACATGGACTATATATGCAAGCTAGCCAACCCATCAAAGACAGAAGAGATCAATGATCTTTTATTTGCAGATGATCAGGCACTAATACATGAAACAAGACCTACAAGAACATTTAAACAAACTCAACAGCTCAGGCACAAAATACAACATGAAAATCAACATCAACAAAATTGAAATCATGAATGTCGCCAAAAATAAACAGAACATCAAAATAACTATAGAAGGCAGGCAACTAAAACAAGTAGAGGAAATCAAATACCTGGGAGGTTTAATCTCTATTGTCCTTTCGAGCCGAAGACGGCACATAGGGCAGAACCACAATCTCAAAAACAGAAACCTTGCATGTCAAAATGGCACATACTGCAGAGATCACTGCAAAGTTTAATGACAAACGATAATTCTCAAACAGTAGAGATAGAATCAAGATGCAACTAAGCTTGTCAAATCATTGGACAGTTATCACCACTATCGTCCAACAAGGAAATAACTCTGGAGGCAAAACGAGAACTATACAATACAATCTTCATTCCAACGTTGTGCTACCAATGCCAGGCCTGGATCCTAGATGCAAGAACAATAAGAAAAATAACCTCTACTGAGATGAAATGTGTTAGACGAATGACAGGAAACAGTCTGAGAGATAAGATCAGGAATGAAGAAATGAGAAAAAAGCTAGGAATAGCCCCCGCCATAGAATATATAAAGAAACAACAGATAAAATGGTTTGGCCACATGACAAGACAGAAAGACCAAAACACAACACAACGAGCCTTCAACAAACGTGAGAACACCAGACCCAAGGGTCGACCACGAAAAAGATGGATCGATGAAATATTACAAGCACTAGGAAACATAACAGCAGCAGAGGTGAACAGAAGAGCAAAAGACCGCAAATTATATCTCCCCTCGAAGCTGAAAGGCAGATGAGGAAGGAAAGAAGAGGAAGAAGTTACTGCTTGTTATCCGACTACTAGGGTATTTCTGAGGTTTACTATCGTGCTCAATAATAAAGGGCACATGCCCTGTGCACATCTGTTTATTTTCATCCGAAAGTGGCATTTTAATTATAATCTAGGAAAGTTTACAACATTTATACATGAAGACGATCTCAGCCTTTCCCTCATTCTTACAAATGATATCTTATAGAAGAGGTTTTAATCGAAGACATCACACACAAAATGTTTATTTATAGATACTTTAGTAGTTAATGTTAAGATCACTGACTGAAATCATGACACGCATGAAGGACCGACAGATATGGAGAGAGATGATTGTCAATGTTAAAAAAGGGCATGGTACCACGAGATGATGAAAATATGAATAAAATATTTTTTTTAATATATAGAATAGATTACAACAATTACTTAATGTAATAAACATGACAAGCAAAAAGTATGGACTAGATATGAATATTAAAAAGACTAAAACTATGAACATAAACAAAGAAAATTCTCCATTGTACATTAAATATTGTAATAACTTGTGAGCCGCAATAGATCAGTGGTTAGTGAACTGGACTACAAAGGACAAGAGGTAGGGTTCGATCCCAACCAACAACTTCCGAGTTCACCCAGTCTTAAATGAGTACTGGATTTTTTTTTCTGGGAAAGTAAAGCGACACTGGCGTAATACCGACCACATTACCCAAAAAACCACGTGCTGAAGGTCTGTAAAATTTATGGTCACTAACACCATATTCCCTATACGCCACTTGGTGTGACGGGGCTCTTTATTTTTTCTTGTTTTTTTTTTATTGTAATAACTGAAATCACACAATATGATGTTTCATTGTTGAACTAAAAACTGTTACTATAAAAACATAGTGATTGTGATGTGTACAACATGTAATAATGATCAATAGTAAATTCTGAAAGTCTACTGATTGCTGAAATAAGAGCTGCCGTGTACACATACATCAGAATACTGACTATTGTTGCAGCTTTTATCCCATATGTGAGGCTGGAGAATAAAAGCCGCATGCACAGTGCAGTCGTCACGGGGGTATTAAAGCTTTCATCACACTTTCAGAAAGTAACAAATGATATTTAAACAATTTATAATTTTATTACCTCCCTGTTATTGTTGTCAGTCATGCAATAGTCATGGCACAAGAATGTAACATTGCAGCATGTATGAAGAGATATTTGAGATAAACCAGTAATGTCATCAGAAATGACAGGACAAAAAATGATGATGTCAGAAAATTGTTGAACCTACACATGCATTAACTAGTCTCACTGTTTTCAGTTTTGGTTTGGGCTATGTTACCAACAAGGAATCTTCAATTATTTGTGCCTTTCGCTAACCTTTCTAATCTTCTTCGTGTGTAATTTATCGTTTGTTACCTTTGTCTCAAGGTTTCATCTCCATATGCTTCTCTATCTACCCTGTTTCCTCTTTCCCTGTGAATTCCAGGTGAAAGCTTGCTTGGTAATGCTTGTAGTTCGCTTTCAAAGGCAAACCATTTGTTCTATTCAACCCAAGAGTGACACATGAAGCTCCTTTCAACACTTCAAACCTTGCATAATTACCGCACCTTCGATTTTTGTTTAAAAGGCAAACCTGTGCATCAGACCAAACAAAAGTCTTACAAATAGAAAAGAAAAACATCACATGTCTGTTGTTGCTCTCCCAGATCTCAGTAGCATGGATCGATGATCTTAGATTTTTCTACTTCTTGGCGAGGCACAACCAGTTCATCCTTTAACTATGTCTTCTAGGTTATATTAGACCACAGTTGCTGTTAACAAATTATAGTTAAATTTTTAACCAATCCATATTTTTATTGGTTATGTGTATTCATGTAGCATGGCTTTGATATTTATAGTTTGCTTCAAAAATAGATTTGTTATGATTTGATTGGTTATCACTTGTATAGATAGAGCTATTTTTGCACTTCTGCTGACATATTTGAAACAAATAATAAATATTTTAAAACAGATGCATAAAGTCACACAAGTGGTCTGTTTTCCCTTACAAATCACCTTGCAAGGCTTAAAAGTCCAATTTGTAACAAAACCCTTACAATATAAATGGTATGGTTTACAACATAATACAGGCAATAAATGTATAAAAATACAACACTCAGTTTTGTATTAATTGAAATGCCTTTTTAAAAGTATCATGGTGATTATAAGAGTGTAGGTTTGGGGCTCCACGAATTTAGAGTAAAGTTGGGATTTGAATAAAATGAGTCAACTGAAAGGATAAAGTATATAACAAGTAAGCCTCTGGAACATAGATTCAGCATGGATTCTTTGTGTCATCTGCTGGAAAGAGCTCACCTAATATGGATCTGAGGGACTGGTTGGTCTTGAGGCAAGACGCTGGCCTTGAGACAGAGAGGTTGTGGGTTCAAATCCTGGCTGTGCCGTTTGGGATTTTTATTTATGATTTCTCTCAGCGGCAACCACCCCTGGTCTCAACAGCGAGGCCCGGCTTGAAACGTCAATTACTCATGGACGGAAAAAATATGAGTACCTCTGAAGTCGGAGTTATCTGCCTGTACGGCGAGGGACCCCTGTGCACACAGATGCCAGGGAAAAATTTATTAACACGCAAAATTCAGTTCCTAGTCTCTAGGGACTTCATCAGAGGTAAAAGCTGGTGAATGAGAAAAAAAAATAAACATGGATCTGCTTGAACCACAAGCTGTAAGGAGATTCCAGTAATAATTTCAATTATCCAGTAAAATGCTTCATCATGATAATTTTTATTATCATTTAACTCACTTGGTATCATGTTAATATGTAAAAACATTTGCATAATCAATACATTCATTAATGCTTTGAACAAATATACCATAACTTATATTTAATAAACATATTTAGCAATATGTTTGTTTAATGACCAAGTACTCTTCAAGTACCCAATAATATGTTTGACTGCCACCCATTATTGTATTCCAATTAAATAGTTGTATGAATACTCCCAGCATTATTTTTGGATCAAATATTAGGTTTAATGGTAATACCCCATATATATATTTTGTATATTGGTAACATTCAATATTGTGTTGTATTAAAATACCTTGCATTATGACCTAGTGTTGCACTTTATTCAAATTATAATTTGTATGTGTAATAAATATACCCGCACAAAGAATAATCAGATACAAAACATTTTTGTTCCCACCCTATGCTATCAGTGCCAAGCATAGTCACTCACAAGTCAGAAGAGAGGTTAGTCACAACAGAAATTAAATGCCAAGGAAAGTATCTGTAGTGATCAGAAGACAAAAATAGAAGCGATAACAGATAAAAGTCACAGAATCAACCTTAAAGTGCGTTCAGAGACAGCATAAAAATGACTCCAAAAGTAGGCCAAGATGTCTTTGCAGCACCTGGTCAGTAATTTAGCTGATTGCTTGTGCCAGAATTGGCAGCCACAATGACTCTTCAAGACCTACTCTACCTCCTTAATACGAGGGGAGGTCAAAAAGTAATGCACACCAATTTTTTTCTCGGAAACTATTCGGGGAAAATGCGTGAAATTTTCACAGATTGTAGCTTAACATCCCCTTTACACTACCTATTTTTTAACATAATCTCCGTCCAAGCGTATTGCCTTACGCCAACGCGAAACTAGGTCATAAATGCCTCGTTTGTACCAAGTTTTGTCCTGCTCGCGTAGCCATTTTTTAACTGCACGGATCACATCCTCATCATTGTCAAAGTGTGTCCCACGCAGGAATTTTTTGAGTGGTCCAAACAGATGGAAATCTGAGGGAGCCAGATCAGGGCTGTAAGGAGGATGGGGCAGTACAGTCCAACCAAATTTGTTGATTGCTTCCCGTGTTACCAGACTTGTGTGAGGGCGTGCATTGTCATGTTGAAGCAACAAATCTGCAGATGGCTTATTAGGCCGAACTCTGTGGAACCGATTTTTGAGTTTTGTCAGTGTATTGATGTAAGCTGTCGAGTTGATTGTCTCACCTCTTGTCATTACATCAACAAGAATCACACCATCAATGTCCCAGAAGACAGTGATCATCACCTTTCCGGCTGATGGAGATGTTTTGAATTTTTTTCTTTTTGGTGACTGCGGATGATGCCATTCCATTGACTGCATTTTTGTTTCAGGCTCATAATAATGTGCCCACGTTTCGTCACTGGTAACAATTTTTGACAAAAACATTTCTCCTTCAACACCGAAACGCTCGAACAATTCAGAACAGAATGTTTTCCTTTGAACTCTGTGATCATTTGTTAGGCACCGAGGAACCCATCGAGTGCAAATCTTTGAATATCCGAGAGTTTTAAAAATTGTGATTGCACTTCCCTTGCTGACTGTAAGCTGCAATGCCAATTGCTGACTAGTGATACGCCTATCATTACGAATAATGGCATCAGCCCGGTTTAACATGTCTGTGCTGGTAGCTGAGGCAACACGTCCAGAACGCGGTAAATAATGCAGCTCCACTCGTACACTTTCTGCAGCTTTAATTCTCTGAACCCAGCGACTAACTGTGCTCCTATCGACTGCAGACCATTTGTACACTGCACACAGTCGTTTATGAATGTTTGCCACAGTTTCTTTTTCCGCAACCAGAAATTCTATGACAATTCGCTGTTTGTAACGGACATTGTTGACAAGCTCCATTTTAACAGTTCATAGATTGCGTAATATTTATCAGAATGCTGTGCAATTTGGTGCACATAATTGGAACATGTCATATTCCAAGTGTGCAAAGTTTCATATTCCTATCTTTATTATTAGCCGAGAAAAAAATTGGTGTGCATTACTTTTTGACCTCCCCTCATATGCATCTGGAAAAAGACTACCCAGTCTGGCTATGTCAGCATGTAAATAAAGAGGGAAAGCAATCCTGTACTCAAAAATGCTGTGCTGAAGTTGGATGTTTTGTTAAGGGCTGAAAAGCACACCTATCACAGCTATCTGTAAATCACAACATGACACATCTATACTCACTTCATATCCTTTTATTGGTGGATGTTGAAGAGGGATTGACATTGAGTAACTGCAGGAAGACATGAAAAGAGCAAAGATTCCATTACATACAAGGTGTACCAAAAGAGGAGAGGGGTGAAGAACTCGAGCCAGACTCAAGGTAGGATGGTGTGACTGAGATTTGTATTTCATTCAATATCTGAATGGGTATAAAAATGGAAGCAAAGAATAAAGAATAAGAAAAAGAATGAATATACTCTGCATTCTCTTCATTGAAAATACCCACCAAATATTCAGTCCTATAAATACAGTTGTAATGCTTGTCTCTCTCTCTTTCTCTCTCTCTGTGATCAGGACTCAATCAGAGTAGGATTCCAGACTCTCACATGAAGTCAAATGTCAGGTTAAGTGTGTTGATCGCCCCCACAGGCATAACATCACAATTAGAGTCTGCCAGATCTATTCTGATTGAACACCTTTTAAAACGTTGCACTGCATGCTTGTTAAATGATTAGATTTGATAAAATACCATCTTTTTCTTCATTGTTACATGACTTATCAAACAAGACAGGTAATCTGGATGGACTTTTAGCTTTAGTTCAGGTTTTCCACAATGTCCCTCAGTTTAAGAAGCAGTGCTGGTCTTGACAAGCCAAATTTTACCGATCTTCCTTGACGTCCAAGCATCTTGCCATTTAGGCAGATTTAATACAGCCAGTAAAAGACGATGGTCATACGTTGGACATGTGATGAGAAGAGATAATAATCGAATAGCAAAGCAAGCCCTCATATGGGAAACAACAGGTAAAAGAAAAAGAGGAAGACCCAGGGAGACACTGAGAAGAACATTGATGAGAGAGGCAAGAGCAGCAGGAATCGGCTCCCTCAATGAGATAGAACTGCTTGCACAGAACAGAGACAGATGGCGAGATTTGATAAAATATCTTTAAAAGAAAACTGCTAGAACAAAAATTCATATAGGAGAAGGTGTATCTTGGTCTACGCCCTATGGGCCGGTTACGGCTCGAAAGGTCAATAGATAGATAGATAGAATACAGCCAGTATTGTTTCATTAAAATGGACTGCATTGCTGGGGTGTGTGTGGATCTTCTGTCCAAGCATCTTGCCATTTAGGCAGATTTAATACAGCCAGTATTGTTTCATTAAAATGGACTGCATTGCTGGGGTGTGTGTGGATCTTCTGTCCAAGCATCTTGCCATTAAGACAGATTTAATACAGCCAGTATTGTTTCATTACAATGGACTGCATTGCTGGGGTGTGTGTGTGTGGATCTTCTGTCCAAGCATGTTTCTTTCCCTACCACCGAAGGTGCACATTTAATTGAAGATTGTTAAGAGTAAGTACTTGTTGGTTACATTTTGTAAACACAACAGCATGCAGACTGTTCTTTTTTATTTTCATCCGGCAAACAGCTTTTTATTATACTCAACACTCTTAACACACAAGTCAATAATGTTAGCAAATTATAAACAATATCTATCTATATATCGTCCTTTTGAACCGAAGACGGCACATAGGGCAGAACCAGAATCTCAAAAACAGAAACCTTGCGTGCCAAAATGGCACATATTGCAGAGATCACTGCTTCTAAAATCTATGGCATTGTTTCAATAACAATACTTTTTACAATGACAGCTTGTCAAACCATCGATCAATCTTCTTAGTCGCCTCTTACGACATGCCTGGAAGGTCACAGTATCACTATTATCTACTTACCTCATAATCTATCTATCTATTGACCTTTCGAGCCGTAACCGGCCCATAGGGCGTAGACCAAGATACACCTTCTCCTATATGAATTTTTGTTCTAGCAGTTTTCTTTTAAAGATATTTTATCAAATCTCGCCATCTGTCTCTGTTCTGTGCAAGCAGTTCTATCTCATTGAGGGAGCCGATTCCTGCTGCTCTTGCCTCTCTCATCAATGTTCTTCTCAGTGTCTCCCTGGGTCTTCCTCTTTTTCTTTTACCTGTTGTTTCCCATATGAGGGCTTGCTTTGCTATTCGATTATTATCTCTTCTCATCACATGTCCAACGTATGACCATCGTCTTTTCTTTATTACTGAAGATATTAGTGGTTGATTGGCGATTTCTCTAATTTCCTCATTTGTTTTGAATTCGTTCCATTCTATACCAAGTATTTTCCTTAGACATTTATTTTCGAATGCGTTCAACTTTGTTTCTATATCTCTTGTTGTTTTCCAGCTTTCACACGCATACGTAAGGGTTGATAGTACATTTGATTTGAATAGCCTAAGTTTTGTGTTTGTGCTAATGAGTTTTGATTTCCACAACTTTTCAAGGCTTCTGAAAGACATTGCTGCTTTAGCCAGTCTGATTCTAATTTCTTTGCTCGTATCCCCTTCTCGATCAATGTGACTTCCAAGATAGATGAAGTGATCGATCTCTTCTACTGGTTTGTTTTCCATGTATATTTTGTCACTTGTTGGAATTAAACTTCATAATGAGGCCCCGGTAACACATGGGATAAACAATAACCATAGCCCAAAGTGTAATGTTTGGTATAGATGCACAATCAACAAGCAGAGAGAAGACAGAATATGGATGCAGAGAGAATCATAACACATTTCAATGAAAGAAAGGCAAGAATTTGAAGAATTGATCTAAGGCTAGCAATATAGAGAATAAAACCAATAAAAAGAGAAGCAGAGAAGATGTGATTACACAGTGTATATTGACAATAGAAGACATCAATTTGTCATTGCAGCCAAACATATTCTTCTTCCTCTGTGCGTACCCTTAGATATCATTCTTAATAAATACAAAGAAAGCATGGCTGATGACATCTCCATATAACTTGTCCTGGAATGGTGCTTGTGATATTCATCATATGTTGGGTACCTCTGTAACAGATGTTCAGCAATCATTCTGGCTGTGACATAGTCACATTTATCAGAGGTTCCTATCCTTAAAGTCTTGAAAAGATGCTATTTCTGGCTTCCATCTGCTGTGTTCTGTTCAGTCTAAAAACTGTTATTTGTTTTTTTTTCTATTGAGCCGGTAGCATGCTTAATTTTTCTTGCAACCCTGATTATCCTGACAAGCCTCTTTGACTACTCATAGATTGTCAATGAACAAGGAAGAACAACACAAAACAAACAAATATATAAAATAAAATACAAAAATGTACTGAGTTCAAAAGATGTCCTGTCGAGTCAGTGGTAATGTGAAATGTGGGAATGCTTACCAGACTGTGACAGTATGAACTATTGGTGATAAAAGAGATGTCATTAATCCCCTTTAGCCATGAGTTAATTGCTTGTTACAGCCTGTTGCTTGCCACAGAAAGTCACAAGTAACTGAAACTGTTCTGTGGTACAACAAGTGGGTTGAGGGGGTGATTATTGACGCTTTTCTCATCATACCCAAAGGAAAATAATTCAGTGTGTAGGGTATTCCAAGGATTGCCACGTCCTACTAGCTGTGTGCAGACCGAGACAGAGCTACATACTGGCATAATTAGGCAGTGGTGTGGTGATAAAGGAGATGTCCATACAGGGAGAGATAGATAGCACAATCAAGCAGTAGCGACAACTAAAACTTGAAAATGTAGGTCCTACCAAAGGGGTGAATACATGAAATCTGTTGATGCCACAGGAAGAAAGCAAACCCAAGAAGGTCTAAAGGTTATCAGATGTTTCTATGGAGGAAAAATACTAGGTAGTCTGAAGTACATGAAATGTTCCCAGTGACTCACATACCACAGGAGCTCTCATGATTAGGGGAGTTGAAGTAAGCAATAAATAACATACCAAGATTAGCATAAGTCTTCCTTCTTTTAGGCAAAATCTCCCTGAGGACTAAACAATTACACAATTTATAATATTTCAGACTTAAGTTTTTCAAACTTCACAAAACAGAAAGCTTCAACAGCTACAAATGAGTGAAAAAATATAGATTATTTTTATGAAAAACTTTTAATCACAGTTATTCAAAGTGTTAAATATATTGAAGAATACATGAGAAAGAAATTAATAACTCTATGCAAAAGCAGAGTAACTAAAATAATGAAAAACCTATGTATATATATGCCATCATTGAAAACAATTCAAACAAGGTACAAGAACAATCATCATTATATAAAGACTAATTCTAAACGTCAGATTCCATACATACATACATATATATATATATATATATATATATATATATATATATATATATATATATATATATATATATATATATATATATATATATATATATATATATATATATCGGTGTTACACTATTGCTTGCCTCTGATATTTTAGGTGTCTTCTTCTATTACTCATTTCACTTATTACATTCTATTTAATAAATCTTTAATGAATAGAAAAAGTTGAAGTTTTTATTTTCTTCTGACAACTGTTGTGCAGCAATTGTATACTCTTTGAAGAGCAGTTTAAGAAGAGCAGAGATCCACAACTGAAGGCAAACTAAGTTCCAAAGAATATGAAATTATATAATATACATAATTAGAAGTTAAATAAATATTTGTTACGGCTTTTTTTTTTTTTAACCATTTCAAAAGTGTGCTAGAAATTTATAAAGAGCAAATGCCCAGTGCATAACCACGAGGTGTTGGGTTAGTTTTTATTTTAACCTCAATGGGAAACAACTCTGATGCTACCGTGATTCAAATCAGCATTAACTTTATTTGGAGAACAACTGTTTTTTTTTGTTCATTAAAAATCAGAAGTGATGAGCCAAAAGGCAAAAATATTGCAACTTTGCTGTAAATGGCAACACAATGTAATAAACATGATCTTTAAGGTGAGTTAAGAAGTAGAAATAAATTTTGTGTAATAAAATGTAATGTGCTCTGAAGAGATTAGGAAACAACAGCAAATACTGCAATTACCTGATTAGTAGGCAAAAGAAATAAAGGTAATCCAAGGACAAGCTAGAAGAGAACTGTAGAAACAGAAATGAATAGGTTTGGGCAAGATTTGGAGCACCCTGAGATGGATGACAACGTCACAATCAGTGACTGCTTTGTTGATTTATGACCAAAACAAAGCACACTCTTATAAAAAAAAAAGTGCATTCTATTTATTTTTCACAATATTTTGAAAATTTCTTCTCATATGTGCATATCTACTAAAAACATTTATTTACATACAGAAAACAAAACCAAAATTCCACATATTCTTCACAAAACTAAAAAAAAAATATTGTTTGAAAGAAAAGAATAGGTGGAACACAGCATATTCATATCTCCCAACAATAAAATTTGTCTGTATAAAGAGCTGGAATTATCATATTGTCTTTACAAAGAAAATAAACAAATTTATTATTAAATAAGAAAGGGACTACCATCACTCTTTGGTCAAGTAATGATTAGGAGAAAGCTAGAAAATGTGACAACTGAAAATAGCAAAGGAAAAAGATGGAGATTAAAACAGAGAAAGATACAAGAGAGCTTAAGTGAAAGGCAATGAAACAAACCAGTAGTTGATAAAACAGTTGAAACAAAATGTTGTTGAGAAACATGATCACTTATGACAGCAGGTATTGAAGAAACGAAAGAAAACTTGTAGTAAATAGTCTTGGTAGAGAAATAGAAATTGGCCATTCAGAATATGGAACAGTTCTTTCCTTTTCATGAGCTTCTCTGCTCTGGTCAAATCTTTGCAAAATATTTATAGACAATGAAAACTTGTAAATATGGTAATACAGAACTACGACCACTAGTAAATCAGAGAGGTCATAAAACTTTGAACACATCTTTTGAGTCCCTGTAGTCAGAGACTGACCACATCTATTGAGTCCCTGTTGTCACAGAAATCTGACCACATCTAGTGAGTTGCTGTGGTCACAGAAATCTGACCACATCTAGTGACTTGCTGTGGTCACAGAAATCTGACCACATCTAGTGAGTTGCTGTGGTCACAGAAATCTGACCACATCTAGTGAGTTGCTGTGGTCACAGAAATCTGACCACATCTAGTGAGTTGCTGTGGTCACAGAAATCTGACCACATCTAGTGAGTTGCTGTGGTCACAGAAATCTGACCACATCTAGTGAGTTGCTGTGGTCAGAGAAATCTGACCACATCTAGTGAGTTGCTGTGGTCACAGAGATCTGACCACATCTAGTGAGTTGCTGTGGTCACAGAAATCTGACCACATCTAGTGAGTTGCTGTGGTCACAGAAATCTGACCACATCTAGTGACTTGCTGTGGTCACAGAAATCTGACCACATCTAGTGAGTTGCTGTGGTCACAGAGATCTGACCACAGACTGTGACCACATCTAGTGAGTTACTGTGGTCACAGACTTTAACCACATCTAGTGAGTTACTGTGGTCACAGACTTTAACCACATCTAGTGAGTTACTGTGGTCACAGACTTTAACCACATCTAGTGAGTTGCTGTGGTCACAGACTTTAACCACATCTAGTGAGTTACTGTGGTCACAGAGATCTGACCACAGACTGTGACCACATCTAGTGAGTTACTGTGGTCACAGACTTTAACCACATCTAGTGAGTTGCTGTGGTCACAGAGATCTGACCACAGACTGTAACCACATCTAGTGAGTTACTGTGGTCACAGACTTTAACCACATCTAGTGAGTTACTGTGGTCACAGACTTTAACCACATCTAGTGAGTTACTGTGGTCACAGACTTTAACCACATCTAGTGAGTTACTGTGGTCACAGACTTTAACCACATCTAGTGAGTTACTGTGGTCACAGACTTTAACCACATCTAGTGAGTTGCTGTGGTCACAGACTGTAACCACATCTAGTGAGTTACTGTGGTCACAGACTTTAACCACATCTAGTGAGTTACTGTGGTCACAGACTTTAACCACATCTAGTGAGTTGCTGTGGTCACAGACTTTAACCACATCTAGTGAGTTACTGTGGTCACAGACTTTAACCACATCTAGTGAGTTACTGTGGTCACAGACTTTAACCACATCTAGTGAGTTACTGTGGTCACAGACTTTAACCACATCTAGTGAGTTGCTGTGGTCACAGACTTTAACCACATCTAGTGAGCCACTGTGATCATAGAACTCGACCATGTCTGGTGCATCACTGGCGTCATGCCACTAGTAAATGGACTGACTGATAATTAATACTCCTGGATTGAGTCTTGTAACAAAGTTGTAAACTCTTAAACACCATTCATGTAGCAGGCTGCAATGGCTGTCTTGATTCCTACTGAAGAAGTTGAGACTTATCTATCAAACAGTGCATTACTAGGGAGCAAGTGGTTACCACAGCACTGCAATTATTTGTCTGTTCCCAGTGTATTACTAGGGAGCAAGTGGTTACCACAGCACTGCAATTATTTTTCTTTTCCCAGTGCATTACTAGGGAGCAAGTGGTTTCCACAAAACTGCAATTATTTGCCTGTTCCCAGTGCATTACTAGGGAGAAAGTGGTTACCACAACACTGCAATTATTTGCCTGTTCCCAGTGCATTACTAGGAAGAAAGTGGTTACCACAACACTGCAATTATTTGCCTGTTCCCAGTGCATTACTAGGTCTTCTATACAAACAGAACTACTTATGGACCATCAATCACAAATTAACTACTAAAACGGCCACTCCTCTACACATACACACACTAAAAATGAACATTTCTGTGAAACATATCAGTCACTTTTTGATTTAATTAAGATAATCTCTAAGGTAATGTGGATTTACTGATTAGTGTGTATTTAGTGCATTCTAATGATAAAGGGTATCTGCCGTGTGGTATATTTAGAATATGGTTTTCAAATCTATATTTTTAATGTAAATGGTAAAAAACCCTGCTGTAAATAATGGAGTGATATGGAAAATGTTATTTAGAAAGTGGACAAAGAGAAATACAACAATGGTCTCAGGAAACACTGCTGACACTGTGACATTCATTTTGTGAATTATGCACAATATGCCAGTGAATAAGTAAAGACTAGGATAATAAATGTGAATAATGTGGAGACACTTCAAGTTAAACAAAATGCTGTATGTTAACAACCACTAAGAATTGATATGGTAAATGTAGTAGGAGGCAGGCTACATAAACAGAATGTTGTCTATATTTCTCTGGTAGCACAATCCAGCTGGATGTAAATCTTACTTCCGAATGGCATCATTGGCACCAGTTTACTGTTAGGCCTCAAATTCAATTCCAAAACCAATCTGAGAAATTGAAATTAATAGAAAAAAAATGCATTGCAAAAAATATATAAAAGATTTTTTTTAAAAAGTAAGCAACTAAAAACTGTATGGTGCAAAATAAGTAAATTTTAATTTGAAAATAATGTGCATAACATTTAGAAGCAAAGAATTTGACCATAATGTCTGTGTACTATTTAAAAAAAAAAATATATAGGCTATATATATTTATTACACCATTATCCTACATCTGGGAGTCTCCTGAGGTGCTAGGAAAGAAAAAGCCACATGATCCAGTCACAGTGGCCAAGTTAGGGTTTTAATTTTGATTCAACTCTAATTGTTGTTACAGACAACTACTGGTGTTTGTATACAGATAAAAAACTATGCAAGGCTGTAGTAAAATTTGGGTGTTCACATAGAGATAAAAATATTTAATAAAATAGGATAAATTACATGCAAAAGAAAACTCTCAAACATGAATAAGACATGATATAATAGATTTTGAGATCCACTGTCTGTTGGGAGAAAGAAGGTCACCCTATTGACTTTTAGTTCACCCTGTTGATTGCTGGAGACAATACTTGACAGAAGCACAATGAATATGTGTTGAACTCACTGACAGCTTGTAAGATCTTAGGAGGCTTGCTCAAACTGTTCAGCTCTCCATAAATTGATTAAATGTTGCATGCTATATAAACATCAATAGCAATATCTTCCATTTAACCACAACACAAACCATTGTACTGAAATAATTATTTTCAATCTAACTACCTAATCGAACCTCTAAGGTTCAACACTGTCCACATGTACAGTAGTCGACGAAGCTGAGCATGTTTGCAAATGTTATTTCTTTTCATGACAAAGTTTATAGTATTGTGAAGAAGCTTGAATTAACTGTTGCCTTTTATCAATATATGAGAACAAATGAAGAGGACGAAGCATAAGGTGAAGAAAAAATGACACAGAGAAATCATTAGCAAGACCAAATTTGGAATTGTTTGATATTATGACTAGGAGGACAGTAACTTTATCAAGCTATGGTATACAGAAATTGAAGTTCATGAAATGAACTACATACCATGCAGTCTATTGTATGGCTTTTTGTCTATACTTTCTATTATATAATCTTATGTAATACTTTTAAAGTATATCACCATAAAATAATACAGTTTAAGCAAATTTGATTTTGCACGCACACACACACATCTCTCTAGACTGACTTAGGTACTTATCATTGTGCTGCTAAACATTCACAATTTAGAAAACATAAACTCAGTAAATGATGGATTTGTTAATTTCCTGATTTTTGTATAGGCTGGGTGTTATATTATGGTTCTTAAAACTATTTCTAAGCTGCTGGTCGATTGATGTGCAAGGGCTCCGTTGTAGTCCCTACTGCCGGTCGAAGAACCACCCAGCTGATGGTTACTAACACATTTGTTTTGTTATTAGTCTAATCCAGATTTGTAAGTGTCTACAAGTAAAAATCTTGAGCATAAGAAGTTAATTATAAAGAATCTGTCATTAGGCAATGGTGTTTGATTACTTTCTTGTAGAAAATGAAGATTTTGTGAAAGATAAAATTGTTATCATGATTTATAGACAAAGCCCACAAAGTTCACATTATCTCACAAGATGATTTACATCAAACTATTTTAGAATTGATTCTGACGTTTATAATTAATAAAAGTATGAAATTTATGGTAAAGAACAGTAAAGCTTTATAAAATGGGTGAAAACATGGGACCTTCAGGAATCAAAATACTATGATTTCATAAGTACAGGATCATGTCATGTGTAAAAATATAAACATAAAATATAGGTTTATTGGAGATATTTTTATGATAATTGTGAAGGAAAATAGTTTGTGTCTCCAATATTATTATTTTTGAAAGGATTATTTATAAAGACAATGGGGGATACAACCAGTAAGTAGGACAATTTTTAAAATGTATTCTTTATATCACAGATTCTGGAACTTTTTTTCTATAAACTTTCTTCCTTCTTTATAATTATTACAATTATTATGTTCCTTTAATGCATTTTTTTTTTTTACTACAGGTGTATACGCACATACAATTTCTCTTATTTGACGTGTAATAAATGCTGTCTTTTTAAAAAAATAATTATACTTATGTGATTTTTAAGACTGACACTAACTTTTCTTTTTCTGTCAGCCACTTTTTTAGGTACAAACCTAGTTGTAGTTAGTCGAAGGCCCCGGTATCAATGCAAATGAATTTAAATCACCTGTGCTAGTGGAATCATCCAAATTAACATCTCATTGCATTGAAGGATCCAAACAAAGAAAAACAGCTCATCATAACAGCTACAGCACACGCCAAAAGACATAAGGCGTAATCGCGCCGAAAGTGAATGCAGGTAAACTGTCCATCATATGATACCATCATTCATCATAAACAATAGGAATATTGAAACACGATCCTGATGAAACACACAGCTCATGGTGTGCACAGAGCCCTAAACTCAGTAGCTCCGGCAGCAAGCTGGACTTGGAATAAGAGGAAACTGCAGTAAGGAACACTTTTCAAACAGAGCCTCAACGGTTCCTGTCACCTATCCGCCATATTGACTGGAAGTTTTCCTTTGGTATGGGAAATGTTAAATTATGATAACAATGTCAGACACTGCAATTTTAAGTTTTAAAAATGTTAGTCTCTTATATTAAAAAAGACATGTTTTTTAATGGTGTATTTTTGTGTCTCTGTAAGGTTTTCAATAATCTATAATCTCTATCTCTGACAAATATATTTTGATTATAAAGGTGAATGGGTACAGAACTGATTCCCAACAATACTAAACACAACATGTGATTACAGTGTTTAAAAAGCACCTACACTTTGACCACATTCGTGATGTAAAGTCAACAGTTATTACCCCATCCCCCGGACTCTATAGAATCACAAAGTAAACATACCTTGTGACCTCCATGGCTGATACCTTTAGCAACAATCAAGGAGGAAATTGTAAGTTTCACACCTGCAAAATTCAGCAAAAGGTAATAATTACAATGAAATAACAGAAAGTTGTATGTTTCAGCTCTTAAGATAAGACAAAACTAAACAAACCAACGTTTTCACCAAAAAATCTTTAACAGGAGGCAAGCACAAATAAAACAGACCACAACATTTCTAAATCCAAAGGAAAGCAAGCAGTCATTATAGTATAAGGGTACATCATTGTATCAATTAATCAACTTTACACCACATATGAAAAAAAGGTTTCATTTATGGTCAAATAATAAACAACATTCACTGCTTCTCTGTAGATCTGAATTTTTAAAAAATTAATGAAATAAATTAAATTTTAATCCAGCCTGACCCTAATTTCATACAACATCACAGAAAAAAATTATCAGATTACTTTGACTAAAAATATGATCAACAAATAAGAATTACCCAAAAGGTACAACCATGAGAAAAAGCAAATAAAAATAGGCATAACTTGGGGTGAAATGTCAGGAGAAAATGCATACACAAATAGAATACATTTCACCAGGGCTACCAGAAAAATTATGTTTACTACCAGCTCAATAGAAAAGAACAAGTAACAATTTTTAGATTCTGAACAGACCACAATAGATTAAAGTACCACATAGGAACCTCTGCTGAATGTGATTATGGTACAGACAAAATGCCTTCTGAACATCTGCTAAAATCAAGCCCAATATATGACTAAACAGAGAAGGCTCTTGTGGCCACCACTTGTATCATAAATTGGACAAGCTGTATTAAGATGGCACCAGCAGTAAGCTGACGATTGCTTTCTTTGAACTTATTAATATGGACATCTAGAGGTGTATGCAGCAGAAGAGCTGGGGTTAGATAGGTAAAGAACTTAGAAGAGATTTAGAAACCATAACAGAAACTGCTATACAGTGCAGCCAGAAAGGAACGCAAAAGAGGAAGATTAAGGACAAATAAAACAGAAAAAAATATACAGAAGAACTGGACTATGGGTATCTTTTTCAAGTACGAATGGGCAAAGCATTATTCTGGGCTACAGTAGAACTCAGGATAAAATGAGCATACTTGATGAGAGAACACAACAGCTAGGACTGAAGATTAATAGAGATACAACTAACATTATGAGAATTAATACAGTTGGCAATAACCAAATAAAACTAGGAGAAATACCTCTATTAGATGTACAATCTTACATATATCTGGGCAGTAATATAGATAAAGAGGGAGGAACAGAAAATGATACCAAAATAAGGATATCAAAAGCAAGAGGAGCTTTCATTGCACTGGGAAACATATGGAAATCCAAAGAAATTAGGTTAAATACAAAAATAAAAATTTTCAACTCCAATGTTAAGGCTGTCCTATTATATGGCTGTGAAACATGGAGAACAACAAAATTGACAATCACGAAGGTACAGACCTTCATTAATGGATGCTTGTGCAGAATAAAAGGATGGAAATGGCAGGACAAAATCACTAACATAGAATTATGGAAATGTACCAGTCAAACACCAGTGGATAAAGAGATACAGCGAAGACGATGGCGATGGATAGGACATACACTATGGAAGCCAACTGAGAGTATTACACAACAGGCCCTTTTTTGGAATCCCCAGGGGAAAAGACAAAGAGGAAGACCAAGGAATTCTCGGAGAAGACAGATAGAAGCAGAGATGAAGATGATGGGGAAGACATGGAATGATCTTAAAAGAATGGCAAAAAACAGAACGACTTGGAAAGTGTTTGTTGAAGACCTATGCTCCACTGGGAGCTAAAAAGGTAGAAGAAGAAGAAGCAGTAGAACTGGTGAAATGAGAATAATCAGGTCAGAAATAAGACAAAAAAACATGATTTATGATGAGGGATGATACCACAAAATAATTTCCCACATTTTAGCAAGAAAAGTCTTCAAGAATGGCACAAAATAAAATTAGCAAACAGGAAAGTAATAAATAATATAACCCTAAAAAATGCAACAATAAAATTGATAAACAAAATTTATTATATTCTGAATACATTCTCAAGATACAGAAAGAAGAAAAGAGAGGAAGGACACTGTTACTCTCCAGGGCATTTAGGGAATATGATTTTGGTAGGAATATAATTTGCAAAAAAAAAAAACATCATGATAATATCAGCAGTTAAGAAATGACATGATATATAAATATAATGGCAACTAGTGTGGATAATAGAACTGGAGAGAAAAATATGAATTTCAGATATAATAATATAATATAGTTAAAAAAAAAAAAAAGTAAAAAGCCCCTGTCACGCCAAATGGTGTATAGGGAATATGGTGTTAGTGACCATAAATTTTACAGACCTTCGGCACATGATTTTTGGGGTAATGTGGTCGGTATTATGCCCATGCCGCTTTACATTCCCAGAAAAATTCTGGTACCCATTTAAGGCTGGGTGAACCCGGAAGCCGTCAGTTGGGATCGAACCCTACCTCTTGTCCTTTGTAGTCCAGCTCACTAACCACTGAGCTATCGCGGCTCGCTAATAATATAATATAACATAACATAACATAACATAACATAACATAACATAATATAATATAATATAATATAATATAATATAATATAATATAATATAATATAATATAATATAATATAATATAATATCATCATCATCGAGTACCGTGCCTACTGGCGTAGGTGATCATGTCTCTCCACAATTTTCGATCTCGGCAGCTATTTATCATTTCTGTTGTTGACCTTCTGCCAAGCCACTCTCTTAAGTTGTCTGTTATTTTTTCTCTTTGCTTCCCTCTATCTCTTCGTCCCTCAATTTTTCCAGTTGTTATCTTCTCATTACATGGCCAAAAAATGATGATTTTTTCTTCCTAATATTGGAAATTAGTTCTCTTTTTGCTCTTACCGCTTTCAGAACGTTTTCATTATTCTTCTTAGCTGTCCTAGCTCAACATTCTTCTGTAAAACCACTTTTCTACAGACTCCAGTGATTTTCTTGTCTGTTGTCCTATTGTCCATGATTCGCATCCATATGTTAAGACTGGCTCTACATAACATTTAAGAACTCTTTTTCTTGTTTCTATTGTCAAAAATGGATTGCATAGTATATTCCTCATTTTTTGGAAAGCTGCTTTTGCCTGAGCCATTCTGCATCTCACCTCTTTATAATATAATATAAAAAAGGTTAATATGAATTAAATGAGGAAAAAATATTTAATACCATACAGATATAACAATCCCATAAAGAGATATTTCTTCTAGATCAGACTTCTCAGAACCATTGGAGGAACAAGAACTAATAAGACAGATTTTGTGGAAGTCATGGTGGTCAACCAATGACAGTTATGCTGGTTCTTGAATAAGACAAACAAATTAAAGCAGAAATTAACTCCAGCTTATTATTTAAATAATCATACCAATTTTTGCACAGCTGAGTCAAAAGAGAAATTTAACAACAAAATCAAAAGTAAAAATAAGTGAGGAAAACAAGCTTTCATCAAAAGTACGGCAGCAACATTAAAAAAATTGATCTCAAATACTGGGAGACAGCTGACAAATTTAAAAAAAAAAAAAACAGAACAGATAAATTGGTAAGATAAGAAAATTTAGGATAGCAAAATGAAGACCAAATTTTTATAATTTAAACATAAAGTGGTTAATGATAAAAAAATTACCTGGCATGTGGAAGTTGATAATTAAATTTCTTCTATTTCTTTATTTGGCCACAGATGAACAAAGTGATCAATGGCTAGTATATCCTGTGGTGTCTTGGAGGGTAACAACAAAGTTCTTCCACTTCAAGTGGTCTGTGGATGTCCCATGTCTGGCTCACACTAGTTATAACTGAACTCTTTCCACGTCCTCTGTCATGTTATCCTTAGACTTTTGTTTCTCTTTTCTCCAGAACCAACTGCTTGACAGCTCTTGTGATTGTTTCTGGATTCCATCTCAGCACATGACCTGTCTAGCCCAGTTGTTTATCTGCTATCACTGTGTACACTACCTTTTGATTGCATCTTTTGAGCACTTTTAGGCTGCTGAGTTTGTTTGATCAAAATATTGTATGACTTGTTCTCAGGTAAATTATGTAAAAATGATGACAGCTCTTCAACATTCATAGTCATATGGAAGTATTGAATGTACACAGCTTTTGGGCATCTTCAATTTGGCGTTTGTGTTGTACAGGGTGAGTAAATAAACTATACAGACATGACGAAGATTATAAAAATAAGTAACTAACATTTTATATACCACAGTGGATGAAGAACATAAATACATGTAATGTTCGACTAGTTGATGAACTCCAACTTCTAACAAAACCAACAATCAAAATAAACTAAACTATAACAGTATCAAACTCATACTTAGGCCACCATTTTCTAAATCTGAAACAAGAGGTCACATTTTTATTTGAAATTGGGAGAAAAATCGAGGTGAGAGGTGCAGGTTTTAATGGAGAAATACATTAAAGTATTTAAATACAAGTTAATTAAAGTAATGACTACATAATAAGTAGGAAAGGTTTCAACTTATTATGTCCAACAAAAGAAGCACGTCATTAATTTATTTTTTTTTCAATCACCTTTTACTGTCAGTTTGTATTTTTTCCCAATCACTTTGCTTCTAATTCTCATGAAGACTTCTGTTTTAAGTTTAAGGTGTAAATTTGCATTTGCACAATCACATGGTCCAATATTTGATAGGTAAGAGCTTGGTTATTTCAAATATTGTTCATCATTGTTAAAGTTAATATCAATAATATTAAACATTTTTTTAATGTACTAGCAAAAGCAACACAAAAATTAAACGCCATGAAGAATCATCATCATCATCATCGAGTGCCTTCTCCGCAACGAAGGTTGGCTACCATGGAGCGCCATTCTGCTTTGTCTCTTGCTTTGATGGTGCATGTTGTCATAGGCTGATTTGCATGAAGAATATGTGGCACAATAACTGCAAGGCAGTAAAATTAACATTACGGAGGACATGTATCTTCAACAACATATTAAAATACTATGGCATGTCAAAAAGCACAGCAGGCTGGAAAGAAGAACAATGGTAGGTGTGGATCCTGGGCAATGCATCAGGGGCAGACTAAGAAAAAGGTGGTTTCAAGACATCAAGGAGACCTTGAACATGGCAACAGAAGAAGAGGGAGATCAGACTAAAGACAGAGATTCTTTCAGATGGGCTAAGGTGAATGCAACGTTCTGCATAGGACATGCAACCTGACGATAATTTTATTTTATTTCACAGCCAGTGTTCTGAAATACTAAGCTGTAAAATTGACATTTCCTGTGTGTTACTGGGGCCTCATTATGAGGAGAGTAAAGAATAGTGACACTGTGACCTTCCAGGCATATCGTAAGAGGCGACTAAGGAGGTTGATCAAGCTGCCATTGTAAAAAGTATTGTTATGGAAACAGCCATAGATTTTAGAAGCAGTGATCTCTGCAATATGTGCCATTTTGGCACGCAAGGTTTCTGTTTTTGAGATTGTGGTTCTGCCCTATGTGCCATCTTCGGCTCGAAAGGACAATAGATAGATAGATAGAAAATTGACATGATTGCTCTTTTCCTTTGTCTATGGTATACTGTGTGTTTTTCTGTGACACCTGCATTTGAAGGCTTCTAAGCCTGTTCCTGGCAACTTAACTAAGTAACTGGATTAGGAAGCACTTCAAAACCATTCAGGAAAAGTGCATCTTAAACTTACCATCTTTCAAAGCGTGTGTGTAGCTGAGGCCTATATTACTTTGATTGTCCACTTTTGCCTGAATCAGGACAAGATTAGCAAATCAAAATGTAAACAATGTGAAAACAATTTTATACTGAATTATAGTCAATATTTTATTAATTCATTTAAGAAATGCACAGAAAACAAGTCAGCAAAATACTACCTTATAATCTGAAATAATTTCATAACTTTTAATACTTTATCTTCTTCTTTATTCTCTAATTTCCCTATCAGTATCGAGAGGAGATATATTACGTGGTCTTTAGCTCTTCAGTTAACTTCTCTTGAAGTTAGCTTTCACAGTATTTCATCAATCCATCTTTTTCTTGCTAAATCCTTAGATCTAGTATTTGTGTGCATCTGATGATGACCCAAGTTATATTTATTTTTAGTTTATTTTTTTTATTATAAGGTAACAAACCACTTTATTGGTTGTTTTTTTAATATATTCAGTAGTGGCACTATTGCTAGTTTTTATGTGTTTTTTTAATATTAAATCTTAACTTCTGATCTTATATCTCAGACTGTTTCCTGTCATTTATTTAACACATATGTCTATTATTTTATTTTGGTGATTGCTATTTTTCTATTTGTTTTTGAGTCTAGACCCAGGACTGACGTTGGTGAGTGCTGAAATGAAGACTTTAATCATTTTTTAGTGGTTCTCTTTAATTTATTTGCAGTTTGAAGAAGCATATTTTTTTTGTTTAAACTGATTTTCTTAAAATTATTTGCAGTTTGAAGTTGCATAATTTTTTACTGCTCACTTAAATTTATTTGCAGTTTGAAGAAGCATACTTTTTAAAAAAAAAAACTGATTTTCTTAAAATCATTTGCAGTTTGAAGTTGAATAATTTTTTTACTGTTCACTTAAAATCATTTGCAGTTTGAAGTTGAATAATTTTTTTTACTGTTCACTTAAAATTATTTGCAGTTTGAAGTTGAATAATTTTTTTACTGTTCACTTAAAATTATTTGCAGTTTGAAGTTGAATAATTTTGTTACTGTTGACTTTAAATTATTTGCAGTTTGAAGCTGCCACTGGTCTATACTAGTTTTGTTGGTGGTAAAATTCTTTTATATTGTATTCTGACTGTGTCCTTAAGCACTCTAATCTTTTGCCTATTACACTGGATGCACTCAGTGCAAAAACATAGCAGCAAGGAAACCCCTTCTCCCAGATGGAAATGCAATAACCACAATTTTAAAAATATCATATACATGTGTAAGAATTTAAAATGCACAAAAAGTATGAGTTTTAAAGCAACATACTAGTTTTATGAGTGAAAAATGAGAGTTTCAGAATGGATATGCTCTGCAAAAGTACTTTGGCAAGGCAATAACACAGAGGACAAGAATTAGCTTGATAATGTCATCTCATAAAATGTCATATCTCTGTGGTTTTATATGCCCTGGAGACTATCATTACCTCTCAGTGCTTTTTATTTACCTACTTACATAAGATACTTCATGATATTGAGTTAATTATCTACATTAACATATTTTCCATGTGTTGACTTACACCAATTGATATGGCATCATCCAGACTATACCTTCCCCCAATGCCAAAGGTGGTGTTCCCAGTGTCAGATGCCCATGATAAACCAACTGCTGCCTCAAGCTTGTCATTCACTTTATGGTAGATGTCACCAGTGAACTCTTGACCGTCATTACTGTTTATGCAACAAGAAAGTATATTAATTGAATATTATATTGAAAGCAACTCTCTATTTAGTACCCTGAAATAAAAAGTTACAAACTATTTACAAATAAAAAGTTATATTTTTTTTGTTTTGTTTGGTGAAGGCGGAAGTAAGATTTGATGTCAAATTAATGTATTTAGAAGCAGAACACATCTACTAAAGGCAATGTCCTAATGAGACTAACAACTGCTCAATTCAGCCTAAAAGTGGCAAATTAGTTACAGCTAAAGGAACATGAAAGTATCTATTGAAGATTCCAAAAAGAGTTTGTCCAAACTGTAACAATTGAAGAAAATGAAAATGTACACTTTAATTACCTTTGTGTTACTGAGTTGCTACAAATGGAAATAAAACTTAAAACATTGTATAAAACTGAAACTGTTAAACAGGTAGACACCTCTATGTATAGTGAAGATAGAAGTTGAGTAAATGCAGTTCACTTTTATGTTCACTTCATCAGCTGTTTCACACATGACCAGCTAGACAATAATGACCCTGAATCCTGGGCGAAATGCTTTTTATGTGATTAAACTAGCAAAAACAAACTGTTATTGTTGGGTAGCGGCATTTTAAAGTAGAACACAATTAAAAAGTCTATTTTTTTTCCAAGGGAAAGAAATTAATTTCAGAACACAGGATGTTTGTTTAAATGGAACTGTTCCTGAAGACCACCTGTGTCACAGAAACAGCTTGATTTGTGCTGTGTACCCATGGAACTCCAAAAAAAGTCACTTTCAAAGTGACGGTTAGAATTGCAAATGCCACAACAAATTGTGTGGACAATTCTGTGGAAATGTTTGAAACCGACACCTCACAAAAGTAAATGAAACAAAACAACACAGCAGAACTGCTGTTCACAACATTAGCATTGGCATGCTCCAATGTGTTTGGGACAAACTGGACCATAATACTTATATCAGCCATGTTACAAAGGCTGTACAATTAGAACACCTCTTCAACAAATCCTGCATTGTGAAATGACTGAGATATAAAATTATGTTGTTACAGAAGTTTTCTCCCATTCTCCCTGTGGCTCTCCTGAATTTAGGCAACATCCCTCCTGCATGAAGATGTAGCACCAGGGCTGGAGATTCATGAAAAGCATTAAACATTAGGGATAAATGATCTGTCCATCATCACATGGCCACATTGATGTACACCGAGATGTTGAACATACATTGTTTGACAACAACAGATATACCCTCAATGCTTGATTTACTGAAAGTAGTGCAGCCAGGTGCATGAAAATTGCAGCACCATCACAACAGGTTTCTTAAAGTAGAACTTTCAGTTGACTTGGTACAGCAATCTACATAAGAGAGCTGGAAGTAATTAGTTGCTGAACAAATAATCCTAAAGTGGTTATAGAACCATTTATTTTCAAAGCTATGATATATAGCAAACACAACTTGACAATAAAGGATACATTCACCACTTGATTCACCAAAAAGGCCCCAGCCAGTGAACTCGATAGCACCAGCACAGAATCCTCAAAGTGAAACCTCTTTGGTACAGTGATCTATATTGGAAAGCTGAAATTAATCTACTGTCAAAGCAAATCCCGCAGTGGCTAACAGAGTACAAACTCTATTTCGCTATGTAAAATACTTGTCTAAAACAGGTTTGGTTCATATAATATGAGCACATTGATAGTGTCTATTCCTGTTGTAGTAACTGTATCGTATAACACTGCTTTTGGTTCCCAACATGCATTTTTCCTACTACATTTGCTGTGAAATGTAAACTTTATCTTCTATTGAACTTGGATATACTATAGAAGAATCATAAATATATTCCATTTCTGAAATAAGAACTGACAGAAGTTATTAAAATAGCAAAAAACAATGCACTTTTGAAAGCATTATCAAAAAGCAAAAAATTAAATACTTACTTTCTGTCAGTGCCATTTACAGATCTACACCCACAATGTTTAAATAATTATGTTCATAATATTTTTTCTTTAATTTTTAACTTTGAAGTTAATTTTGTTTTAAAATTCAATTCTTTGTCTTGTTAAATATCTAAGTAAAGATATTAAATTAAAGTAATAATTTGAATTTGTGGTAAAGTAGATGATTCTGATACAAACCAATGTGTCCACATTTTCATCCTGAAGGTCACAATATAATTAATATAACAAGATAAACAAGAAATAACTGTGTAAAATAAAAATGTGTTCTATATTAAGAAATCTTTAACATTTAAACAACTAGGGAAATGAGCTTGAAGATCACAAAAACAAATCTGAGCACTGATACAAGTGATAGCTGTGAGATATATATTCATAGGATGCTATCTCCACATCGAAGGTTCACTACTATGGGGTGTTGTATTACTCACTCTTGTCTTAATAGTGTACCTTATCATAGGTTCACCTGTCCATCTTTTAATGTTATCAGTCCACTTTAATCTTGATGTCTTCTGCCTCTGCTACCTTGTACTTTTCCTTCCAAAATGACTTTTAAATTGCTATTATGTCTCTCTACATGTCCCAAAAATGTCAGTTGTTTGTTTGAATTGTGTTAAGTTCTTTTTTTTTATTTTCAGCTGATTCAAAATTTCACTGTTTGTTTTTTTTCCCCTTTCACCAAATCCTCCCCATTTCTCAATACATCCACAATTTCAAAGGCTTCTATTGTCTGCTCAGTTTTCTTATTTAATGTCCACGTTTCTGCATCACAGAAATGTTTAGTAGATATAACACTTTTCTATTCATAGTTTTAGTGTTATTTACTTTGATGTCAGTAAATTTCCTTTTGCCATTTCTATTCTTTTGTCATTTTTTATCACCTTTATAACATGTCCAAGATAGCTACATTTTTTTTTAACCCTTTCTAGGTTATTTCCATCTATTTTGATCTCCAATTGTAGGTTGTGCGTTATCTCTGTTTTTAATCACAGTTTTTGTCTTTTTAATATTTATATCCAAACCATATTTTTTGCTTATCTTGTTATTTTGTTAACTAGTTGTAACCCTTCTGGATTTTCTGCTAGTAGTAACAATGTCAGCAGCATATTTGCATTATATTAAAAAATATTTACATAAACAATCACTAGAAATTCACTACATTAATCATTAATGTAAATGTAAACTCATTATTTCTTAATTTCTAGTAAATATCCCAAGGATTATAAGATACAATTTATTAATGTATGCTTACAGTTTTACGCTACAGGTAGACATCACAAGACAACTGTAAAAAGCCATTTACAATGAACAGCAAATAAACAATAAAACAAAAAACTACAAATGATACAAACATAACAATTAAATAAACTATAGATAAACAGATATACAAACATCAACCTACCCAGAGAGAGAGAGACACAGAGAGACAGACACAGAAACAGGGAGAGAGAGAAAGAGAAAGAAATATGTATGTATATATGTACAGTCCATTTTAAAGATACCTGAATGCGTGACATAAAGCAATTCAACATCAACAGTGAAAATCTGGAAATGTGCCAGAAATTGACAGAAATGGCATGCACTAGTCAAGAGTGGCACAAAAATCAGAGACATAAAGAGACAACAAGTATAACAAGAAAATAAGACTCAAAAACAAAGCCACAGCAAAATCATCAACATCATCCCAATCTTACCACTATACCTATTCTACATGCAGACAAGACTGTCATTCAAGAATAGGACTGTTCGACCATAACAAATTATGTGCTAACTCTTAGGTCACCTTCTAACTTATATTTATCTCCGGAGATAAAAAGACTATAACACATTATAAAAAATATATACTTTTTATATATATATATATATATAAATCATCATCACCATCAACCACCATGCCTGCTGGCATAGGTGATCATGTACATATGATCATCATACCACAACTTTCGATCTCGACAGTTATTTATCATTTCTGTTGTTGACCTTCTGCCAAGTTATTCTCTTAAGATGTCTGGTATCTTTTCTCTTCGCTTCCCTCTATTTTTTCATCCCTCAATTTTCCCAGTTGTCACAATATATTCCAGCTGTTCCCTTCTCAATTACATGGCCAAAAATGATGATTGTTTCTTCCTAATATTGGGTATTAGCTCTCTTTTTGCTTTGGCCTCTTTCAGAATGTTTTTATTACTCTTCACAGCTGTCCATGGTATTCTCAACATTCTTCTGTAAAACCACATTTCTACAGCCGCCAGTGATTTTCTTGTCTGTTGTCCAATTGTCCATGATTCCCATCCATATGTTAAGACTGGCTCTACATAACATTTAAGAACTCTTTTTTTTGTTTCTATTATCAAAAATGGATTACACAGTATCTTCATAATTTTTCGGAAGGCTGCTTCTGCCTAAGCCATTCTGCATCTCACCTCTGTTGTACATCTACCATCTGAGGTTAACATTCAAGTATTCAATTATTTGCAGTCATCATCATTGCACTCCGAACATGTCCATAAGTGTTCAGATCCCTTCTTCAGCAAGTCACTCAGTGTCCAGCGACTGATGACTCCAGTTTTGTGCTGGTTGATAAGTCTTCTTATACGCCCACTAAGTTTCTCGTTTGTGACTGTGCCCATCTTAACTCCCATCTCTTTCATCTGAAGAAGTGATGTGGACTGATTGTCAAAGTCCTGTGTCCTTCCCACATCTCGGAGGGCATTGATGATCACGGCCCGATCAATTGGTTGACAGTCTTCAATGACAGCGCAGCTAGCCAGCCTGTCTGCTCTTTCATTTCCCCGTACTCCCACATGTCCAGGGACATAGACAAAGGTGGCCCTATGTATTTTTTACCTATGCAGTGACTCTACCCACTGCCTGGATACAGAGCCCACCTCCACTTTTCTTATCATGCTCATCTAATCACTTGGTATGCAGGCGTGGGTGTAGTCTTGTGAATCTAACCAGATGAATACCCTCCCTGGTCATTGCCATCATTCTCCCCCCCCCCTTCCCCTCCAATCATCATGGTACTCATGGTCATAACATATCCACTACTGTCTTCTTTGACTATTCTGTCTGCCAAGCGTGCTGTAAATGCTTATTTGACTATACAACATACAATAAAGCCTTATTTTTCTCTAACTCTCTTGTTACAAAAATGAAGTTATATTCTACTGCTTGCTTCATCTCGGCCACAAATAAGAAAAAGAATATGAAATGTAAGCGTCTGCTAACCTAACTAATATGTCCCATGTTATATTCACACAAACATACACATACAGAACAAATGTAAACATATGTAATAAGTAAAGTGCACCTAATTCAAAACATGATTCAGCTTGGAATCATCAGTGACCCTATAGCTTTTATCATTTCAAAATATGACCTTCAACTTTAAACTTGTCATTGTCATAATAATTTATATTACATCGATTTGTTAAACATCTAGTCTAGTGTCTTTAACCCTTAATACTGATACCTATCTGTGGCCAACGTATTTGCGATGTTAAAAATAAATAATAAAATTAGTACCACTTAATTGTATCATTACGAACTCTAAAAATAGTATTTTCTTTGAACTTTTTGACACACAGCTGTGTGTTTGCACTAGGAGAGACTCGGATTTCCTGTCTCAGGTTGATTTATGAACTGAATTTGAAAACAGGGGTCAGGCGTGTTACAATGTCTATCAGTACGGGCATCATAAGTCCATTAGTATGTTCAGCTAGCTACCTCATAACGTTATTTGCTGCGTTTTCAAAGGCTGTTTGATGTCAGTCATCTTGTTGTCAGCTGATGACTGAGAAAATTTCCCCATAAAAAATATAGGAAATATCTTGAAATTTGGCAATTTTTTTTTTGGTGCATTATATGAGGTCATATCGCACACAACTTAAAAAAAAAAATTTTTTTTAAATTAAATAAAACAAAAAAATAAAACTGCAACTGAAACAAATCCAAAGCTCAGGGATCACCGGAAGTGGTAATTAGGAAGGTACAAGAAAGGGAGAAATGTTTGACCATGGCAAAATGTCAAATTTGGAAGAATTTGTGTTTTGATGCGGTCACAATTTTTACTACAGTATCATAATCGTTAAAGAATATGCTGTGCATCCTTTTGTCATTCATTAGATCAGTTTAGGAGACACTTCAACTGCCAACTCCCACTACCTAGGACATGGTGCAGACATAACAGAAGTCAAAATAATAATAATACGGTGTTTGCAGATTAACCACTTTTAATTGTCTGAACAAAGCTGAATACAGGGAGTACCATACTATCTGTCTGTAACTTTCTGTAACTATAGCACGAGAAAAATAAAATAAAACATCAAAACAGTATAGTCATGTCTAGTTTATAATGTCACTGGAGGCTGTAGAAATGTGGTTTTATAGAAGAATGTTGAGAATACCATGGACAGCTTGTCAACAATGTCCGTTACAAACAGCGAATTGTCATAGAATATCTGGTTGCGGAAAAAGAAACTGTGGCAAACATTCATAAACGACTGTGTGCAGTGTACAAATGTTCTGCAGTCGATAGGAGCACAGTTAGTCGCTGGGTTCAGAGAATTAAAGCTGCAGAAAGTGTACGAGTGGAGCTGCATGATTTACCGCGTTCTGGACGTGTTGCCTCGGCTACCAGCACAGACATGTTAAACCGTTAATGTTTTTGTCAAAAATTGTTACCGGTGACGAAACGTGGGCACATCATTATAAGCCTGAAACAAAAATGCAGTCAATGGAATGGCATCATCCGCAGTCACCAAAAAAAAAAAAAAATTCAAAACATCTCTATCAGCCGGAAAGGTGATGATCACTGTCTTCTGGGACATTGATGGTGTAATTCTTGTTGATTTAATGACAAGAGGTGAGACAATCAACTCGACAGCTTACATCAATACACTGACAAAACTCAAAAATCGGTTCCACAGAGTTTGGCCTAATAAGCCATCTGCAGATTTGTTGCTTCAACATGACAATGCACGCCCTCACACAAGTCTGGTAACACGGGAAGCAATCAACAAATTTGGTTGGACTGTACTGCCCCATCCTCCTTACAGCCCTGATCTGGCTCCCTCAGATTTCCATCTGTTTGGACCACTCAAAAAATTCCTGCGTGGGACACACTTTGACAATGATGAGGATGTGATCCGTGCAGTTAAAAAATGGCTACGCGAGCAGGACAAAACTTGGTACAAACGAGGCATTCATGACCTAGTTTCGCGTTGGCGTAAGGCAATACGCTTGGACGGAGATTATGTTGAAAAATAGGTAGTGTAAAGGGGATGTTCAGCTACAATCTGTGAAAATTTCACACATTTTGCCCGAATAGTTTCCGAGAAAAAATTGGTGTGCATTACTTTTTGACCTCCCTACGTATTTTATCAAAGCCACAGTGATATTAATCAGAAGTCTATATCTCCACAGTGTACATCTCTGGTTGTACTTTATTATTCTCCTTCTCTTCTACTGCTTGTACACTGAGATGTTGTAGAAAGGAGGTATGTATAGATTTCTGACCATTGGTAGTTTGATAGCTTAAGTTATTATCTTGGATTTATTTAGATACTTTCTGATACTGTTGTATCCAAAACAAAAAGGACATGTTGTGTATGTAATACTCTTAACAGGCTTTCACATTGTGTGTCCTAACCAGCACCTCATCTTTGTCAAATCTCTCTGTCTTATTGAGTTTGTCTGGTACTTTTCTATAATTCTATGTAAACAATTTTGTTATACCATTTGCATCCTTTTATGCAAGCATCCATTAATGAAATTCTGAATCATTGTGAGTGTCATTTTTGTTGCTCTCTGTTTCACAGTCATATTAAATGGCTGATATAACTATAACACTTATTCCACCCTTAAAAAGACATTAGATGGGGACAAATGCACTGCTTCGTGGTTTACAACAAACTGTGGTATCTGTTTCCTTATGCTCAACACATCCAACTTCAGCATGGCATTTTTTATGCTTGGTCCCCTTCCCTCTGATCCTAACTTGCTGGGTTAGAGTCTTCTTCTTCTACCTTTCAGCTCCCTGTGGAGCATAGGTCTTCAACAAACACTTTCCAAGTCGTTCTGTTTCTTGCCATTCTTTTAAAATAATTCTATGTCTTCCCCATCATCTTCATCTCTGCTTCTATCTGTCTTCTCCAAGAATTCCTCGGTCGTCCTCTTTGTCTTTTCCCCTGGGGATTCCAAAAAAGGGCCTGTTGTGTAATACTTTCAGTTGGTTTCCGCAGTGTGTGTCCTATCCAGGGCCATCATCTTCGCTGTATCGCTTTATCCACTGGTATTTGACTGGTACATTTCCATAATTCTATGTTAGTGATTTTGTCCTGCCATTTCCACTTGGTTAGAGTGGTTATCTGTTAATTAGAGCCATCTCTGAGATGTGGAGTAGAATCTTGATCAACTGTTATTGTTGATCCATACAGTAAGGAAAACAGAGAGATTACCAGCAGGTATGCAGAGAGATTACCAGCAAGTATACTGACAGATTACCAGCAGGTATACTGACAGATTACCAGCAAGTATGCAGAGAGATTACCAGCAGGTATACTGACAGATTACCAGCAGATATACAAAGAGATTACCAGCAGGTATACTGATAGATTACCAGCAAGTATACTGACAGATTACCAGCAAGTATACTGACAGATTACCAGCAAGTATGCAGAGAGATTACCAGCAGGTATACTGACAGATTACCAGCAGATATACAAAGAGATTACCAGCAGGTATACTGACAGATTACAGCAGGTATACTGACAGATTACAGCAGGTAAACAGAGAGATTACCAGCAGGTATACAGAGAAATTACCAGCAGGTATACTGACAGATTACCAGCAGGTATACAGAGAGATTACCAGCAGGTATACAGAGAGATTACCAGCAGGTATACAGAGAGATTACCAGCGGGTATACAGAGAGATTACCAGCAGGTATACAGAGAGATTACCAGCAGGTATACAGAGAGATTACCAGCAGGTATACAGAGAGATTACCAGCAGGTAAACAGAGAGATTACCAGCAGGTATACAGAGAGATTACCAGCAGGTATACAGAGAGATTACCAGCAGGTATACTGACAGATTACCAGCAGATATACAAAGAGATTACCAGCAGGTATACTGACAGATTACCAGCAGGTATACAAAGAGATTACCAGCAGGTATACTGACAGATTACCAGCAGGTATACTGACAGATTACCAGCAGGTATACTGACAGATTACCAGCAGATATACAAAGAGATTACCAGCAGGTAAACAGAGAGATTACCAGCAGGTATACTGACAGATTACCAGCAGGTATACAGAGAGATTACCAGCAGGTATACTGACAGATTACCAGCAGATATACAAAGAGATTACCAGCAGGTAAACAGAGAGATTACCAGCAGGTATACAGAGAGATACCAGCAGGTATACAGAGAGATTACCAGCAGGTATACTGACAGATTACCAGCAGATATACAAAGAGTTTACCAGCAGGTAAACAGAGAGATTACCAGCAGGTATACAGAGAGATTACCAGCAGGTATACAGAGAGATTACCAGCAGGTATACTGACAGATTACCAGCAGATATACATAGAGATTACCTACCAGCAGGTAAACAGAGAGATTACCAGCAGGTATACTAAGAGATTACCAGCAGGTATACAAAAAGATTAACAACAGATATACAAAGATATTACCAGTAAGTATACAAAGATATCGTCAGCAAGTATACAGAAAATTTGCCACTAGGCATACAGATGGAATAACAGTAAGTATACTGAGATATTACCTGTAGATACATAACAGGAATGATATATTCAGAGTTATCTGTAGACATTTTAAGGACATACCTGCAGGTATAAAGGGGACATATGAGTACACAGCATTTTCTATTGCATGTTTCCATGTTATATTAGACAAGAGCACATAACACAGCACACAAGGAATAAACCAGTGCTCTCCAATCAGGACCTATATGGCTAATCCCTGTTAAATACCTTTACTCATAAATCCATGGTAGATAGTTCTCTTTTAACAGTTCTACACTAGGACATTTTATAGCTTTTTCTTTTTCTCTAGCAATCTAGACTTGCCTTAACTAATAGCAAACTCATTAAAAAATATTATTCAACTATGTATGCAGCAAATTACAAAGCTCTGTCAAGAATATGTCATTTCCTTCTATAGTGACACATGAAGACAGAAAAAAGAACTAATTAATAATGTTCACTTTGCCACAGATGTAGGAAAAGCATTATTAAGACAAATCAGCATGAACTATCTGTAATAATTTTACTGTTGCAAGCTCAGTCTTCAAGCATCTAGTCAAATGTCAAGAGTTGGATTATACAAAATCAAATATATTTTTTGTAAAATGTCCAACTATTGTAGTAACACATTTTATGTTTTTATGGCTGAGTTAGGCACACTTTACTGTATTTAAAATCAACAATAAAGTCTATAAAATGCATACTTAATACTATTTATCCAAGCATTAGCTCTGAAATTAAAAATCAATATATTTATATTGAACCAGCTGTTAGTTCAATGAACTAATTAAAATATTTGTTTCTCCAACTGTATAGACAACAGTTTATACAAGTGCTTTATTCAAGTTGTTGTTTTATTCTTCAGTAATCAGATGCTGAGAGGAGGGACTAGTTGATCTCAAGGCAAGACACCAGTCTTGAAACAGAGAGGTTGTGAGTTCAAATCCCGGCTACACCAGTTGGGATTTTTATTTGTGATTTCTCTCTGCGGCAATGACCCCTGGCCTCAGTAGTGACGCCCGGCTTAAAACATCAATTACTCATCGATGGAAACAATGTGAGTACCTACAAAGATGGAGTTATCTGCCTATGCGATGAGGGACCTCTATGCACATGGCTGCCAGGGAAAAACAGATTAACACACAAAATTCAGTTCCCAGTCTCTAGGACTTCACCAGAGGTGCAGCTGGCGAATGAAAAAAATGCTGAGAGTTATTCACTCTTTAGCAGCAATGCTTGTCTGTAGAAACTATGTTGGCATCATGTTTGTTGTGACTATTTAATTGCAGAGCAGAGAAGATAGCTGATTACAAACTTTCGGCCTGCATTAATTAATAATATTCATGAAACAGACACCCATGTGCCTTTCAGAGTGATACTGATCAACACAGTGTGATGATGATGATGATGATGATGACGACTGATCAACACAGTAAAACCAGATGGAGTTCATCAATAACAGAGTTTTCCCGCTAGCAATTGCATGCTCTAAAGTGGCAGACCTTTGAAAACAAAAAAAAACTGCAGGGCCCATATGCTAGATCTCTCTTTATGATCATATCACATCATGTGCATGGGTGTTTTTACAAGTCTCCACCAGTCTAAGTATATTAATCTGAGCTGTTTACTATCACTGGAGTCTCTGTGGCAGAGTGGCGAGTGAGCTCGTTTCCTGATCTTAAGGGTGCAGGCTTCAACCAGCCTCTAAAAATGGGTACCAGAAATTTTTCTGGGAAGTAAAGGCATACTGGCATATCAACCACAACCCCAAGAATATGCCAGGGCCATGGAAAAGCATGGTCACTAACATTATTCTTTATTTTAAATAAATATTTGTGTGTGTGTTGTATGTTTGTTCCTGCTGAAAGCCTATTGAGCCAAAATATTGTTCTGGTTTGTGTTGTCCTCTCTTTACGTGAAGCTTTAACCATACTGGTTTTTTTTCAATATCTATTTTTTTTGTCATATCTCCTCACTAACACCATATTCCCTTTACACCCAGCATGGCATGAAGGGAACCTTTCCTTACTTTTTACTTTACTATCATACCATCACCAAACTATCTACAAGCAATTTTGTTTCCCCGACAAAGTGCAATGTCAGAAGGGTTCAACCACACCTCATCACACTTGCTTTTGGTATGCTAAATAAAAGTATTGAAAAGAACCTCATGAGGAAAAATAATTTAGCACCTTTTTTGAGACATACAAAATCTAGCATCCCTCATTAAGGTGCAGCTGTTGATTGATTGAATGCATGTGATGGCTGCTCATATAACTGCACATTCAACTACTCACAGCGTTCAATGTTCAATGAACAGCAGTTTCAGGAGATTTGATGGAACTAGTTTTATCAGGGTATATTATTCTCACATTGATCAGAGAGGCAAGAGCAGCAGGAATCGACTCCCTCAATGAGATAGAGTTGCTTGCACAGAACAGAGACAAATGGCAAGATTTGATAGAAGATATTTACATGGACTGAAAATTGCTAGAATAAAAATGTTGATAAAAGAAAGAGTATCTGGGTCTATGCCCTATGGGCCGGCTACGGCTCAAAAGGTCGATAGATAGATTAGATAGATAGATTAGATAGATAGATAGATAGATAGATAGATAGATAGATAGATAGATAGATAGATAGATAGATAGATAGATAGATAGATAGATAGATAGATAGATAGATAGATAGATAGATAGATAGATAGATAGATAGATAGATAGATAGATAGATAGATAGATAGATAGATAGATAGATAGATAGATAGATAGATAGATAGATAGATAGATAGATATTATTCTCATTTGTCTTATGTCCCTATCAGTAAAAGGGCTGTGCTTGAAAGAGCCGATATGTTATTACTTGTAGACATATATCAAACTGCTTTTAATTTAAGCTAGCAAAAATACATACAAAAACATGCTGAATCAACAACCTGTGGGTTTTTACATTTTTTTTGGGGCCCAAATACAATGAACTATATTTTCTATCAACCCATATTCCTTTCCCTATTATGGATGACAGCTTTGGTAAGCATTTAAATTTTAAAAAATTTGGTATAAATTATGTATTTGGGAAATATGCCATTGACAGTGAGTGGCATACTGTCAGCTCTTTTTGGGATCTACATTTTATATATCTCTACTAGAACCCAATCCCAAGTGACAGCTTCCGGGTTCACCCAGCCTTAAATAGGTACTGGATGTTTTTCTGGGTAAAAGTAATACCGACAACATTACTCCAAAAAATCATGTGCTGGAGGTCTGTAAAATTTATGGTCACTAACACCATATTCCCTATACGCCACTTGGTGTGACGGGGGCATTTTACTTTTTTTTTTTTACTAGAACCCAGCGGGGAAAAAAAAAAAAAAGATACCCAGCTCAATAAGTTAAGGAAGGTGGATAGCAGCGAGGAAAGGAACTAGCCCCCTCACCTCTGAAATTTGTTGCCTGGTAAGGAACAGTTTAGCACTTACTTCCCCACAACGTTAAAATAAAACATGGGACATCATTTACTTTTTCAAAAATTGTTCTTTATTTAACCAAATTATTTACTGGATCCTGCACTGAGACAAGGGATTCCTGGGAGAAAAAATACTTGACTGTCTCTTCAAAACAAATTCCAGAAAAACACTTTTAAGCCAAATTTGAGTCCCATACTTCAACAGCACAGCAAATTCCCAGAAAACAAAATCAAGAATATGATTTATTTAATTAGCATTCAAACTCTGAAGTGATTTTAAAAACACCTGTAATGCTCTAGATAATGAATAGCAAGCAAGTAAAACATTGAAGAAAACTTACACAACAGTAGTAAATGAAAAGTCTCCAGCAACATATCCAAAGCCAAAATTACTGCTAGTCAGCTTTGATTGTGAGGTGTCAAAAGAAAATTCATAACCAGCAAGCCAGCCATCACAGCTGTAGACAAGAAAATACAAAGAAAAGCTGAAATATAAAAATGGTTGACTTTTGTTTTATATAGGGACAAACAACAATTCACAAACAGCAGAGATAGACTCAAGATGCAACAAAGCTTGTCAAATTATTGGACACTATCCACCTATCACCACTACTGTCCAACAAGGAAATAACTAAGGCAAAATGGGCACTCCACAACACAATCTTCATTCCAACATTGTGCTACCAATGCAGAACTGCCTGAAAGATAACATAGGAAATGAAGAATTCAGAAAAAAGCTAGGAATAACTCCCGCTATAGAATATATAAAGAAACAACAGATAAAATGGTTTGGTCACGTGATATGGCAGAAAGACCAAAACACAGCACAACGAGCCTTCAATAAACATTTGCGAGAACATCAGACCCAACAACCGACCACAAAAAAGATGGATTGAAGGAATATTAGTAACACTTAAGAAACACAATAGCAGCAGAGGCAAACAGAAGAGCAAAAGACTACAAATTATATCCCCCTCTCGACACTGAAAGGTAAATGAGGAAGGAAAGAAGAAGACTCATTGACAATAAATGGCAACATAATTTCAGAATTCAGATATGCTGATGACATGGTTCTCACAAAAAGTGCTAAAGGATTAAAAGAGACAACTGTGTTAAAAAACACAGTGAAGAGCAAAAAACTCTAAAGATACAGAAAACTAAGATAAATGTCCTATGACAAAACAAAAAGCCAATCTAAAATCATCAACAGCGAAGAACTTTAAATACTAAAAAACTATGAATATCTGGGACCTGTAGTAACTAACAACAGAGACTGCCTGAAAGAGATAAAACAAAAAATTAGCAATAGCAACACAAAAATTAAATGCCATGAAGAACATGTGACACACTACCAGCAAGGCAATAAAATTAAATTACTGAGGATATGTACCTTCCCAAAAGCAACATATGGTTGTGAATCAGGGCAATCTCACAAATAGCAAGAATCCATTCGAAACAAAATGCTACAGAATAATCCTTAAGATATTTTGGATAATGAAAAAGAGCAATGAAAACATATTAAAAGACTTTAATATTAAAAAGAACTGGCTCATAAACACTATTCTACAGAGGACATTTAAATACTATGACTATGTCAAAAGACTCAGCGAGCTGGAAGAACAACAATGAAAGGGATGGTTCCTGGACGACACATTAGGAGCGAATGAAAAAGAAAGTGGTTTAGAGACATGAAGGAGACTTTGAACTTGACAACAGTAGATGTGAAAGAGCTGGCTAGATAGAGAAATTCTCTTAAATATGCTGTGGTGAATGCAATGTTTTCCAAAAGATATGTGGGAAACAGGCAACTAATTGCAGTGCTCCTGTAAAGCTGGTAGCAAAGAGCCAGTAGTGGGGTGTAGTGTACACTCCAAAGTATGGTGACAGCTTTACAAAAAAGGAACACAACAAAATACTGATGTTTTGGCCTGCGGCGTTCTTCAGAAGATGGGGACAACAACAAACGGTGAGGCACAGATATCTATAGCTACATGTCGGATGATGAAGTTAGGGGGAGGTGGACAGAGGGTTGAGAGATGGTATGATGAGATGAGAAAGAGGTGTGTCACATATTAGAGGATAGTTGAAGTGTTGAGATATAAAATCATAAGTATAGATATACAATGTAGAACTGAAAACTAAAAAATGAAGAATAAAAAGTATAAAGTATATTATATATTAGAATACATAAATATATATTGAAAATGAATTAGCTGGAGTGACTTGGTTGTTCTGGGTAAGAGAATGTACCCAAATATTAGGTAGAGACAAGCCACGTGGAAAATTGAGGGCAGTCGGGCGAGATACAGACCAGGGGTAGTAAAAGTGGCCAGACAACAAGGAGCAAAGCCGGGTGCTATAGGTGATAAATGGGTAAAAAGAAGAACAGTTACGTAGAGACGCATCAGTCAGACAAGGTCTGTGAACAAAGGCGGTGGGCGATAGATGAGGCAGTAGTACAATACAATAGCCTGAGTGAGACATGTCAGGGGGCAAACATACGATCAGGAGAGGGAAAAAGGGAAAGGCGCCAAAGTTAAGTTGCCTAATCAAGGGACTAGAACACTGAGGGAAGATAACCCAATTGGAGATAAGTAGCGAAGTTATGGAAATAAGGTCGGAGAGTAGCTGTAGACAAGTTGCACTAAACAGCAGAGAAATGGTGTACCAGAAGTAAATGGAGAAGTAGTGTACTAGGAGTAGATAAAGAGAGCTGGTATACTAAGAATGGATGTACTAGAAGTAAATAAATAGAGAAAAAAAATGGGGGGGGGGGTGGTTTGTCCTAGATTTATGGCAAAGGAGAAGTGGTGTACTAGAAGTGGAGATATAGAGTAGTATAAAGAACTGGTGTACTGGAAGTGGATTAATGGAGAGGTGGTGAGCCAGAAGTAGATTGATAGAGAAGGGGTCTATTAAAGCATACGTGACTTGATGATAATATTAATATATATATAAACTACTTTGGCAACATACAGCAACATAAATATCTGTTGTCGTCCTGTGAGATTATAACACCATATCTTTGAAGATTGGACACAGTGGTGGCTGAGCTGTTAAAGACCAGAAGCTTTCATATTCAATTACATAAGTGGCAAATATGTCAGCCAAATTAAGGACATTAAATGATGCATAATGCTCCCCACACAGAACACAAAAATCATCAGTGTGGACATCTAGAAATGAAAAACTTTATTCTTCATTCCATAGCATCAATGGTAGATAGTAGGCACTCTTTTGCTCACTGGCTGTCCTCTTCTGTTGGACGTTTCATCATCAAGTGCCATCAACGCAACGAAGCTTGGCTACCATGGAGTGCTATTCTGCTCTGTCTCTTGCTTTGATGGTGCAGGCTGTCATAGGCTGGTTTGTCCATCTTTTGATGTTACTTGTTCGTTTGATGTTTACAAGCTTTTATAGTAATTCACTCTATACATCTTTTTTTCATCATCACAGGCTGTTGCTTTTTTTATCATTTCTTGATAGCTGTGTGGATTGTTTAGTTGTTTCTATATATTTACATAGCCAAATCATGTAATAAAACACAGACAACTAAAATTGTATGAATAACCAACAACAACAAAAATCATGATTTGAACAGAGTTAAAGACACAAACATTCCCCCCCCCCCCCCCAATGCTACACTTGGTCTAGCCCTGTTACAACACACACACACATGTAAAACTGTACAACTAAAACAGTTCACAAAAACATAACTTGTGAAATGACAACTCTGAGAAAATATACTTTACCCTAACACAGTAGATCCATGAAAAGTCGGTCCAGCTAAATTTAAATCAAAGTCACCATTCAAATTAAAATAGTCTTTCTTGTAAGCACTTTTAACAGAGGCACTTTTCTCCCTGAACACACAAATAAAACAAACAGTGTCATTACATTGAATACTGAACTGGACATTAAATACAAATATTAAGTGAAAAGATTGGGAGCATGAAGTGATGTAAAAGTCAGTGAGAAAATAAATAATAATACACAATATATATAAGAATATATAATAGATACATAAAATATGATCCTCACAAAAATGCTGGAGAAACAATGGGGATATATAATGTTCAATAAAAAGATTGTAGTGAAAGAAATTATCATCAGTAATTACTCTTCTTCAGTGTGTGTCCTGATTATGTTTCTGTGGGTCGCTCCACAATGACTCACGTTCAAATGCTAAAACTTCTAAACAGCTATTTTGGTCTTCCTGCTGATTTCTTCCTTATTTCTGAAGTTGAGAAAGTATAAGAAAGGACTATTCTTGATTTCTTCTCCTCTTGATAATGTCCCTCAAATTTTCTGGAAGTATTTCAAGGGAAAATATCTAAATCTTAATATATGAGGTAATTAGAAAGTTATCAAGTTGTTAAAATAGGAAAGATTTAATAAATATAAGATATGGGGAAGGAACTGAGGGACTTCAGTCAATCAACAAACACAAACTTTAAATACTTCTTCTCTTCTTAGCGTTCATCCATTAAATGAAAAAGGAATGTTGTGCTGCTAGTTTTACAGCAAAGCCATGAAATCTGCAGCTTTCGGCCCGACACATCCGTCTGTCTTTGTCATGGGTAGATTTGCTTAACAATATTGCCTGAGAAGCAGTCATATTTGGCCTACTCTTTTTCACTTTCAACTATCAAGGGTTCTTTAACATGTGCAAGAGCACATGGGACATCCTGTTTTCCTCTGTTACCTGAGATGGCTAGACATCAAATCCCACTATCTTAGAGACCATGGGAGGGTAAAGCATTGAGGAAATCACAGATTCAAAGTGAAAAATTCCCACTGCCAGTGACAGGATTCGAATCTAGGACTTTTCTGTCCAGAGGCTAACATCATACCTCCCAGACCAGCCAGTCCATCAAGTTTGAAATAAATATTTATGATCTTTCTTTAACTTCGGAGCCAAGATAGCTCAGTGGTTAGTGAACTAAACTACAAAGGACAAAAGATTGGGTTTGATCCCAACCGATGGCTTCTGGGTTCATCCAGCCTTTAATGGGTACCGGATTTTTTTCTGGGTAAGTAAAGCGGCATGGGCGTAATACCGACCACATTACCCCAAAAATCATGTGCCGAAGGTCTGTAAAATTTATGGTCACTAACACCATATTCCCTATACGCCACTTGGCGTAATGGGGGTACTTTACTTTACTTTTTTTTTCTTTAACTTCTTTTTGACTGTTCATCTATGAAAAATCGCTTAACATACTAGCAACATGCTGATCATCTATTGCACTATCAATCAGAGGACCACAAGCTCCAAATCAGGATGCCTTTCATAATATGAATAGATATGAACAAGTTATCATTATATGCCTCAGAACAGGACACAATCGACTCCATAGTCACATGTATACAAAATTCAAGATCGGCACATCAACTACTTGTACATGTGGACAGGCACCCCAGACTGCTGAACACATACTTCAAGATTGCACTGAATATAGTAGACTGAGGAAAATCCATTTGCCCATAGATACAACACTACAGACAAAACTATATGGGCCACTGCAAGAATTACAAAAGACAGTAGAATTTATACAGAAAATGACACTGCAGATATAGACAATACTTCGGGTGAACGAAAGATAAATAGATAGATCTATTGCACTGATGTCTCTCATATTTTAGAAATTAACACAAATGTGTCTATTTGTATAACATTTTTAGTGTGTTAACATTAAATACAGACCTCTGCATTTGATAACAAACAAAAATTGTACCAACCCTGACTGTGGAGAAAATGTAACCTCAAAGCCTAAATCCAGTCCCTCTGCAACCTTGTCCTCTACTGAAACTTCTGCACTTAGCTCATTGTCTGTGTTCCACCTTTCTGTAAATGTTAAACCTGTTACGAAAATAATAGAAAAATACCTTTAATTTAACTAATAAAACATACTTGTAACAAAGCAATGTAACAGACAATCCAAGATTTGCAGTATTAATACTTTAAGATGGTTTTCACATATTACAAAGACATAGATTCTAAAATATACAAAACGACTCAATCTTTAAATAAATTGAAAACAACGTTTTAGTGAAATGAATCCACCATGGTGAAGTAATTATCTGCTATTGAGATGGGTCTGTGTTAAACCCCCTCTATCTATCTACCTACTGTCCTTTCGAGCCAAAGACGGCACATAGGGCAGAACTACAATCTCAAAAGCAGAAACCTTGCGTGCCAAAATGGCACATATTGCAGAGATCACTGCTTCCAAAACTTATGGTTCTGTTTCCATAACGATACTTTTTACAATGACAGCTTGTCAAGCCATCGATCAACAACACCCCCCCCCCCCCCCCCCCCCCCCTGCATAAGACAAATTTTTGGTAGCATCAACATGACCTCAAATTTCTCCTATCCTTGTAAAATTAGTACGAAAACTCTCCAAGTCTAGGTAATATGGGTGCCAACATTTATGGGGGGGGGGGGGGGGGGGGGGGGGAGAAAGAAGTAATGTGGCCTGGAATGGTACTAGACACATTACTTATAAATGTGACAAAGTCGAAAGAAAATATGGACACTAACACCATATAACTTATATGGTGCAAGGTATGATGGGTACTACTTTCCACAAAGCATAATAGGAATTTCTTTTTTATTATTATAAATTTTATTAACAATAACTGTGTATTAGTATTATAAAACAACTAAAAATGTAAAGAGAACTACTAAACACAATTAGAACATGACAAATGAAATTTTTGGGGCATGTTAAAAGACACAACAGCCTAATAAAAGTAATACTGGAAGGAAAAATACAAGGTTAAAGAGGCAGAGGCAAACCAAGACTAACATGGACGAGTAACATCAAAAGATGGACAAGTCAACCTATAACAGTCTGCACCTTCAAAGCAAGAGACAGAGTGGAATGGCGCTTCATGGTAGCCAACCTTTGATGCGGAGACAGCACTCAATGATGATGATGATGTATTTGTAAATAACAATAATGATAAGATGATAAAATAGGTGAAGACAGAGAACTACTAACCATAATCTGGCCATTTATGTTCACTCTCTAAACTTCCAGTTATTTTTCCAGTTTCCCTATTTGAGACAATGGATGCATTTAATTCAACTTCTTGCTGTGTTTTGGTTTTAGCATCAACCCTGAAGACATCCAAATCTGAAAAAGACAATTTGAAGTGGTTCATTTATTATGTCAAACCATAACAACCAATTGGTAGATAAATTAAAACAAGCTCAAGGTAGTGACATGACAAATAAGGCAAACAACACAAACAGATAAATGTAGTAACTATACATTATATCACTTTGAGAGGATAACAGCTGGTGGCAGAATGTAAAGCATTTCATTTTTTACATATCACTCCCAACAGTTCCCTTATAAACAAGTAAGCAAATAAAAAATGAGTAAGCATCTGCCTTATGTCATATTTCAGAACACAAATATTTTACAAATATTTATGATGACTTCTGGTCAAAATGCTGGATAGGCAGCAGGGACCATTGAGACTCAGTGTGAAAAGTGTTCCTTGTTGCAGTTTCCTCACTTTCCAAGTCCAGCTTGCTGCCGGAGCTACTGAGTTTAGTGCTCTATGGATACCGTGAACTGTGTTTTTCATCAAGATTATGTTTCAATATTACGATTGCTTATGGTAAATGATGGTATTGTATGACAAATGACAGTTCAGCTGCATTCACTTTCGGTGCAACTTGGCCTTATGTTTTTTGGCGTGTGCTATAGCTGCTAGGATGGGGACTGCAGCTGCCTTTCTTTGTCTGGATCCTTCAATGAGATGAGTTTTATTTCGGATGATTCCACTGACACGGGCGGTTAAGCAATTATGGATTTTAATTCATTTGCACTGATACCGGAGCCTTCAACTAACCATAAGCATAACAAATATTTTATAATTTTCAAAGTGTTGTGACAGTAATATTCATTTATTGAGCATCTCTTATGAAGAAAAATTGGTTAGATCAAGAAGAAATACTGTGTACATATAATCATATGACAAGTGATAACACAGAGACGTTTACAATAAAATGTGTGAACTTTTTTTTGTGATTCAGTATAAGAGACTTCAGCTAAATACTTTAAATGTGAATAAAGGAATGCAACAATCCCAACAAGCAGATGCCAGAATCAAAGAGGTGATAAATTAAGAAGAGATCCCCCATATAATGATCTGAAATACCAAGCTTGAGACTCTGGGGAAAAGACAAAGAGGAGATGAAAAATTATTTAACCATAATATAAAGTTATGGGAGATTTGCTTGCTGCTTGTTTGCGCTCGCCCGATGATGACTAAAGTATTCTAGAGTATTCGTAGACTGTAAAATTCCTCTTCGTCATCCGTCCTTAAAAGGACGTTAAGTGGAAATGTCTGTGTTGTGTTGTGGTTTGCAGTATAACTTATATTTGCGCCTTTCGGCCCAACACATCCGACTTCAGCACAACATTTTTGAGTACCGGGTTGTCTTCCCTCTTCGATCCCTGCTCGCTTGGCCAGACTAGACAGGTTAGTCTGTTACTGGAGGCACCGCTGAGAGGTGGAGCAGGGTCTGGATGGTTTTGGTTCATCGATCCTGGTGCAAGCCATCAGCTGTGGGTCGCTGACAACTTCCAGCTCTGGTGCTGGGAGGCACACCTTCACCTCCATGGGAGATTTTGCTGCCCTCTTAAAAAAAAATCTCACACGGTGTGAAAGTGCTTAATTGCCTTGTCAGTTATTGATTGTGGAGCAGAAGTATACTAGGTGAGTTGGCCTTAAAAAAAAAATAAATAAAAGGTAAAAGTACCTTAATAAACCATTACTGCCATAGGGTAATGGGGTATAGACCCACCACTTATCAATCTTTTGAGGTTGCGTGGCCTAGTGCTCTCTTCCTGGATGCCTGACCTTCCCTGGCCGATGGCCAGTTACCCACTTTTCTTCCCAGTATAGGAGTTATAACAAAGAAAAGAGAATTAAAGCATAAAGTTTGCATAACAGTACAAAAATTAGTAAAGCTGGTACTTAGAAAGAAATTGGCACAGATGCCAACTATTTTTGGGGAGTGATCAATAAGGAATCTTCTTCTTCTATGTTAATGACTCATTCAGTTATCTGTTTCAGGGTTTTGGTTGTACCACACAGTTTCTCCTCTAAAGTAGTGGGCATGGGCTAGGTTCTCCTCATCAAGTCTGTGTCCTGGGAGAAGTCTTGTAGAATGTGTTTTGCTGTCATACCAGCAGCACATACTGGTAATAACTATCTTGGAGTACAAGTGGCACCTCATTCTGTTGTGTCCAGCACAGAGGAAGAGTATGATAACTTTGTTTCTCCTTAACATCAAAAACCACTCATTAGATTTTGTGTGCTTTTGTTTCCACTTTGAATGGTATTGCACTTTAATGATAGATTTCACTTCTTCATAACTAAGATGGTCTTGTCGTACAAACGGCAATATTTCTTTTTGACAAGTCAAGTGTTGTGAATGATACGACCTTCCACTGTCTAGAGTTGATCTGTGATTTACGTCAACACATTGAGTGCCGTTCAATGGCCATCGTTGGAATTGTTTAGAACTATTTACATGTTACAACTCATTAATGTGGACTGCTCTGTCAAGTCAACTGAAGTTTTAACTTTAGGGAATTTGCACCGTGTTTAGTTCATTGTAGGCTGCATTCACTAGAGTAATCGGGAATCTGTGGGCACAGCTATTGTTGTGTGTGCTATGTCATCATAATGGCTCATCGTATATCCCTAGACCAGCCATATGCTAATGTTGAAAGGTGAAATGACGGATCTTTATTCATGACTTTCCAACACCGGGGTGACTCTCGGAGTTTCATGTTGGTCAGGAAGGATGTTGTCTAAATTCAAGAGGGCCACTGTGTAATCTAGGGTAGACATGCTTGCTGCCTGCTTGCTTGCTGCGATCGATGACTAAAAGAGTAGACATCTTCATCATCCACCCTTAAAAGGACGTTAAGTGGGCATGTCTGCATTGTGTTGTGGCTTGCAGTATAATTGTGATATTTGCGCCTTTAGGCTCAACATGAGACATCTGACTTCAGTTTATAATTTCACAAATTCACACTGCAGGGAGATCTTACGGTCTGCTGTTTTATGTGCGACAGGGATAATCCAACGACTAACTGTGTTTTAAAAGTTTGGAATTGGAGTAAAAAACGATGTCCTAACATCATCAAGTGCTATACATTTAAAAAAATATGACGATCATCATTTTCAGGAGGACGTGAACTTCTGGTAAATATGGTAGATAGGCAGCAGGAATCATTGAAGGCTATGTATGAAAAGTGTTCTTTGTTGCAGTTTCCTCATAATCCAAGTCCGGCTTGTTGCAGGAGCTACTGAGTTAGGTGCTCTGTGCACACCGTGAGCTGCATGTTTCATCCATTTTGATCACGTTTCGATATTCCAATTGTTTAAAATTAACAATGATATTGTATGACAAGGAACAGTTAGTTGGCTGTGTTCACTTTCTGTGCGGTTTCACCTTATGTCATCTGGCGTGTGCTGAGACTGCTATGATGGGGACTACAGCTACCTTTCTTTCTTTGGGAGATGAGTTAGTAATTCGGATGATTCCACTGGCATGGGAAGTTGAGCAATTATGGATTTTAATTCATTTGCAGTGATACCGGGACCTACCATAACCATAAGATGGTCTTGTAGTATTTTTGTTCCTTCATTGACTACTGTATCTGCATATTCAATTTCTTCTGTATTTCAATGTAACGGTATCCACTGGATGGTAACTTTCTGAAAATCATGGCACAGCTGCTCTAGGGTTGTCCTCAGGTTATCTAGTTCATTGTTGAGATCATGGGTGTTTTCAGTGCTGTTAGGACTGCTAGCACATTAGTCAGTATCACCAGTTTCATTGACATGCTAGTGTTTGGTGGCCAGTTTGGCTGCAGCTTTGAGAGCTTTAGCTTCAGCCTTATAATTGCTCAAGAATTTTCCTGTTGCTATGACTAGTTAGCTCTTTCAGGTTACTGAGTCTGAGAGTCACTCCCTTCCCCCTCCAGTGCTGGTGATATTTGTAGTAGAACTATCTGTGTACATATGGGACCAAGAATCCTGTGAATAGTTCTAATATACTTTTCTGCAACATGCTTTCTCTCCAGGTCTGTCTTGTGCCTTTTACCTTGAACCCCATTATATCTTCTTTGAGCTGTGGTAGTGTACGTCCCTGGAAGGTTTACTGCTGGTTTGATTTATGGGTTTTATTTTCTAGAGACATTACTGGAAGGAAACAATGAAGCACACAACTGACAGGAAACAAAGTAACATACAACTGACAGGAAACAAAGTAACATACAACTGACAGGAAACAAAGTAACATACAACTGACAGGAAACAAAGTAACATACAACTGACAGGAAACAAAGAAACATACAACTGACAGGAAACAAAGTAACATACAACTGACAGGAAACAAAGTAACATACAACTGACAGGAAACAAAGTAACATACAACTGACAGGAAACAAAGTAACATACAACTGACAGGAAACAAAGTAACATACAACTGACAAGAAACAAAGGAGCATATAAGTGACAGGAAACAAAGGAGTATCCAACTGAAAGGAAACAAAGGAGCATACAAAATAATGAAATGTGAATAGCACCAGTTTTGTCTTGGCTCCTTAATTATACTTGTTTTTCATGCCTGTCTTAATTGAGAAGAAGTAATTTGATCAATAAACATCACTTGATTGAATGATTATGATGAATAACCAACATCACTTGATTGAATGATTATGATGAATAACCAACATCACTTGATTGAATGATTATGATGAATAACCAACATCACTGAACTCCAGGCAAATCCTTCATGTTCAGTTTTAAATTCCAGCAGCCTGAGAGTGATAGGAACATCCATTTCTGTTGCATCCTTCAACAGATATGTAGACATTGTTTTCTGTACTACTCTCCTGCCCATGTGTAGGTGTTCCTCACTGATAACTTTGAGGTTAATACATCTGCTCTTTCATTTTCACAAGCCCTTCTATTGACCAAAATAAAGAGTCCACACTAGGTCCAGAAGTTTGTAGGTCTCTATATATGCCAAGTACCTACATTACAAATATTAATTTGAACTCTTCTTGTCATCAATTTAAAATCTGACTCTAATATAACTTTGTTTACTAAAGTGTTAGTTAAACATCTCAGAGCTGCAGTAGTTGCTTGCTTCCATTCGCCCGATGACTAAAGGAATATGTATCTTCATCATCTGCCCTTAAAAGGACGTTAAGTGGGCGTGTCTGCATTGTGTTGTAGTTTGCAGTATAATTGTGATATTTGCGCCTTTCATCCCAACACATGCGACTTCAGCATGAAATTTTTTAGTACCAGGTTGTCTTCCCTCTTCAATCTCTACTCGCTTGGCCAGATTAGACAGGTAAATCTGTTACTAGAGGCACCGTGGAGAGGTGGAGCAGAGTTTGGATGGTTCTGGTTCACCGATCCTGGTGCAAGCCATCAGCTTTGGGTCGCTGACAACTTTCAGCTCTGGTACTGTGAGGCGCGCCTTCACCTCTGCTGCACTAGTGACTCAGTCTCCATTCTCATACTTCAAGTGATAGAAGTATAATCTCAGTATTTCTTTAGGGTGCTGAAAAGCAGGCGAAGATCAACTAGGAAATTGTTTACCATCTTCAAGAGACCAATTTAAAAGATCTTTACTTCAATTATTCAGGAAATATGTATCAAGCATTAAACATTAATTGCAATATCCCTTGATAAAAATACACATTAAATATAACTTACGATATCCCTTGGTGAAAATTTCTTTTGCAGCTTTTCCCAAATCAGCAAATGATGGAGGGGCCATGGCTAGGAGAAATAGATTAATAAAATAAACGTATATATGTTATAATTTCTTAAAGAAGTAAGGTAAAATAAGTGAACAGTATAAAAAATTATGTACTGCTTGTGAATCATAATTTATAAACTGGTATTTGATTCTTTTAATTAAATTATCTTTATGCCCCATTCTGCCGTGAGTTAACTTCTCAAGCCTGCTCCAAGTGATGCCATTCTCTTTAAGTTCATTATCAACCATTCTTCTTTTCTCCATGTCTAGTTTGGTCTTTTTGTGGTTCATTTACCCCAGCTATGATTATGTGAAGAGCTATTCTTGAAGGGTTTTTGAAGGCATTCAGAGACCATCACCTACTCATAACCATCCTCTTTTCAGGACTACTGTAGTGATACCTCTATATAAGCTTTGATTTAGAGATCTTTACTAAAGATAGTAATAGGAAAGAAAACATCCAGTATTCTATGGAGGCATTTCTTTTTGTTAAAAAAAAACAAAACTTCTAGTTTGGGACAGATAGATTTTATGAACGTCAAAGGTTCTGTTAAAAAAATATAATGTTCTTATTGTATTAGTTTTTAAGATACAGATTGTCCTGATTCAGTAAGTCTTTAAATGTCCTTAAGCAACATTTACTGATATTATATGTCTATTATTACCTTTTATGGACAGTAAAAAAGGAACATGAAAGGTCTCAGCCTCAACAGTAAGAAGAAAGAAATGAGGGTCACATCAAAAGAAACAACCCTCCCCATCACACAGAATAAAAGTAAGTAGAATACATCTGAACATGTGCAGACGCTTGGGCACAATAATAAAATTCAACAGAAGATACACCACAGAAATAGAACAGACTAGCACAAGACAAAGTTGCAATTAAGAAAATTAAAACATCATGAGCAGCAAAGTCTATGTCAATAGAAGTGAGAAAGAGAGTTCCTCAGTGCTACATAGAGCCAAAACTCACTATGGAAGTGAATCATGGACAGCAGATACACAAATAAAAAGACAATTAGAGGCCACTGAGATGGGATTTCTGTGAAGAATTTTGAGAGTTCCCTGGGCAGTCAAAAAGACCAATGAGGAAGTTCTCAATGAGGCCAACACAAAAAGAGTTCCTAAAAACAACTGACTTTTCTGTCACACCATGAGAAGATGAAAGTTGGAGTACTTGGCTACAACTGGCAAAATACAGGGTAAAATAGATTGGGAACAACAAAGTCAGAAGATAGTAAATAGCTTAGTGTCACAGCAAAGTAAGCAGTCAATGACAGAATCAACATGATGTACTTAATGACAAAGAATTCTGAAAGGGCATGATAATGATGATGATCGACAGTACAAGCAAAATAACTAATATAGTTTACTTTTGATGTAACAACAGCCACTATTTTTTGGTAGCAGGAAATCTAGAGTGCTCAATAGCTTAAGTTAAAGTACAAGACTTGAATCGGCGTCTTAGCACACAAGTTTTTACCCATGTGTGTTCGGCCACTTATCCAGAAATGTTCAGAGACTTCTGGATAGTGTCGCTTCAAGCATTGAAACTCATGATGTGAGGCAGCATTCCTCACCATCCCAGAGTACTACCCTGGTACCCATTTCTTCCAGCGACTGGGTCGACTGCAGGGGTATTTTTTTTTCCCAACCACAAGTACAACTCACACTGCTTCCAGTGGGAATCGAACACGGGTTGTCCAAACGATGGTAGCCCAGTCAGGTGGTTTTCCCAACTAGGCTACCGAGGTCTCCTTGGTGGTCAAAAGCCTCAAACAGACAGCATAGGGACATGGTAGTCCAGGATATCAGAGACGTCGAGGAAAACAAACATGTGCAAATGGCAGCACAATAGGTGCAACAAGGCGAATGGACAACATGGGATGAAACCTTGCAGAAGATGCTAACATGGAATGTCATGTGGCATATGGCACTGCTGCGGCTCAGCTATATAATCAAATCTATGTATGACCTTCTACAATCAGCCTGTAATCTTGTGAAGTGGAGAAAGACAGATGACAATCGATGTCCTCTTTTTAATGGAAGACAGATGATGGAGCATGTTCTTTTCTCATGCAAGACAGCACTTGGCTAAAGGCAGTATATGAGGTGTCACAACAAAGTGCTGCATGAACTGGCTGCCATCGTGGATGAGGCATGGATGATGGCCAACACTAAAGTTCGACCAACTACAACAAACACCTGTTTGTTTAGAGCTGGACAGACCACACGCTCCAAGCAAAACAACTGGAATGACTCAACGATCCTGGACATAGTAAATGACTGGGAAATGGCTGTAGACTTTCCAGGGTGAGGGAAGTACCAGAGTGCACCGAGAGATCTAAATGCATACAAACATTGCACTACTTTACATATCAGATATGACTGACGTCATCTTAAAAGAGTTCACAGTGAGATTCCGAAGAGAGGAACAACATATATTTAAACTTGCCAAATACAAGGATCTTGACACCGAGCTGAAACAGCAGGGGTTGCAGGTTAGAGTGTTGCTGTGGAAATTAGTGCCATAGGACTCATGACCTCATCCCTCAACGACCTATTAAAGAGGCTAGGAATTAAGGGGGAAATGTGAACAAAACAATGAAGGATATTGCTGAGTCGGCCAAAAGAGCATCATGCTGGCAAAACCGAGACATATCAACAATCTCAAAATAATCGGATGTTCAGACAATTAGACAACTAATTTACACATCGACCACTCTTGACTCCCACGTAAGTCAACAGCATAGCGACAGCTTAATCCTGGAATATCCAAGGTGCGGATGATAAGCAATAAATTACATCATCAACCATAGGTGAGCTGCACCAGACATAATACCGACAGCTCAAAGGAATGAAGTTCCCAGCCCAATCTATCTTTATCACCTATTATCAGTTTCTGATCCTCTCCTTCCTGCCGAATTAACACCATGCCAAAGAACCTTGTTCGCGCGTCTGCTAAAAGGACATTGCAATTACATGATTAGACAGCTGCCACTACAAAGAGGACATCGATGAGCTGGGTTAAAGCTAAGACAAGTAAGTATCCCACGCTGGTAGAAACCATAGATTCGACCAGAAGTGTTGCGCAGAGTAAGTGTAGTTATTTTGTGCAGAGTATATTTTGCAAACTTTAGACTCAATGCAGGAGGTCGACGTCTGGTAGTCATTACTCAAGCAAGCCCACCTCCCTTAGAGTGTCAAAAAAGCTAGAGGGCCAAAACACTTGCTCGATGGGTCATTTTTCTGATGATCAGATTACCTCCTGCTGCGAAGTTCTGTATAAAGAGTTTCCTATTACATGGATGACAGCAGAGACCCTGGAGAAAACTAAAGAAAGAAAGAACAAGAAAGCAGACATAAATAAAAGCAAAATAAGAAATACTAAGACCAAGGCACAGGAAACTTACACAGAGGTGAACAAAGAATTGAGAAGATGCATTGAAATGGATAAGAGGAAATATATAGATGAACTAGCTAAAGAGGCAGTGGAGGTGGCAAACGAAGGAAATATGAAAGAACTGTACAACAGCACATAGAAATTAAGCAGAATGTACAAACAGATCAAAGGCTTTATTAAAGATTTTAAAAAAGGAAATCTGCTTAGTAATATATGGGAATAAATGAAGAGATGAAATGAGCAATTTGAAGAACTCTTGAACTGACCTGGCTCAAATAAACCTCAAAATATATAATACTAGCAGGGGAAACGTTGCAAATTAGCTGTGTAAAGCCAAGAAAGGAAGAAATCATGAATGTCATCAAGCTATCAAAAATGGTAAAGCCACAGGATGAGATGAAATTCCTTTAGAAGTCATCATAGCAGATATTAACACCTCTACCAAGATGTTACTTTAACCTACTGGATAAAATATGGGAGAGGGAAGAAATGCCTAAAGACTGGAAAGAAGGTTATATGATCAAACTACCAAAGAAAGGAAGTTTACAGGAGTGGACAAATTATAGGGGAATTATGCTGCTATCAGTGCCAGAAAAAATATTAAGCAGAATCATTTTGCAGAGACCTAAAGAGGCCATAGAGAAACATTTCAGAGATGAACTAGCAGGTTTTAGGAACCCAGATAGATCATGCACTGATCAAATAATTACCTTACATATATTGAACAAAGTTTGGAACTACAGTCCCCAATTTATATCGCAGATTCAAAGATTATGAAAGATTACACATTTGATAGATCAGACAGAGGAATGCTTTGGAAGTTGCTAAGTCAATCCCCACAAAGTGTATTAACCTGATAAAAACAATGTATGAAGGAACGGAATGTAGTATAGTGCACAAACGGCAGCTAACAGAAGCATTTGAAATAAGAACAGGAGTAAGGGATGCCTTTTATCTTCATTTCTCTTTCTGCTGGCTATAGATTGGATTATGAGAATAACACAGAACAACAGAAAAGGAATCCAGTGATCACTGACCAAGCGACTTGATGACTTAGTCTTTGCTGATGACATAGCTCTCCTATCACACAATCATCAACAAATGCAGGATAAAAATGAGCATGGGATCAAAGCAAAGAAATGCATGCATAAAAATACGAAGCTGCAGTAAAGCTGATTGTAAAGGAGAAATGAAACAAATAAAAAAAATGGTATGGTTAAAGCTTTACATAATTAATGGATGACACAAATTTGAACAACGTTTCAGCTCAATAGGCCTTCAGCAGGAACAATGAACAACACACACAGAGATATGATAAGTAAATAAAATTAGCCCTACATAGCTAACTAATAATGAAGTGTCTAAAACAAAATAATTTCAAACTTGAATGAGAAATAAACATAAAAATGTCACCCTTGCATATTCCACTGTGGTCAGAAGGAAAATGAACGAGGGCTTGTCTGCACAGGATAAGTAGTTGACCACCTAGTGAGAGGGCCAAAATACAGGTAGAAGGGTTCTAAAAATATATGGAGGGATATTGAAATAGGCTACCTCAACTATAACAGCCACAGGCAATGTCTATACATATCTACGTATATACAACTGTGCGAGAACACAGACCTGTATAAATATATATATATATATACACATACACACACACACATATATATATATATAATATACACCCACATATATATATAGGGCCAAAGTGCCCACACCTAGGTTCATGTGCACACACAAAGAATAGACCAGAAGAATACAGGGTAACCAAAAGGAGGAAATAGTGAGATGTCTCAGAGTGGGGTTCACTAAGAACATGTAAAAGGTAAGGTACCATGTAGTGCAGGTGGAAAGGATTTCACCTTTGCTCAAAAGTAAGAAGCCCAGACACAAGAGATATAGGGGACCACCGAAGTGTCACAGTGTGGTCTAGTAGAGGAGAGCTGTGAATAGCATAGCACGTGGATATACTAATGTGCTCAAAGTAAGCCCAAACATGAGCAAATAGTAGAGTATGCAATAGGGAAGAAACAGCTACTGGGAAACTTTGCATATGAGATACATTAATGCCTCATGGAGTCAGCGAACCCAAATGGACTAAAAGGCGATTCTCCAAGGTGAACCGCCTGTGATTGCCGGAGGGCAAAGGACAATACCAGTGATACAGATGTAGTTTTTGCCCTTGTGGTCTGAGGAATTGAAATGAGACACCACAGGAGTATTCTGTTAAACATCCCGAAGGTGTTCACAAAATCTTTCCACTAAATGTCTCCCAGACTCGCAAATAAGTCATGTGACATCGTTGGCATAAATGGTATTGCATGACGCACATTAAACCATCCTTGATCTCAAACCGTTCGTTAAGTAATAAGATAGAGTTGGTGCAGAGCACCTAAGCACAAGTAATACAGTTACGTTCACAGGGGACAGTACCCAAGTGTTTATTGTCAGAGAGAGGGAGACGGTTCCTGGCCAGAGTTTCTCTCAAATTCTTGTCACATTTGAAGGTGACCATAGGGGGATCGCGGAAAGAGTAGAGAATGGAAAGGTTACGGTTGAGTATTCTCACAGAAGCCAAGTTATGAAGATGATAGGGGAGGGTGAGTTTTGTTCTCTCAGAGTTCAGGGAGGGAGGGGGCAGTTGGTATGAGTGAGTGCCTCAGGATGAGTGATAAGAAGGATTCGTTTGAAAGCAGATTGGAGGATTGAATCTGGATAAAGCCGGCAGCTAAAGAAGCCTAACATAAGGTGAGCCTGTTGAAGAAAATCCTGGTCATCCTGGCAGATATGAAGAAGATGCAATAACTGAGAAAATGGAATAGAATCATGACATGAAGGTGAATGTGATGAAGTATAGAGAAGGTAACTATGGGCGTCTGTGGGTTTATAGAAAACCGAGGTGTGGAGGCCAAAAGTGCCCAAGGAAACAATAAAGTTCAAAATGGTAACAGAGGAAGATACAAGATGAAACCTTGATGATTTTGTGATAGCTGCCGATGTATTGTATGAAGTTGATAAAACGTGCTAACTTGATGAGAGATCACAACAGCTGGGCTGAAAATAAATAGAGATAAGACCAAAATCATAACAAATAGCACAGCTGGCTATAACCAAATAACAAAAGGAGAAATACCTCTACTAGATGTAGAATATTACATATTTCTGGGCAGTGATATAAACAATAAAGAAGGAACAGAGAATGATACCAAAATAAGGATACAAAAAACAAGAGAGGCCTTTATTGCACTAGAAAACATAGAAATTCAAAGCAATTAGGTTAAATACAAAAACAAAAATTGTAAACTCCAATGTTAAGTCAGTCCTATTATATAACTGTGAAACATGGAGAACAAGAATGACAATCAAAGATACAGACCTCCACTAATGATGCTTACGCAGAATAAAAGGATGGAAATGGCAGGACAAAATCACCAACTTTGAACTATGGAAAAGTACTAGTCAACTACCAGTGGATAAAGAGATACAATGAAGATGATCGCACAAGATAGGATACGCACTGCAGAAACCAAAAGAGAGTATTACACAAATGGCCCTTTTTGGAATCCCAAGGGGAAGAGACAAAGAGGAAGATTGAAATATTCTAGGAGGAGACAGATGGAAACAGAAATGAAGATGATGGGGAAGACATGGAATGATCTTAAAAGAATGGCAAGAAACAGAACGGTTTGGAAATCATTTGTTGAAGACATATGCTCCACGGGGAGCTGAAAGGAAGAAGAAGAATTATTTTATTATTGCTCTCTCTCTCTCTCCCTGAGTCTCTCCTCTCCATAAATGTTTTTCTTCAGACTAAACTACTTTAACTAAAACTCTGCCTTAAATTGTGAACTAAACTTTCAAAAAGTAAAATCTCACTTGTGAGAACTAACAACACCACCTATGTGATGTCCTATCCTATAACAATAGCTTAGTAATAAGTCACAGCACTTAAAAACAAACTTGAAACTACCAACTGAACTAACTCTTAGAGTCTTACTAACAACACCCCAACGTTGTCGGTGTTGTACAATTATAATGAATGATGAATGTTAATTTACTGAATTAAATTGTAATTATATATATTTGCAATATGTGGATGACATAGTCTTAATAGCAGATCTTAATAGATAAAGAACTAAATGAAATGACAGATATAATAGTAAAAGAAAGTAACAAGAAAGGTCTCAAACTGAATAGTGAGAAAACAGAAGTAATGGTCGAATTGAAGAAACAATCATCACCATCATGCAGCATAAAAATAAACAAGGCAAATCTGGAACAAGTGCAACGTTTCAAATACTTGGGCACAATAATAACATCAGATGGAAGATGCACCACAGAAATAAAAAGCACCACAAAAAGGGAGCTCCTAAAAAAACATCAGGAAGGAACAAACAACATATTTTGGGCACATTATGAGAAGAGGAAAGTTGGAATACCTGGTTACAGCTGGCAAAATACAGGGAAAGAGAGATCGCGGACAACAACGATAGCTTGGTGTCTTCATGGCATGGAAAACATAAAACAGTCAGTCAACAACAACATAACTCAACTGATAAAGTAAAGATGCACACTACAACTACACAGTGGATGGATGGAGAAGGTTGTGGAAGGACATGATCGCCTACGCCAACCGGTACACATGATATGACGATGATAAAATTTTAATTTACTTTTACTTTTCTTTCAATTTCAATAATTGTTCAATTCATTTCCCGTCTATTTTGAGTGACTGACTAAATTAAAACGTAAAACAAACTCATTTTTGAGTGACTTTCTACTTTCTAATTCTTTGATGACTTTGGTACCACATCGCGTAGGACGTAGAGTCGTTTAATTTTTCGTTTGCAAGCAGTTAAATAAAATAATTATTTAATAATATGGATTATTTCTATTTAACACACTGATATCATAAATTAGTGCATAAATACAAGTGCATTTTGACAAATTGTTGTTAATCAAATTAGCAGACTTGCACAAACATCAGATAAGAAGAAGACAACTAACCGGCTTCTTACCGGACACTTCTGTTTCTCAGGACCACAACAAGGTCAACTAAAAAGTGTCCTGCGAGGCAGTGACACCGAAACGAGATTCGCGATATCATTAATATATAATAATCATCATAATAGTTCTAATAATAATAATAACAACAATAAGAGCTCTCTTTATAACGTTGTTATTCGATTTAAATTTATTTTAAATGTGTGAAAAATTTATGTTATTAATAAATAAAAGTAAGAACAAATTGATTATAATTTATAAAATTATCCGAACAATGTGTTTTGTTTAAATTTCTTCGCCTAGGAGAAATATATATAATATATATATATATATATATATATATATATATATTAGAGAGAGAGAGAGAGAAAGAGAGAGAGAGAAGGGAGGGGGGATCATTGCGCGCATCCTATTTGTGTGGTGTAAATTATCGAAGAGAACGACCGCAATTGATAATTTTTTAAATATATATTTAATAAGAAAGAAAAAGAATACACACAAAATAGTCAGTTAAAATATGAGTAAAAAAAAAGTGCAAAAGAAGGTTACAAAAAAAAACTCTTTCTTCTTCATTTCTTCTTCTTCTTTCCTTTGCCTTTCAGTGTTGAGGGGAGATTTAATTTGGGCTCTTTTGCTTTTCTGTTTGCCTCTGCTGCTGTTATGTTTCCTAGTGCTTGTAATATTCCACCGATCCATCATTTTCGTGGTCGACCCTTGGTCTGGTGTTCACGTAACGTTTATTGTGGGCTCGTGTTGTGTTTTGATATTTCTGCCTGGTCACGTGGCCAAACCAATTTATCTGTTATTTCTTTATATATACTATGGCGGGGGTTATTCCTAGCATTTTTCTCAGTTCTTCATTTCTGATCTTGTCTCTCAGGCTGTTACTTGTCATTCGTCTAACACACTTCACCTCAGTAGAGATTATCTTTCTTATTGTTCTTGCATCTAGGATCTATGAAAAACTCAACAGTGACACTAAAGTGAAAGCATTTAGTGACTAAAGAACATGATACAATCTATGTCATGACATTACTTAACGTATTACAATTTGATGATTTTACCTTAGGCCTACTGTGACTCGGATAAAAACAGTCAGGGACCGATAAATGTTAATGTCAGCATTACAAAGTTGGATAAGTTCCCATTTCAACTAAAAGAATTGTTCATCATCATGAAGTGCCAGACCGACTGTAAAAGGGGATCTTTGACTTCCACAATGTTGTTCTTGGTGCATGTATCAGTTCTGTTGTTGACTTCTTACCGTGACACGATACCAAATTATTTATCTAGTCTTTGTCATCCGTGATCACCTCTTTCCTTTTATTAAAAATGTTGACGGTTGTAACAAAATAATCCGAACTTTTCTCCTCTCATGGCATACACGAAAATAAGTCTATCTGATGTTATTTTTTTCCCCCGAAAGCTCTTTTCTAGCGTTGGCCTTTGTAAAGAATGTCATCGTTGGTCTTTTAAAAGTCAAGGGAACTTTCAATATTATTCAGGGAAATCCCATTTCAGTAGCGACTGTGTGTCTGTTCATCTCTGACAAGTTAGTAGAAATAGAAGAAACAAAACACATCTACCCCGTAATTATCGCAATTATTTCTGATGTGTCGGGTCGATGCAGGTTAGATATTTGCAAATATTGCAATATCAATGTCAACTCAAAACTGTAACACAACGTATTAAACGTCCTATTTTAGCGCGGAACAAGGAAAAAAAAAAGAGGCGTGCGTTTTCTAACAGCTCGAATGAACAAATTATTAAAGTAAAGTTTGGGAGAAAAACGTCCGAAGTAAAACATACACCAAACGGGGAATAGCAACACATAATTTCATAACTCGACTGTCACGTAAATCATTGAAATATATCGACAAGAGCTGAAGTATAAAAACGTCTGCACGTAGCCGCCATGACATTCATATTGAAAAAGAAGAAGCGTGCGTTTCTAACAGTTCGAATAAAGAAATTGTAAAACATTAAATAAAAAAAAAAAATTCCCGTGCCGGGGATCGAACCCGGGCCGCCTGGGTGAAAGCCAGGAATCCTAACCACTAGACCACACGGGAGGTTAATATCTCTTATCGCCCTGAGAAAACTGCTCTAACTTCAAATGTATCCGCCAGTGCTACTCCATTGTACTCAAGCTGTGGTGTTTAGTTGTGTATGTTGTACCTTTGAGCAGATGTCATTCTCTAGCTAACGTTAGCCCATGCAAGTATATGCACAACCGCAGGAGAGGAATTTAGTAAAAAGGAACAGTACAATGTGTGGTTAATAACATTCAATGAACTCACCTGAATGAACATTCAAACAATCTTCATTCCAACGTTGTGCTACCAATGCCAGACCATGATACTCTAGATTTAAAAAAAAAACAATAAGCTAATTAATAACCACTCATCATCATCATCAGCATCGTGTGCCTTCTCCGCAACGAAGGTTGGCTACCATGGATCGCCATTCTACTCTGTTTCCTGCTTTGATGGTGCAGGCTGACATAGATTGACTTGTCCATCTTTTGATGTTACTCATCCATGTTAGTCTTGGTCTGTCTCTGCCTCTTTTACCTTGTATTTTTCCTCCCAATATTACTTTTAGTAGGCTGTAGTAACCACTACCGAGATAAAATGTGTTAGACGAATGACAGGAGATAGGATCAGAAATTAGAAAAAAAAAGCTAGGAATAATCCCCGCCATAGAATCATAGAATAAAAAAGTAGCAACAGAAAAAATTGTTTGGCCACGTGATAAGACATCATCATCAACATCGAGTGCCGTCTCCGCAACGAAGGTTGGCTACCATGGAGCGCGATTCTGCTCTGTCTCTTGCTTTGATGGTGCAGGTTGTCATAGGCTGATTTGTCTAATGTCTATAAACACTAGGAAACATAAAAGCAGCAGAGTCAAATAAAAGAGCAAAAGACGGCAAATGATGTATCTTCTCGACGCTGAAAGGCAAATGAGGAGTTCTGTAAAGCTGTCACCAAATCTTATGGGAGTGTACGTCACACCCCACTACTGGCTCCTTGCTTCCAGCTTTACCGCAGCACTGCATTTATTTGCCAGTTCCCCATTACTTAACGTATTACAATTTGATAATTTTACCTTAGGCCTACTGTGACTCGGATAAAAAGTCAGGGACCGATAAATGTTAATGTCAGCATTCCAAAGTTGGATAAGCTCCCATTTCAACTAAAAGAGTTGTTCATCATCATAATGTGCCAGACCGACTGTAGAAGGTGATCTTGGACTTTCACAATTCTGTCCTTGGTGCATGTATCAATTCTGTTGTTGTCTGCTTACCGTGACACGATACCAAATTATTTATCTAGTCTTTGTCATCCGTGATCACCCTTTCCTTTATTTAAAATGTTGTCGATTGTAACAAAATAATCCCAACTTTCCTCTTCTCATGACATACACAAAAAAACGTCAGTACTTTCTTTCTGATGTTATTTCTTTTTTTCCGAAAGCTATTTTTTAGTGTTGGCCTTGTTGAGAATGTCATCGTTGGTCTGGTTCAAGGAACTCTCAATATTGCTCGGAGAAAAACCATTTCAGTAGCGTCTGTGTCTGTTCGTTTCTTGTTGTTCAGGAATCGGTAAGTGTGAGTGATCTCAGTTCTGAAAAGTTGTAGAAATGGAAGAAACAAGACACATCAACCACGTAATTACCGCGCTGATTTCTGATTTGTCGGGTCGATGGAGGTATTGGCAAATATTGCTATATCAATGAAAACTCAAAATTGAGACACAGCGTACAGATCGTCCTATTTTCATCATCATCATCATCATCGAGTGCCTTCTCCGCAACGAAGGTTGGCTACCATGGATCGCCATTCTATTCTGTTTCTTGCTTTGATGGTGCAGGCTGTCATAGATTGACTTGTTCATCTTTTGATGTTACTCGTCCATGTTAGTCTTGATCTGCCTCTGCCTCTGCCTCTTTTACCTTGTATTTTCCCTTCCAATATTACTTTTAGTAAGTTGTTGTGTCTTTTAACGTGCCCCAAAAATTTCATTTGTCTTGTCTTAATTGTATTTAGTAGTTCTCTTTTTATTTTCAATTGTTTTAAAACTTCATAGTTCGTTTTCTTTTCTTTCCATTCATTTCTACCTATTCTTCTATAAATCCACATTTCAAAGTCTTCAATTTTCTGTTCTGTTTTCTTGTCTAATGTCCATGTTTCTGCACTATACATGAATATTGAGAAGATGTAACATTTTGCCATTCTTAGTTTCAGCCCTGCTGATATTTGTTTTGTTGTTAGTATATTTTTCATGGCATTAAAATTACTTTTTGCCATACCTATTCTTTTGCTTATTTCAATTTTGCATTTTCCATCATTGGTTATAGTATGTCCCAGGTAGTTGTAGCTCTGGACTGTCTCCAGATGTATTCCCTCAACTGTGATAATTGTAGGTCTTGAGAATTTTCTTTGTTTATGATCATAGTTTGAGTCTTTTTGATATTCATATTTAGTCCATATTTTTTGCTTGTTATGTTTATCACATTAAGCAATTGTTGTAGATATTTAGGATTTTCTGCTAGTAGAACAGTATCATCAGCACACCTTAGGTTATTGATTATCTTTCCATTAATGTTTAGGCCTGGCATCTCTATGATGTTTTTTAAAGATTTGTGACCTTTTCCTCAGGATTTTCTCTTCTGTACTGCTCAATCCCCTCTTCTAGCAGCTTCTGATATGTGTTCTTTACTTGTACAGTATAAGTTTCTTTTACATATTTCTGGTTTAGCGTTGTTATATCTATTGGTGTTGCTGAATTAGTTGTTTGTTTCTTTCTCTTTAATTTGATTTTCATTTTTATCATTACAGGATTGTGATCTGAATTAATATCTGCTCCTGGGTAGGTTTTGGCTTTTTGACGCTGTTCCGGAATCTGTCTTTTTTCATTATGTAATCTATTTTATGCCTCGTCTTGTCTCCAGGGCTTTTCTATGTGTATAATTTCCTTTTCTCTTGCTCAAAGAAGGTGTTACATATAATCAGTCTGTTTTCTTCACAAAATTGTATTAATCTTTCTCCTCTGTTATTCCTTTTTCCGAGACCATGATTTCCTATAATGGTCTTATATTTACCTTTCCTACTTTAACGTTCACATCACCCATTATAATCAAAATGTCTGATGATTTCACTTGCTTCATAACTGTGTTTAGATCTTCATAGTATGCTTCTATTTGTTTGTCTGTATAGTTTTGAGTAGGTGCGTATGTCTGTATTATTGCTATGTCAAATGGTTTTGCCTTTATTTTTAATAGTATAATCCTATCATTGTATGTCCAGTGGGCATTTATATATTTTTGTAGCTCTCGTTTTATTAGAATGCCTACTCCTCTTTGATGTTCTGTTGTGTTACCTGAATATATAAATGTATATTTATCGTCTTGTATGTATCCACTTTTCTTCCATCTTGTTTCTGATATGCCTAAGATATCTATGTTTATTTGCTCTGCTTCTACCATTAGATTTTCTAATTTACCTTGTTGGTATAAGGTCCTAACATTCCATGTAGCTATTTTTAATTCGTTCTTAAAACAATAGTTAGAATTTCTCTCCACGGCTTTCTTTGGAATGTTACGTGATGAGGCTACAATCTCTTTCACTGTGGTCTGCCATATTCGTCTTTCGTGTTCTGAATATGCCTCATGAGTAGTATAGCAGGAAGGATTTGGATATTATTTAGGCGCTAAATTAACAAAGATATATAGTGTGGTGCGCAGCGCACCACATGTACACGAGAGACAGGGGGAGTTAACCGTGACATTTCGTGTCGGGATGTTGACCTCTAGTCCCGGTGACGCCGGAAGTGCGCTGTTTATGTCTGGTGTGTGCTGACTTTGGAGCGCTTGGTGTACTTGAGCGATAGTGATAGGTTAGTAGATTATACAACATCAGGTTTCTCATAATGAGGTTTCTTCTGGGCGCCTAATGTACTGTAGGCGCAGGGGGAGTTAACGGTGACATTTCGTGTCGGGATGTTGACTGGGGGTGTCTGTCGGCGTGACCTCGGCGCTCCGTATTTTAAAAATTCCGAATTATTTTTGAACTGTGACATTTCGTGTCGGGATGTTGACTGGGGGTGTCTGTCGGCGTGACCTCGGCGCTCCGTATTTTAAAAATTCCGAATTATTTTAAAAAATTAATCTCCATCTGATTTCGAACACGGGTCTACGGCGTGCCAGGCCAGACACTTACCACTATGCTACAGGCGATTACAGAATTAGAGGCTGAATGAGACAGGTGAATCGTGAGGCTTTTGTTGGTGCCTGACAGCTAGCTAGTAGTAGAGAAAGATTGACCCGCATTTAGGCGCTAAATTAACGAAGATATATAGGGCAGCGCCCCGCGCGCATAACGCGTGCCGCGCAGGGGGAGTTAACCGTGACATTTCATGTCGGGATGCCCGGTGACCTCTCGTTGACCTCTCAACCTCTCGGCGCCATGGTCGGGGTGAGCTCTCCCAGTAGGGGACCTGTTATGATCAAAGACCCTATTTCTCTGTGAAATTTCTCACTTGGGTAACTTAAGCTGGTCTAGCCGTCTAACAGAGAGACAGTAAATTAATGTACTTTTGCTATTCTATTACTGTAGTGTTTTTTTTTTTTTTTTTTTTTTGTAGTGGTTGTAGTAATAGTAGTAGTAGTTAAACTACTACTTTTTTTTTCATGTATAGTAGAGAGACGGTAGAGTCTTATAGTTATTTTTATGCATGACAACTTTAATGTATCTATAAAATTCATTTTGAAATATATTTAACCCGTGGAAACATCAGCATCATGAGACTTATTAATGTCCAAATTGACCGCTTGTTCATAACACGGATACGACAGCGATGATGACTTTAACGGGTACACAATCAAAGATCCCGTGGGTTTTGTTTTAGTCGATAACAACTTTTGAAATAGTAGCTGACAACTTTTGTATTAGCAGATGACAGCTTTCAATGACTGTTTACATGCTATGTCATTGTAGCAGTCATGTATGTCATGTCGAGGTAGTAGACACGTATGTCATGTCATTGTAACAGTCATGTCAATGTAACAGTCATTTCGTTGTAATAGTCAGCTCGTTGTAACAGTCACGTGTGTCATGTCGTTTTATCAGAGACGTATGGTATGTCGTTGTAACAGTCATTTCGTTGTAATAGGCATCTCGTTGTAACAGTCACGTATGGCATGTCGTTTTATCAGACACGTATGGTATGTCGTTGTAACAGACATGTTGTTGTATCAGTCATGTCGATGTAGTAGACACGTATGTCATGTCATTGTAACAGTCATGTCAATGTAACAGTCATGTCAATGTAACAGGCATTTCGTTGTAATAGTCATCTCGTTGTAACAGTCACGTATGTCATGTCGTTCTATCAGACACGTATGGTATGTCGTTGTAAAAGACACGTCGTTGTATCAGCGATGTCGATGTAGTAGACACGTATGTCATGTCATTGTAAAAGTCATGTCAATGTAACAGTCATGTCAATGTAACAGGCATTTCGTTGTAATAGTCATCTCGTTGTAACAGTCACGTATGTCATGTCGTTTTATCAGACACGTATGGTATGTCGTTGTAACAGACATGTCGTTGTATCAGTCATGTCGATGTAGTAGACACGTATATCATGTCATTGTAACAGACACGTATGGTATGTCGTTGTAACAGACATGTCGTTGTATCAGGCATGTCGATGTAGTAGACACGTATGTCATGTCATTGTAACAGTCATGTCAATGTAACAGTCATGACAATGTAACAGGCATTTCGTTGTAATAGTCATCTCGTTGTAACAGTCACGTATGTCATGTCGTTTTATCAGACACGTATGACATGTCGTTGTAACATACATGTCGTTGTATCAGTCATGTCGATGTAGTAGACACGTATATCATGTCATTGTAACAGTCATGTCAATGTAACAGTCATGTCAATGTAACAGTCATTTCGTTGTAATAGTCATCTCGTTGTAACAGTCACGTATGTCATGTCGTTTTATCAGAGACGTATGGTATGTCGTTGTAACAGACATGTCGTTGCATCAGTCATGTCGATGTAGTAGACACATATGTCATGTCGTTGTAGCAGACACGTATGGTATGTCGTTGTAACAGACATGTCGTTGTATCAGGTATGTTGATGTAGTAGACACGTATGTCATGTCATTGTAACAGTCATGTCAATGTAACAGTCATGACAATGTAACAGGCATTTCGTTGTAATAGTCATCTCGTTGTAACAGTCACGTATGTCATGTCGTTTTATCAGACACGTATGGTATATCGTTGTAACAGACATGTCGTTGTATCAGTCATGTCGATGTAGTAGACATGTATGGCATGTCAATGTAACAGTCATGTCAATGTAACAGTCATGTCAATGTAACAGGCATTTCGTTGTAATAGTCATCTCGTTGTAACAGTCACGTATGTCATGTTGTTTTATCAGAGACGTATGGTATGTCGTTGTAGCAGACATGTCGTTGTATCAGGCATGTCGATGTAGTAGGCACGTATGTCATGTCATTGTAACAGTCATGTCAATGTAACAGTCATTTCATTGTAATAGTCATCTCTTTGAAACAGACACGTATGTCATGTCGTTTTATCAGACACGTATGGTATGTCGTTGTAACAGACATGTCGTTGCATCAGTCATGTCGATGTAGTAGACACGTATGTCATGTCGTTGTAACAGACACGTATGGTATGTCGTTGTAACAGACATGTCGTTGTATCAGGCATGTCGATGTAGTAGACACCTATGTCATGTCATTGTAACAGTCATGTCAATGTAACAGTCATGTCAATATAACAGTCATTTCGTTGTAATAGTCATCTCGTTGTAACAGTCACGTATGTCATGTCGTTTTATCAGAGACGTATGGTATGTCGTTGTAACAGACATGTCGTTGTATCAGTCATGTCGATGTAGTAGACACGTATGTCATGTCATTGTATCAGTCATGTCAATGTAACAGTCATTTCGTTGTAATAGTCATCTCGTTGTAACAGACACGTTGGTCACCAGTACAATGAGTATTCTGTTATTGAATCATAGGTCACAATCTATTTTTAGTAACTAATCAGGTATTGCATCAGAGATCAAAATCTATTTTTAGTAACTCAACATCCCCATTATAGGGGAACTGAGTAACACCATCTCTTTTTGTGAAAATTTCAGATTTCAAAGCTGGAGCAAAAAAAAAGATGGTGTTACTCAGTTCCCTTATAATGGGGATGTTGAGTTACTAAAAATAGATTTTGATCTCTGATGCAATACCTGATTAGTTACTAAAAATAGATTGTGACCTATGATTCAATAACAGAATACGCATTGTACTGGTGACCAACGTGTCTGTTACAACGAGATGACTATTACAACGAAATGACTGTTACATTGACATGACTGATACAATGACATGACATACGTGTCTACTACATCGATATGACTGATACAACGACATGTCTGTTACAACGACATACCATACGTCTCTGATAAAACGACATGACATACGTGCCTGTTACAACGAGATGACTATTACAACGAAATGACTGTTACATTGACAAGACTGTTACATTGACATGACTGTTACAATGACATGGCATACGTATCTACTACATCGACATGACTGATACAACGACATGTCTGTTACAACGACATACCATACGTGTCTGATAAAACGACATGACATCTGTGACTGTTACAACGAGATGACTATTACAACGAAATGCCTGTTACATTGACATGGCTGTTACATTGACATGACTGTTACATTGACATGCCATACATGTCTACTACATCGACATGACTGATACAACGACATGTCTGTTACAACGATATACCATACGTGTCTGATAAAACGACATGACATACGTGACTGTTACAACGAGATGACTATTACAACGAAATGCCTGTTACATTGTCATGGCTGTTACATTGACATGACTGTTACAATGACATGACATACGTGTCTACTACATCGACATGACTGATACAACAACATGTCTGTTACAACGACATACCATACGTGTCTGATAAAACGACATGACATACGTGACTGTTACAACGAGATGAATATTACAACGAAATGTCTGTTACAACGACATACCATACGTCTCTGATAAAACGACATGACATACGTGACTGTTACAACGAGATGACTATTACAACGAAATGACTGTTACATTGACATGACTGTTACATTGACATGACTGTTACAATGACATGACATACGTGTCTACTACATCGACATGACTGATACAACGACATGTATGTTACAACGACATTTCATACGTGTCTGATAAAACGACATGACATACGTGACTGTTACAACGAGATGACTATTACAACGAAATGCCAGTTACATTGTCATGACTGTTACATTGACATGACTGTTACAATGACATGACATACGTGTCTACTACATCGACATGCCTGATACAACGACATGTCTGTTACAACGACATACCATACGTGTCTGTTACATCGACATGACATACGTGTCTACTACATCGACATGACTGATGCAACGACATGTCTGTTACAACGACATACCATACGTCTCTGATAAAACGACATGACATACGTGACTGTTACAACGAGATGACTATTACAACGAAATGCCTGTTACATTGAAATGACTGTTACATTGACATGACTTTTACAATGACATGACATACGTGTCTACTACATCAACATCGCTGATACAACGACGTATCTTTTACAACGACATACCATACGTGTCTGATAGAACGACATGACATACGTGACTGTTACAACGAGATGACTATTACAACGAAATGACTGTTACATTGACATGACTGTTACATTGACATGACTGTTACAATGACATGATATACGTGTCTACTACATCGACATGACTGATACAACGACATGTATGTTACAACGACATGTCATACGTGTCTGATAAAACGACATGACATACGTGACTGTTACAACGAGATGACTATTACAACGAAATGCCTGTTACATTGTCATGACTGTTACATTGACATGACTGTTACAATGACATGACATACGTGTCTACTACATCGACATGCCTGATACAACGACATGTCTGTTACAACGACATACCATACGTGTCTGTTACAACGACATGACATACGTGTCTACTACATCGACATGACTGATGCAACGACATGTCTGTTACAACGACATACCATACGTCTCTGATAAAACGACATGACATACGTGACTGTTACAACGAGATGACTATTACAACGAAATGCCTGTTACATTGACATGACTGTTACATTGACATGACTTTTACAATGACATGACATACGTGTCTACTACATCGACATCGCTGATACAACGACGTGTCTTTTACAACGACATACCATACGTGTCTGATAGAACGACATGACATACGTGACTGTTACAACGAGATGACTATTACAACGAAATGCCTGTTACATTGACATGACTGTTACATTGACATGACTGTTACAATGACATGACATACGTGTCTACTACATCGACATGACTGATACAACAACATGTCTGTTACAACGACATACCATACGTGTCTGATAAAACGACATGCCATACGTGACTGTTACAACGAGATGCCTATTACAACGAAATGACTGTTACAACGACATACCATACGTCTCTGATAAACGACATGACACACGTGACTGTTACAACGAGCTGACTATTACAACGAAATGACTGTTACATTGACATGACTGTTACAATGACATGACATACGTGTCTACTACCTCGACATGACATACATGACTGCTACAATGACATAGCATGTAAACAGTCATTGAAAGCTGTCATCTGCTAATACAAAAGTTGTCAGCTACTATTTCAAAAGTTGTTATCGACTAAAACAAAACCCACGGGATCTTTGATTGTGTACCCGTTAAAGTCATCATCGCTGTCGTATCCGTGTTATGAACAAGCGGTCAATTTGGACATTAATAAGTCTCATGATGCTGATGTTTCCACGGGTTAAATATATTTCAAAATGAATTTTATAGATACATTAAAGTTGTCATGCATAAAAATAACTATAAGACTCTACCGTCTCTCTACTATACATGAAAAAAAAAGTAGTAGTTTAACTACTACTACTATTACTACAACCACTACAAAAAAAAAAAAAAAAAAAAAAAACACTACAGTAATAGAATAGCAAAGTACATTAATTTACTGTCTCTCTGTTAGACGGCTAGACCAGCTTAAGTTACCCAAGTGAGAAATTTCACAGAGAAATAGGGTCTTTGATCATAACAGGTCCCCTACTGGGAGAGCTCACCCCGACCATGGCGCCGAGAGGTTGAGAGGTCAACGAGAGGTCACCGGGCATCCCGACATGAAATGTCACGGTTAACTCCCCCTGCGCGGCACGCGTTATGCGCGCGGGGCGCTGCCCTATATATCTTCGTTAATTTAGCGCCTAAATGCGGGTCAATCTTTCTCTACTACTAGCTAGCTGTCAGGCACCAACAAAAGCCTCACGATTCACCTGTCTCATTCAGCCTCTAATTCTGTGATCGCCTGTAGCCTGTAGTGTCTGGCCTGGCACGCCGTAGACCCGTGTTCGAAATCAGATGGAGACTGTTTTTTAAAATAATTCGGAATTTTTAAAATACGGAGCGCCGAGGTCACGCCGACAGACACCCCCAGTCAACATCCCAACACGAAATGTCACCGTTAACTCCCCCTGCGCCTACAGTACATTAGGCGCCCAGAAGAAACCTCATTATGAGAAACCTGATGTTGTATAATCTACTAACCTATCACTATCGCTCAAGTACACCAAGCGCTCCAAAGTCAGCACACACCAGACATAAACAGCGCACTTCCGGCGTCACCGGGACTAGAGGTCAACATCCCGACACGAAATGTCACGGTTAACTCCCCCTGTCTCTCGTGTACATGTGGTGCGCTGCGCACCACACTATATATCTTTGTTAATTTAGCGCCTAAATAATATCCAAATCCTTCCTGCTATCTGATGCAATACCTGATTAGTTACTAAAAATAGATTGTGACCTATGATCCAATAACAGAATACTCATTGTACTGGTGACCAACGTGTCTGTTACAACGAGATGACTATTACAGCGAAATGACTGTTACTTTGACATGACTGTTACAATTACATGACATACGTGTCTACTACATCGATATGACTGATACAACGACATGTCTGTTACAACGACATACCATACGTCTCTGATAAAACGACATGACATACGTGACTGTTACAACGAGATGACTATTACAACGAAATGACTGTTACATTGACATGACTGTTACATTGACATGACTGTTACAATGACATGACATACGTGTCTACTACATCGACATGACTGATACAACGACATGTCTGTTACAACGACATACCATACGTGTCTGATAAAACGACATGACATACGTGACTGTTACAACGAGATGACTATTACAACGAAATGACTGTTACATTGACATGACTGTTACATTGACATGAATGTTACAATGACATGCCATACGTGTCTACTACATCGACATGACTGATACAACGACATGTCTGTTACAACGATATACCATACGTGTCTGATAAAACGACATGACATACGTGACTTTTACAATGAGATGACTATTACAACGAAATGCCTGTTACATTGACATGACTGTTACATTGACATGCCTGTTACAATGACATGACATACGTGTCTACTACATCGACATGCCTGATACAACGACATGTCTGTTACAACAACATAACATATGTGTATGTTACAACGACATGACATACGTGTCTACTACATCGACATGACTGATGCAACGACATGTCTGTTACAACGACATACCATACGTGTCTGATAAAACGACATGACATACGTGACTGTTACAACGAGATGACTATTACAATGAAATGATTGTTACATTGACATGCCTGTTACAATGACATGACATACGTGTCTGTTACATCGAGATGACTATTACAACGAAATGATTGTTACATTGACATGACTGTTACAATGACATGACATACGTGTCTACTACATCGACATGACTGATACAATGACATGTCTGTTACAACGACATACCATACGTCTCTGATAAAACGACATGACATACGTGACTGTTACAACGAGATGACTATTACAATAAAATGACTGTTACAATGACATGACTGTTACATTGACATGCCTGTTACAATGACATGACTATTACAATAAAATGACTGTTACATTGACATGACTGTTACATTGACATGTCTGTTACAACGACATACCATACGTGTCTGATAAAACGACATGACATACGTGACTGTTACAACGAGATGACTATTACAACGAAATGACTGTTACATTGACATGACTGTTACATTGACATGACTGTTACCATGACATGACATACGTGTCTACTACATCGTCATGACTGATACAACGACATGTCTGTTACAACGACATACCATACGTGTCTGATAAAACGACATGACATACGTGTCTGCTACAACGAGATGACTATTACAACGAAATGACTGTTACATTGACATGACTGTTACAATGACATGACATACGTGTCTACTACATCGACATGACTGATACAACGACATGACTGTTACAACGACATACCATACGTCTCTGATAAAACGACATGACATACGTCTCTGATAAAACGACATGATATACGTGCCTGTTACAACGAGATGACTATTACAACGAAATGACTGTTACATTGACAAGACTGTTACATTGACATGACTGTTACATTGACATGACATACGTGTCTACTACATCGACATGACTGATACAACGACATGTCTGTTACAACGACATACCATACGTGTCTGATAAAACGACCTGACATCTGTCACTGTTACAACGAGATGACTATTACAACGAAATGACTGTTACATTGACATGACTGTTACATTGACATGACTGTTACAATGACATGACATACGTGTCTACTACATCGACATGCCTGATACAACGACATGTCTGTTACAACGACATACCATACGTGTCTGATAGAACGACATGCCATACGTGACTGTTACAACGAGATGACTATTACAACGAAATGACTGTTACATTGACATGATTGTTACATTGACATGACTGTTACAATGACATGACATACGTGTCTACTACATCGACATGACTGATACAACAACATGTCTGTTACAACGACATACCATACGTGTCTGATAAAACGACATGACATACGTGACTGTTACAACGAGATGAATATTACAACGAAATGACTGTTACAACGACATACCATACGTCTCTGATAAAACGACATGACACACGTGACTGTTACAACGAGATGACTATTACAACGAAATGACTTTTACATTGACATGACTGTTACAATGACATGACATACGTGTCTACTACCTCGACATGACATACATGACTGCTACAATGACATAGCATGTAAACAGTCATTGAAAGCTGTCATCTGCTAATACAAAAGTTGTCAGCTACTATTTCAAAAGTTGTCATCGACTAAAACAAAACCCACGGGATCTTTGATTGTGTCCCCGTTAAAGTCATAATCGCTGTCGTATCCGTGTTATGAACAAGCGGTCAATTTGGACATTAATAAGTCTCATGATGCTGATGTTTCCACGGGTTAAATATATTAGCAAGACCGTTGCTGTTAGTTGGCCAAGCCCTGAGTAAGTTGTATGTTTCCATTAATTTCAAAATGAATTTCATAGATACATTAAAGTTGTCATGCATAAAAATAATTATAAGACTCTACCGTCTCTCTACTATACATGAAAAAAAAAGGCATAGCCCCCACTTGTCTGTTATAACTCTACAAAATACAAGTCACACTAGTTGTACAACTTCAATAACGACTTTAACTACTACTACTATTACTACAACCACTACAAAAAAAACACAACAGTAATAGAATATCAAAAGTACATTAATTTACTGTCTCTCTGTTAGACGGCTAGACCAGCTTAAGTTACCCAAGTGAGAAATTTCACAGAGAAATAGGGTCTTTGATCATAACAGGTCCCCCACTGCGAGAGCTCACCCGGACCATGGCGCCGAGAGGTTGAGAGGTCAACGAGAGGTCACAAGGCATCCCGACACGAAATGTCACGGTTAACTCCCCCTGCGCCGCACGCGTTATGCGCGCGGGGCGCCGCCCTATATATCTTTGTTAATTTAGCGCCTAAATGCGGGTCAATCTTTCTCTACTGCTAGCTAGCTGTCAGGCACCAACAAAAGCGTCACGATTCACCTGTCTCATTCAGCCTCTAATTCTGTGATCGCCTGTAGCATAGTGGTAAGTGTCTGGCTTGGCACGCCGTAGACCCGTGTTCGAAATCAGATGGAGACTGATTTTTTTTAAATAATTCGGAATTTTAAAAATACGGAGCACCTGACCTGGACTAGCGGTCAACATCCTGCCACGAAATGTCACGGTCAACTCCCCCTGTCTCGCGTGTACATTAGGCGCGCCGCGCGCCTACTATTATCTTTGTTAATTTAGCGCCTAAATGATAACCAAATGGACCCTTGTATACTACTCTCATGTGTACCACACACTTTGCTGTTTTCGCTTTCTGGACCGTTGGTAATTTCTGATTCGTCCGCCCCATCCACCGACACAGACTTTTTATATTCGGGTTGAACATACCCGGCGGCGCCATTTTTTGTCGAACCATGTGCTTGACTATCGACCGCGAACAGACGACACGAAGAAGAATAAATTATATTCCACTTAAATACCAGTAATCACAGTTTATCCACACGTCCGAAGTAAAACATACACCAAACGGGGAATAGCAACACATAATTTCATAACTCGACTGTCACGTAAATCATTGAAATATATCGACAAGAGCCGAAGTATAAAAACGACTGCACGTAGCCGCCATGACATTCATATTGAAAAAGAAGAAGCGTGCGTTTCTAACAGTTCGAATAAAGAAATTGTAAAACATTGAAAAAAAAATTATTCCCGTGCCGGGGATCGAACCCGGGCCGCCTGGGTGAAAGCCAGGAATCCTAACCACTAAACCACACGGGAGATGAAATTTCCTATCGCCCTGAGAAAACTGCTCTAACTTCAAATGTATCCGCCAGTGCTACTCCATTGTACTCAAGCTGTGGTGTTTAGTTTTGTAAGTTGTACATTTGAGCAGATGTCACTCTCTAGCTAACGTTAGGCCATACAAGTATATGTACAACCGCAGGAGAGGAATTTAGCAAAAAGGAACAGTACAATGTGTGGTTAATAACAGTTAGTTCAATGAACTCATCTGAGTGAACATACATTTACAATCTTCATTCCAACGTTGTGCTACCAATGCCAGACCATGATACTCTAGATTCAAACTACCGAGATTAAATGTGTTGGACGAATGACAGGAGATGGGATCAGAAATGAAGAACTGAGAAAAAAAAGCTAGGAATAATCCCCGCCAAGAAATACATAAAGAAACAACAAATGGAATGGTTTGGCCACGTGATGAGGCAGAACGATCAAAACACAATTCAACGAACTTTCAATAAGCGTTGTGTGAAAATCAGACCAAAGGGCCGACCACGAAAAGGATGGGTTGATGGAATATTAGAAATACTAGGAAACATAACAGCAGCATAGGCAAAGAGAAGAGCAAAAGACCGCAAATTTAATCTCCTCGACGCTGAACGGCAAATGAAGAAGGAACGAGGAGGCATGAACTCATCTTCAAGATAGCAAACATTTCAAACCTTCAATTAGTATCTCACAGAACCTCTGGAGGTTGTAACTTATTGATATCTGCAATCAGTATTAATTTCATTCGTTAATAATCAGCGTAGGTCACAATTCCATGTCGACGGTTGGACTCAGGTCGAAGGACAGTCGTTAGCTTGGTACTTCTTTAGCCTGCCAAATTCTTTCGCTCATCGTCTCTGGATAACGTGTAGACTAATATGTCAACCTCTTGATTCATTTAATGTAACTTGACAGACAACACATGTGTAATACGATATGGAGTTGGATTAAAAAATAAACAGTGGAAGCCAAGTCATCATTTTTTTAAAATTGACACATCTAGTGGCAGTTTATGCTCATCGCCACCGTGGTCTTCATGGTAAATATATTCATCTGTGCAATAACATCATCACATTAAGGACAATACAAACCATGGTACTCTTCAAACTTATCTAATGCACCTGAATTTCTAGCATACTTAACACCAAAGTCCCTATTGGACTATTCCTATCGTATCTCATTTCCTGATACTTAAACATGTCTTATCTCTCTCTCTGCGTTCAGGACTCAATCAGAGTAAGGATTCCAGACTCTCATATGAAGTCAGCTGTCAGGCTAAGTGTGTTGATCGCCCCCACAGACAGAACATCACAATTAGAGTCTGTCAGATCCACTCTGACTGAACACCCGTTAATACGTTGCACTGTGTTCTGCGCCAGTGGCCCAGTGCATCCGATTTCAGCCAGCATTTTTCAGGTTTGCTTTCCTTAGCTTTGATTGTCCCAATCTTCCTGCAAGGCAGCAGTTGATATTTCTGTCGGGGATTCTGCCCTTAGATGGTCGGCCTTCCCAGGTTTACGAGCACCATCTGCCCGAGTCACTAGAGGGACTAACACAGACATGCGACTTGTAAATGAGGAAACTGCAACAAGGAACTTTTCATGCATAGCCTTCATTTGTTCCCGCCGCCTATCCCCTTATACCGGTAAGTCACGTCCTCTTGAAAATGATGATCATCGTAGCACTGATGATGTTAGGCCATCGTTGATGACTCCAATTCCGAACATATAGACACACAGTCAGTCGTCAAATTATTCTTGTTGCACATCAAACAGCAGACCGTAAGATTGCGCACGGCCGGTTTAGGGAACCAATACGATGACGTAGGACACAATGTCGCCAAACTCATAATCTCGATACTTTAGACTTATGTCTGATTACTCAAGTGTAAACAGTCTACGACGAACAAAACACGAAGCAACTTCCCAAAGAGACAAAACTGCGACTGACGAAGTAGTTACATTAATGTGTAACGTGGAAATAACTTGCGTCAAAGAATCCAATAACGGTCTTGAACAGCACTAAATGTGACGTAAAGCACAGATCTAGTCTAGACGGAGGAATGTCTCACTCACAACACTTGATTCGTCAAAAACGGACTGTTGTCGACCTACGACCTCGCTTTAGCGACACAGATGTATCAAGCATATCATCATTTGACTTTTACGCAGAAAAGTGCAATGAAGATCCGAAATTAATCAGACCATTGGGTGCATTTTCTGCAGCGATCGAGAGGACGTGGACTAGATCCGCCATCTTGAAAACGGAAGTCTCAAACATGTCTTATAATAATCTATATTCTCTAATCAACAACTTAATCTCTCCAGCTGGATTTACCTCTTCTCTCTAGCTGAATATCTGGAGCATAGGTGTCTGTGGCTTGGGGTCGCAATAACAGGTTTGGCTTTTCATGGCAAGGCGCTGTGCCACTGAATACGGGTTCGATCCTGCTTTGGTCCATATTTTTTTCTGTTGTTGATTATTTGTCATTTTTCCGAGTGCTGTAAACATACCTCTTCCTCTGAATTGATTCGGTGATTATCGCCTCGGAAGTTTCCCTCTATAACAATATTCATTTATTATTATTTGTCTCCTGACTGGCTAACATAATCTCGTCGCAGTGTTCCCTGTAGTGGTGGCTGTTACTAATAGTTAAGACATAATACCGCAGCACTTCTAGGCAGGACAAGTAGTTTCCCAGCATAGTCTGGGACTAGACAAACTCCAACTTATCCAGTAAGAGGAATGTCAAAAAAAGCAGTACAACCCGCCTAATAACTGAGTTAAAGAGAACATTGCCTGCATAAACTCGTGACATCACGTCAACAACTCTAGCTGGACTGTCATTCGATTAATGTTAGCTGTTCAGTCGAAGAGCTGTAACCAGTCAACTATTCAACCAAACTTTCATCTCGTTAATTTTCGGTGTGTTTCATCATCATCATCATCATCATCATCATCATCATCATCATCATCATCATCATCATCATAATCATCATCATCATCATCATCGAGTGCCGTCTCCGCAATGAAAGTTGGCTACCATGGATCGCCATTCTACTCTGTTTCTTGCTTTGATGGTGCAGGTTGTCATAGATTGACTTGTCCATCTTTTGATGTTACTCGTCCATGTTAGTCTTGGTCTGCTCTGCCTCTTTAACCTTGTATTTTCCCTTCCAATATTACCTTTAGTAGGCTGTTGTGTCTTTTAACATGTCCCAACAATTTCATTTGTCTTGTCTTAATTGTATTTAGTAGTTCTCTTTTCATTTTTAGTTGTTTTAAAACTTTATCGTTTGGTTTGTTTCAGGAATATTGAGAAGATGTAACATTTTGCTATTCTTATATATTCTTATATTCAGCCCTGGTGTTATTTGTTTTGATGTTAGTATATTTTTCATGGCATTAAAATTACTTTTTGCCATACCTATTCTTTTGTTTATTTCAGTTTTACATTTTCCATCACTGGTTATAGTATGTCCAATGTAGTTGTAGCTCTGGACTGTCTCCAGATGTATTCTTCAATTGTGATATTTATTTGTATGTCTTGAGAATTTTCTTTGTTTATGATCTTAGTTTTAGTCCTTTTGATATTCATATATATAATCTAGTCCATATTTTTGCTTGTTATGTTTATCACATTAAGCAATTGTTGTAGGTCTTTAGGATTTCTGCTAGTAGAACAGTATCATCAGCATGTCGTAGGTTATTGATTATCTTTCCATTAATGTTTTGGCCTGGCATCTCTGAGATGTTTTTAAAGATTTGCTCAGTGTATAGATTGAACAAGCACGGTGATAGGATGCATCCTTGGTTATAATTTTTCTCCATGACTTTCTTTGGAGTATTACGTGATGAGGCTCCAATCTCTTTCACGGTGGTTTGCCATATTCCGTGTTCTGTCTTCCGTGTTCTGAATATGCCTCATGTGTACCACATACTTTGCCGTTTTCGCTTTCTGGGCCGTTGATTATTTCTAATTCTTCCGCCCCATCCACCGTCCCAGACTTTTCACAATTGGGTTGAACATACCGGCCGATGCCATTTTTATCGAACCATTTGCTTGCCCATCGAAGCGCGAAAACACGACACAAAGAAGAGTAATTTCCGGTGTGTGCATTTTCATAACCAAGCTTTCATTTGTCCACGCTTCTTCGTGTTATAGTGATTATAGTCTGTTTCTCCCTTCTTATTCTCCCCATCTGCCATCTATTTTATCTATAGTGTGTTTTTATCCTTGCAAACAAGCGCTCATAATTCTCACTATCTTTGTTTATACCAGTATTCTCAATGTTATTGCCCTTTAGTGTTGAAAGGGAGCTCCTAAAAATATCAGAAAGAAAAATCAACATTTATTGGGAACATTATGAGAAGAGGATAGTTGGAATACTTTGTTACAACTGGCAAAATACAAGTAAAGAGAGATCGTGGACGACAAAGAGAGGAATCATTAGATAGCTTGGTGTCATGGCCTGGAAAACAGCCAACAATATAATTGATAAGATGCAAGGTGGATGAAAGATTGTGTTAGGACATGATCGCCTACGCCAACCGGTATGGCACATGATGATGAGTATTAAAGCCAATGCATATCCTCCAACAAAGCCATATAAGATAGCTAGGGCAGATGCGTCGAATGTAGGATGGTCGGATTCCCAACGGTATCCTATATCCAAATGGCATTCCTAACCTGATCGGATACCCAATCAGTTTTCAGCTGCTCCAGCAAGGAGGTCTTGATTCGAAACCTTATTGGTCGGAATGAAAAACGAGCTGACCAATGGTAATTACAGAGCACTTACAGTCTTTGTTGTAAATGTGCAAGAGAATTTAAGAGTCACCCGATCACGCTTACATATCCGCACCACATACTCAGCTCATATAACTTGGAACTTTCTTAATACCTAATTTTCCCCCTGTTCATTAACTTATAAGCTTGTCAAATCATCGGGCAGCTTTCATCACTTCTGTTCAACTTCATCCCAACGATGTGCTACCAATGCCAGACTTGGTCTCTATACTTAAGAACTATAAGAAAATAACCACAAGCGAGATGAAATGTGTTTGATCAATGACAGGAAACAACATGAGAGATAAAATCAGAAATAAAGAACTGAGAAAAAATGCTAGAGAAATTCCCGTCATAGAGTACATAAAGAAACATCAGATAACATTATTTGGTCGCGTGAGAAGACAGAAAGACCAAAGCACAACACAACACGCCTTTAATAAACGTTACGAGAACACCAGACCCAAGGGTAGACCACGAAAAAGATGGATTGATGAAATATTTGAAACACTAAGAAACATAGCAGCAGAGGCAGAAGAGCAAAGGACCGCAAATGATATCTCCCCTCAACTCTAAAAGGCGCAAATGAGGAAGCGGAGAAGAAGAAGATTAATTTATTAATATATTAGTTTAGTTACATAACAATCCAGCAGACATGTTTCAACGCCCATGAAAACCAGTGCCCCACAAAATAAATACATTTATGGATCACAAGAAGCACACAATTTGAAATCAAGTACTGAAAGTGTGAATCCCAACTCACCTCATTCAGTTCCAAATAATACCTGTGGTACTAGTTTGACTCCCTGTTTTAGTTGTGTGGCAGTCAATATTTCAACCATTACTATTTTCAATTAATTATAAATGGTGCTAGTAGAATTAAGATAACAGTTACAGAGATAATGGAAATAATAGCAGTAACTACGAAAAGTACAGATAAATTATAAAATGCACCAATTTTGTGCGTTTGTACATTTTCTCTTTGTGCGTTTGTTATTTGCGATATCAAACACAAACGGATATAATTCATCTGGGTAAAGTGCCTTGTAGGATTCATTCTAAGTACACTGAGTGTATAGCGCGCCTGTACAAATGTGTGTACGTTTTAAACAATTAGAATACGATAAGGTAAGACTAACGATCATCACCATTTTGTATCATTGCAAGAAAATATAGTCATGAATAAAATCAATTAACGTGTAAAGTTATATCTTGACATCTTTTCATTTACTCATCAATTATTGTTAGATCGTTTTAATTTTATCGTCCTTGATCAGTGGCGTATACTGGTTTTGGGGTCTGGCCTACCGCTGACATAATAAATAAAGACTTACATTATATTCAGTAGGCTAACATGAATTAATATTTGCTAATGACATCACTGGGTGTCCGGTTAGCGCAATCGATAGGCGGTTGGCTTACCACGGCAACAGCCGGGGTTCGTACCCTGGCGAGGACACCTGGGTTTTACTAATTCCCTAAAAATTAGTAGGAGCCGCGATAGCTCAGTGGTTAGTGAACTGGACTACTACGGACAAGGGGTAGGGTTCGATCCCAACCGACGGCTCCGGGTTCACCCAGCCTTAAATGGGTACCGGATTTTTTCTGGGAAAGTAAAAGCAGCACGGGCGTAATACCGACCACATTACCCCAAAAAATCATGTGCAGTAGGCTGTAAAATATAGGGTCACTAACACCATATTTCCCTATACGCCACTCGGCGTGACGGGGGGTACTTTACTTTTTTACTTACTTAATGACATCACTACATTTTAAATTACTTACTTATTTATATGTAAACTCTATCCGTCTTGTTTGGGACGAAAATGTCTCGATGACTTTGTCATTGAAAGTACTGTTGGGTTGGTTTCTAAGTTTCTGAAGGAATGTTTTCTCAATGGTCATTATTGCCAAACCAGATACACGTTCTAATGTCTGAGTTGAGCGACAATAAGATTTGATTCTCTTGAAAGCAGAAAAAGTTCTTTCTACAGATGCTGATGCGCATAACGTAGTTATAAATAGGTTAGGAAGTTCCTGTAATCAGACATAGTTTCACTTTTACTTTGGAACGATTATGATTGGCTAGAGCTAAAAATAACACATGAAACCGCATTCCTCGAGCGGTAGTTTCGCCGTATTATTTTGACGGGAATTTTTGAATGTGAAAGTCATTAATTCTAAGTCGGAGAGAAGAGAACTGTACCGCTGCTTATTAGCGGTTTCATGTACTATCTTAGATTAGTTTCGGTTTCATACACAAACATTATAGTGGCCATAGGAAAACCTTGCTTTAATAAATGCAAATAAAAGAAATAAATCATATTGGCCTACGAAACGTGCAATAGAATATTTAAAAATTTGTAATATAATTATGAAAAAAATATAATAAATTATCATTTCCTTTTGTATTTCGTTAATATGTTCAGGCTGCCGGCGGTAGCTGCGGTAACATAGAAAATACGCCACTGTCCTTGATCCTTGAAAGAAGAAAGCTTGCAAATACTGTTGGTTCGCGGAATTAAGCCGAGCCGTATATTCATTCTCACTTTTCTAACCGCTGTTTTATGTGAGTAAGATAAAGTAAAGTAAAGTACCCCCGTCACGTCAAGTGGCGTATAGGGAATATGGTGTTAGTGACCATCAATTTTACAGACCTTCGGCACATGATTTTTGGGGTAATGTGGTCGGTATTACGCCCGTGCCGTTTTACTTTCCCAGAAAAAAAATCCGGTACCCATTAAAGGCTGGGTGAACCGGAAGCCATCGGTTGGGATCGAACCCCACCTCTTGTCCTTTGTAGTCAAGTTCACTAACCACTGAGCTATCGCGGCTCGAGCTACGATAAGGCACCTTTAATTACAAACATTGATGTATTTATGTAAAATGAAATCTTTATCTTTGTCCATTTAAGAAAGATCAATACATGTGATATGCGATGCTTGAGAAAAGTAACAAACAGCACAAGAAGAGATAGAATACCAAATGAAACCATTAGAAAAATGGTAGGAACTAAACCCTGCCAAGAATATATAGAACAACAACAACTTATATGGTTTGGCCACCTGGTCAGAATGAACCCTTACCAATCACCATCAAAAGCGTTCTTCTCGAGAATGCATGGAAAAAGACCAAGAGGAAGACCCAGAAGAAGATGGATAGATGCAGTGACAGAGACATGTAACAACAAATTAAAATCACTAATTCAGACAGTTCGAGTAGCTCAAGAACGACAAATGATATAAACCACATCTTTTAGATATCAGTGAAAAGAAAAAAGAGGAAGAGGAAGAGGAAGTAGAAGATCTTTGTCCATTTTATTTTCTCCAAAACTGTTGACATTTCGTTAGTAAACTCTCGTACACTTGCATTTTGTTATTTGGAATGCTTTTTAAAAAAGTGTATGTTAAAAATACCCAAACAAAATGTCTACTGTGCATGTTTATGTGTATCGAATGTCTTAAGCCGGTAATGGTAACGAATGCGGATGGACTCTTAGGAGTAGGCAGACGATGGGATAAGAGCAAAGCAGATTACTGTTCTATTTGTGTTGTTTGTTTGTAGGCTACGCAGATAGGACAAAATGGAAGAGGGTGGGTTTGTAACAGGATTTCGAGAGTCAGGCTATTAAAGTAACAGCTACTCGGCTTTCCTATTTTGGCACTGGGTAATGGGAAAAGAGACAAATCTAAGGGATGCAGGATGGTTAAATTTAATGGGAATTGTGTACATGAAAGTGGTGCCGAGAGAGAGAGAGAGAGAGAGAGAGAGAGAGAGAGAGAGAGAGAAACATGCACAGTCACTAAACAATGTGAGTGAAAATGATCCTTCATTCATTTATTCACTCGTGATTAATTAATTATTCATTTACTTATTGTTTACTTTGTTTTCATTTTTCTTCTTCAGCTTATTTTCTGTTTCGTTTTCCTTGTGTAAATGAATTCATTTATTGTCATTCAAGTCGTTAGAAAAATCACCTTACGGATTTCATTGTACAAAAACCTTTACATTCTGGCATCCTTTAACGCGTCATACTTTGATGCGTTCATCCATCAACGCCATTATCTTCATTGTCTTCAATGTCTTCATTCGCTTGCTCCTCCTCAACCTTCTCCATCTCCCAGATACGCATTTTTTTATTCTCGCCCTTTTGGCAATTTCAATCATTGCCAATTGTACTTTTGTTATCGCTTTTCTTTGATGTTCTCGGTCCATCTAACTTTTGGTCTGTCTCTTGCTCTTCTCCCTTTTCCTCTTGTAACATATATGTTGTATGGTAAGGAATCACACGGCATTATTTTTAGACGGGCAAAGAATTTTATTTGCTGTCTCTGTATGTTGCATTAGGATTCCTACTTTTTCTCTGACAATATAATTTCTGATTCTGTCTTTTCTGGTCACTCCAAGCGCTTTCCGAGACATCGCAAACTGTGGTGGCAAGCTTTCTTTTATGTTTAACAGTAATTGACCATGTTTAGCACTGGTAGCACAATGTGGGGATGAATATACTCTGTATAAGATGTTTCTTGGTGGTAATAGGCATTCATTATCATCTTCTGTAAAACCAAACCTTCTTTTTATTTTTTTCTTCATTTGTTCTTATACCAATATTTCTTTCAGAAAATTGACTAGGGTGTTGGGGTGTGTGTGGGGGGGGGGTGGGTGGTATGTGGGTATAAATTTAAAGGAAAAACCTTCCCCCCACCCCAAACACCCACCGTTAATGCAGCATAATTGACATGTGTAACAGCCAAGTGAACAATACAAGCAAACATATTGTTAGTATCAAAGCATACCACGGTTGCTTGATTTCTCATCAAAGTGATATTTTAGTTCAAATCCTGAGTCCAATAGAAACATTCCCGTAGACCCCAGCACAAGATAAAAACAGTTATAGAAGTTTAGCACTACGATAGAACCCAGTCACAACAAGCAGTGGAGTTTGCCTTCCAGTCGTTATTTCTGTGATGTACAATTATGGTTTCTTCCCAGACAGATTCTATCTATTGACCTTTCCAACCGTAGCCGGCCCATTGGGCGTAGACCAAGTCCTTCTCTTATCTAAATTTTTGTTCTAGCAGTTTTCAATTTTTTAAAATATATTTTATTAAATCTCGCCATTTGTCTCTGTTCTGTGCAAGCAGCTCTATCTCATTGAGGGAGCCGATTCCTGCTGTTCTTGCCTCTCTCATCAATGTTCTTCTCAGTATCTCTCTGTGTCTTTCTCTTTTCCTCTTACCTGTTGTTTCCCACATGAGGGCTTGCTTTGCTATTCGGTTATTATCTCTTCTCATCACATGTCCAACATATGACCATCGTATTTTCTTTATTACTGAAAATATTAGAAAGATTGGATGTATATTAATTAACAATATACAATATTATACGCAGGTGTTGTGGTTATGATTATTCGAAGGCCCCAGTATCATTGCATGTGAATAGACATCCATAATTGCTCAACCGCCCGTGCCAGTGGAATCATCCGAATTAACATCTCATCGATTATCCAAACAAAGAAAGGCAGTTGAGTCTCCATCGTAGCAAACACAGCACACGTCAAAAGACATAAGGCATATTATAGCACCGACAGTTAACGCATCTGAACTGTCCTTCGTCATACGATATCATAATTCATCATAAGCATCTCAATATAGAAACACCATCAGGATGAAACACACAGCTCACGGTGTGCACAGAGCACTACTCAGTAGCCCCGGTAGCAAGCCGGACCTGGAATATGAGGAAACTGCAACAAGGAACACTTTTCAGACAGTGCCTCAACGGTTCCTTGTCGCATATCCGCCATATTGTCCGGAAGTTCCATACCCAGGATAATAATATACAATATTATACAATATTATACACAGGTGTACCTGGTTTGATCTAACATTGAATTATAATACAGCTTTCTGCTAGATTAGATCTGATAGATCAATGATGGGCTTTCAGAGCTGTCAGAGCCATGGTTTGATGTAACACTGAACTATAATACAGCTTTCTGCTAGATTAGATCTGATAGGTCAATGATGGGCTTTCAGAGCTGTCAGAGCCATGGTTTGATCGAACACTGAACTATAATACAGCTTTCTGCTAGATTAGATCTGATAGATCAATGATGGGCTTTCAGAGCTGTCAGAGCCATGGTTTGATCGAACACTGAACTATAATACAGCTTTCTGCTAGATTAGATCTGATAGATCAATGATGGGCTGTCAGAGCCATGGTTTGATCGAACACTGAACTATAATACAGCTTTCTGCTAGATTAGATCTGATAGATCAATGATGGGCTGTCAGAGCTGGCTGTAACCTTACGATACGTAGTCGTTCAAAAACACAACTCTTGTCCGTCGAAAGGCCGATATTGTTTATTTTAGCAGGATCAGAGGAATTCATTATTTATAGCGAATCTATATCACAAAGACATTAATCAGTTGACTAAAAATATGATCATAAACAAAGAAAATACTCAAAACCCACAAGTGGATATCAAAATTTAAGGAATAGACCTGGAGACAGTTCGAAGCTACAACTACCTTGGACATAACCGTAACCAGTGATGGGAAATGTAAAATTGAAATAAACAAAAGAATAGGAATGGCAAAAAGTAATTTTAATGTCATGAAGAACATACTAACATCAAAACAAATAACACCAGGGCTAAAACTAAGAATAGCAAAATGTTACATCTTCTCAATATTCCTTTATGGTGCAGAAACATGGACATTAGACAAGAAAACAGAACAGAGAATTGAAGCCTTTGAAATGTGGATATATAGAAGAATAGGTAGAATTGGATGGAAGGAAAAGAAAACAAACGATGAAGTCTTAAAACAACTAAAAATGAAAAGAGAACTACTAAGCACAATTCAAACAAGACAAATGCGATTTTTGGGCTATGTTAAAAGACACAACAGCCTACTAAAAGTAATCCTGGAGGGGAAAATACAAGGTAAAAGAGGCAGAGGCAGACCGAGACTACATCAAAAGATGGACAAATCAGCCTATGACAACCTGCACCATTAAAGCAAGAGACAGAGCAGAATGGCGCTCCATGGTAGCCAACCTTCGTTGCGGAGACGGCACTCGATGATGCTGATGATGAAAGAGAACTAACATGTCTCCGATTTGAAGAAACACAACATTTGAAAAATATTTGAATTATTTGTAAATGTACATTTTATAATGAGCGTTTCCACTGACTTCCGTTTTGACGCGGCTTTCACTAAATGTTTTTTTTGTTTTTTTTTTTGCGTGCTGTCAAAATTATCGTTACTTAAATTGTTAAATTTTAAATTGTTTTATTGCGTCATTGTACACAGCCAGTCCTTAGAGCTCTTAACTGGCTTCATTATTTTAACACGGGGCAACCGAACATTTTTCTCTTTCATAACAGGTGAGTCCACTTAAAATACAAAGTAATGGCATGGTTTATCTCAAATCGACGACAGTGGCTTTTATTTATTTATCTATTTTCTCTTCTTTTAATGTCTTTAGAAATTATGTTATTTTTAAAATGGTCTCCTGCAATCGCTTCGCACAATAATAGTTTGAAGAAATGTTTATTTTCAGGATGTTTAATAACTATATAGGAAAGTGAGCATAAAGGTATGAAAATAAAGATTGAAATAGAAATGACGGAGCAGCAAAGTTCAGACAACACATAAATAGTTTCCTGTAATAAATATTAATTAATATTGTTTATTAATAATGTTTTCTGAGATAAGTAGGTATTATTTAGTTTGGATTTTAAAATAAATATATAAATATTAGGGCAAGATGCCAAAATATGGTCAATCTGGGAACATTGGAAAGGAATACATTTAAACCGTTTAAAATGGTGCCACAGTCAAAGCAAAAATAAGCTGCCAGACTTTGTCATAGAATTAATACAACTTGTGTTTAAAGATCTTTCAAGTGATGAGTTGTTTAAAAAAGTCGTTTGTGTGGAAACGCACAAAATGTTAATGAAGCATTCCAACATTTGGTATGGGAAAGATGCCCTAAAACGACTTTTGCTGGTAGAGATAGACTTGGAATAGCTGTGAATGATGCTCATCATCATCATCATCATTATCATCATCATCATCATCATCATCATCATCATCATCATCATCATCATCATCATCATCATCATCATCATCATCATGTGTCATACCGGTTGGCGTAGGTGATCATGTCCTTCCACAATCTTATATCTATAGTGCATCGTATCAGTTCTGTTGTTGACTGTTTTCCATGCCATGACACCAAGCTATCCAGTATTTTCCCTATTTGTCGTCTGCGATCTCTCTTTCCTTTTATTTTGCCAGTTGTAATCAAGTATTTCAACTAGTCTCTTCTCATGATGTGCCCGAAAAAATGTTGATTGTTTCTTTCTGATGTTTATTAGGAGCTCCCTTTTTGTGTTGGCCTCTTTGAGAACTTCCTCATTGGTCTTTTTAGCTGTCCAGGGAACTTTCGACATTCTTCTGAGAAATCCCATCTCTGTGGCCTCAAATCGTCTTTTCATTTGTTTGTCTACTGTCCATAATGCGCTTCCATAAGTCAGAATTGGTGAATGATGCTATTGTTGTTTATATATTATCTTTTTCCTCTTCGTTCATGGCTCATTCAGACTAGGTGTTCCGGACTCTCTTATGAAGGCAGCTGTCTGTTTAAGTGATTCGGTTGCCCCGTATAGTTTCTTCTACAGTGAGGTGGGTGTGGCCCACATTGACCTACTCAAGCCTGTGTACTGGGGGAAATCCTGTAGAATGTGTTTTGTTGTCATGTTATTCACGGTACAGTGTCATTGGCTGGTAGTTCCTATTTTGAGTTTGTTGAATATGTGGTTTCTCATTCTGTTGTGGCCAGTACGTAGTCGAAGTATGATGACTTGACCCCTCCTTGATAGTTGGAGGTATCCATCTCTCTCTCGTTATACTTTGGGTGTTTTTGCTTCCATTTTTCATGATGATGATGGCTTTAGCTTCATCGTAGCTGACCAGATGGTTCTCTTGTGGTAATCTCCCTCCCTCCATAGCTAGTTTGTCTGCGCGTTCGTTTCCTTGTATTTTACAGTGTGCAGGTATCCACTGGATTACCACTCTCTGGAAGTAATTGTACAATTGATCTTGGGTTGTTCTCAAGTCATCTAGCTCATTGTTCCTGGTTTTTTTTTAGGACTGTTAGGACTGACATTCGGTCAGTGTGTATCACAAGTTTGTTGTGCACGTTATCTTTGTGTTGGATAGCCAGTTTTGCAGCATCTTAGAGGGCTTAAGTTTCTGCTTTATAGTTGTTTGAGAATTTCCCAGTAGTTATTGATTTGGTAATCTCTTCCAGGTTAGTCAGCCCAAGAAGACACCTCCTCTTTTTCTGATGGCGTTTGTAGCAGAGCTGTCGGTGTATGTGTGAGACTAGGAGTCTTGTGGGTAGTTGTCGTCTACGTGTTTTTCTGTTATGTGCTTTCTCTCTGTGTCTTTTTGGCTGCTTTTTTCTTGATTCCTATTATATCTTCCTTCAGTTTATATTTCCAATGGGGTGTCACAAAGGATGAGTATATGAGTTTTGGCATTGTTTGGGACAGCACTGGATCGTTAGTTGTCAATTCTTTAGTGATTGCCGTGAAATTGTTTCTCTTTAGTCTTCGTTTTCCAAAACCGGTTATTTTTGGGGGCAAGGATGGTTGGGGAGCCTTTTGTATTTCTCTGCTTGTTGCGCTACTTTAGTTTTCTATCTTCCAAAGTTTGTAGGCCTGTTACGATTTCTAGAGTCTCTATGTGTGTAGATTTCATAGCACCAGTGATAATACGGTCAGCCTGGTTTTGTGTTCTGTTAATTTTGTTAAGCTGTGATTTGGAAGCTGTTGCCCAGGCTGTGAATCTATCCTCAAGGACTGGTCTTACTCTACGTATGTATAGTTGTTTCAAATTATTGCCGTGTGCTCCACAGTCATTTCCTGCTAATTTCTTTATAATATATGTTCGTGTTCTGGCTCTTTTGTTTGCTTTGTCTATCTGACTTATCCATGTCATTTGTGCGATTTGTGTGTAAATATCTGGGTAGCACACTAACACAAGACAATAATCAAGAGGCAGAAATAGATATAAGGTGTAACAAAGCATGCCAAGTTATAGGCTAAGTATCAACACTATTGAAAAACAAAGCAATAACTACGGAAGCAAAAAGGGCAATATACAAATCAATTTTTCTACCAACTCTGTGCTATCAGTGCCAGAATTGGACGCTGGACTCTAGAACAATAAGAAAAATAACGACCACCGAAATTAAATGTGTCAGAAGAATGACTGGAAACAGCTTAAGGGACAGAGTAAGAAACACTTACCTGAGGAAGAAACTCGAAATTGAACCAGCCATCGAATACATAAAGAAACAACAGATAAAATGGTTCGGTCACATAACAAGACACAAAGAACTAACAATGACTGAAAGAGCCATAAACAAACGCTACGAAAACACCAGAGTAAGAGAAAGACAGAGAAAGAGATGGACAAAGGGAATACTAGGAGGGATATAACCAGAAGAGGCCAACAGAAGAGTAAAGAATTGCAGATTACATCACCCCTCGACGGCAAAGGAGGAAGGATAGAAGAAGAAGATTTGTGCGACCCATAGTGACGCCAAGATATGTTGGGTTTTGGTCAATAGGAAAGTGTGGTCTTTTATCTTCAATTTGCAGAGAGGGTGTTTCTTGATAGGCTGAAAATTGTGTATGCAGTTTTTTTTTCTCACTAACTCTATTCGTACGTTTCAAAGCTGGGCGTGTTGCTGAATTTTTTTGTTACATGTCTTATATCATCTTGGTATTAGTGAAATGTAATAACTTGTTCAATTATCTAAAAATTAATATATATTTTATATGTTATAGATATAAATATGTAGATTGACTCTTAAAACCATGAGAAATATTGTCTCTGGAATCACTTCCGTTGCATTGATAAAAAGCTTCCGTACGGAAAGAGTTAATGGGTAGCAGCCAGGTGTTCGTTCCTTTTTCAAGCTTTCCTGGGGCATCTTGCATTCTGGAGCTAGCCAATGGCATTCTTCACGTGCCCGTATGGCCAGGTCGTTTGCGTACATTGCAGAGTGTATTCTGGGTAGAATGTTCTCTACGGTGTTATTTATGAAGATTAGGAAAAGCGTTGGGGATAGTACTCCGCCTTGTGTGACACCTTGTTCCATTTTGGGCGTCTTACTTAATTGTCCTTTTACCTGTACTCTGGTCGTTCTATTTTCTATCTATCTATCTATCTATCTATCTATCTATCTATCTATCTATCTATCTATCTATCTATCTATCTATCTATCTATCTATCTATCTATCTATCTATCTATCTATCTATCTATCTATCTATCTATCTATCTATCTATCTATCTATCTATCTATCTATCTATCTATCTATCTATCTATCTATCTATCTATCTATCTATCTATCTGTCTGTCTGTCTGTCTGTCTGTCTGTCTGTCTGTCTGTCTGTCTGTCTGTCTGTCTGTCTGTCTGTCTGTCTGTCTGTCTGTCTGTCTGTCTGTCTGTCTGTCTGTCTGTCTGTCTGTCTGTCTGTCTGTCTGTCTGTCTGTCTGTCTGTCTGTCTGTCTGTCTGTCTGTCTGTCTGTCTGTCTGTCTGTCTGTCTGTCTGTCTGTCTGTCTGTCTGTCTGTCTGTCTGTCTGTCTGTCTGTCTGTCTGTCTGTCTGTCTGTCTATCCTATCTATCCTATCTATCCCATCTATCTATTCTATCTATTGTCCTTTCGAGCCGAAGACGGCACATAGGGCAGAACCACAATCTCAAAAACAGAAACCTTGCATGCCAAAATGGCACATATTGCAGAGATTACTGCTGCTAAAATCTATGGCTCTGTTTCCATAACAACACTTTTTACAATGACAGCTTGTCAAACCATAGATCAATCTCCTTAGTCGCCTCTTACGACATGCCTGGAAGGTCACAGTGTCACTATTCTTTACTTCCCTCATAATGAAGACCCGGTAACACACGGGGTCGTTCTATTTTACAGGTTGTTTATAATGAAGGGAACTATGAAGACTTGAAATACTGAAGAATTAAGGACTAAGCTGTGGGGACTGCAACGTGTTATTTCAAGTTTGATCAGGCACGTATAAGAGCAGCTGAAAAAAAGATTAAATGGATACTAAGATAAAAAGAGCTTCACAAGTGTTCAGAGTGCAGATAAATATTCTGGAGATGATTCATATGCAGCAGGATCACATTAAACCACGTTTGTTTTAAAACCAGTATGGTGAGTTATATTTTTCAATTTTCTCGCAATTAAGTTTTTTTTTCTAAAATTTTAGTAGCATTTGGCGCAAAGTCTCAAATAATTATTATATCACCTGTGAGGGGTAACGGTATAAAAATGCATGCAGATACATACAAATGCGAACTGTTGTAAAGCTGATGATGAAGGTGAAACGAAAAAGAAAGGTATGGTTGCAGCTTTACGTAAGAGAAGGACAACACAATCGAACAACATTTCGGTCAATAGGTCTTCAGCGGGATCATGGGAATTCACCCTCACCTACCACTCCCACAACTTAGCTGCGATAAGAATGTATAACCGTTGCCGCTCTATTCTCCACTCTGACCCTACCACCCGGAGACTTTTTTGTGATCCGCCTCTGATCACCTTCAAACATGACAAGAATCGTTATGCGGGGGGACCTTACGATCATGAGCCGTCTCTCCCGCCTCGACCACAAACATTTAAGAACGGTCCCTTGTTGACAAGAATGCATTAACTATCCTTTCACTCCAATCCGATTCTATAGTATACCCCGACGGTTCGAGATCAAGAATGGCTTCACATGTGTGTGTCCCTCAATATTATCTATGCCATTATATGAGAGTGGTGCCATATGACCTATTGGTGAATCTGGGAGACGCCTCGTGGACGGATTTTGTGAACTCCTTCGGGATGTCAAACAGAACACTGGTACTCCAGTGGCTGACCATTTCAATCATTCAGATCACAAGGGTGAACAAAACATCCGTATCACTGACGTTGCCTTGTGCCAATCTGGCTACCGTAGCCGTTTCACCCTAGAGAATCGCATTATAGTCCAGTGGGGTTTACTGACCCATTTTGGCATGGATGTATCGTTCTCACATAGTTTTCCTGTCTTATCTACCCCCCTTCTCATACGCCCTTAATATGCCTCCTTTTAGTTTTCTATGATATTCTCCACTCCACTGCTACTAACCGGTGTCGCATCTACTCCCGTTGTCCTTGTTGGTCTATTATTCCTCTTGTATGCCTGTTCTTCTGTATAATGCCTTGTCTGGCTAGTATATTTTGTAGTATTCCAACCTGACAATTCACTGGTGCCTGACTATCCATCTTCACTCATGATCTCAAACCCCTTCCTTGTTCTAACCTGGCTAACGGCCAACGTGATCACACAGCCACTCCTGACTAGGCTCACTTCCCACGCGACCACATGGCTTCTGGCCCACGTTTTAACATACTCACTCCTAACCAGGCTCATTTTCTTTGTGACCTGACTGCAAGCAAAGCATTGCAGGGAAGATTCATTTTCATATTTTTCAATGTTATTGTTTAGTTTTAGATATTATTTTGCTATGTAATGTTAATTTTACTTGCTTCCACATTGATGTGTGTCTTGTCCATTGTTACCGCTGATGGCCTATTTAGCCGAAACATCGTTCGATTGTATTTTTTTTTCGCTTACGTAAAGCGGCAACTATACCTTTTTTATTCTTCATTTTTTCTTCTTCGTTTTCTTCTTTTTTTTCTTTCTTTATGCTTTCACCAGTTTAATAACAATTGTTGTTTGTTATTTTTTTTAAAAAATAACCCTTACCGCCCACTCCCTCCCCCTTCTCCTTTTATTTGTACAAAATTATTATTGCTCATCATAACTGAGCATTTTTTTCATTCTTAGTTGTAATCCAAACGTTTTTAACTTCAGAAATGATATAACTTAATATTATCTTAATGCACACAAAATTACATGAAACAATCTTTACAAGCTGTTGAGAAATCCTGAGAAATATGAGTCTCAAGTTTGAGCTTTTCCTCGCACAAAATGCTAATTTTTTCAGCAGAGTGAGACAAAAATATGCAATTTTATGGCCAAACAAAAATTATTCAATTTTCATTAAATCTTAAACCAGTATGTTTCACATGAAAGCATTGCTTAATGTAGATATAGTCAAAATCATTTTGTTATTTTAAACTGTTTTTAAAAATAAGGTTTCACTTGATGTCAAGATCAACAGACGCATTAGTTAAGTATTAGTATCTAGACTTATAAACCGAGATAGGAAAACAATGCATTTACAAAAAGACAAACTTCAAGCATATCAGGTCTACGTTCTTAGAACACTCGTGTGTGGTAGTGAGATATAGACAATATATGCTGACATAGAATATTATCTCACTGCATTCAACATTTGCTGCTTAAGAAAAATCGTACACATTAGTTGGTAGTATCATGTCATCAACACCGCTGTTCTTAAGGCTGCAAATATAAACAGCATGTATGTCCTGCTTAGCCAGTGTCGCTTGCGATTGTCAGGAAACGTGATCCGTATGGAGGAAAGCAGAATTCAAGAAAGGTATTTTGCACATTGAGTTGGCGGCTAGAACGTTATCTACCTCAAATCATCACTTCATTTAAAAAATACGTCCTTGCCAGAAGTTAAGCGTTATCTTTGACAGTAACATTCTTGACAAAAACTGTATCAAAGAAAGAAATAGATCTAATTAGTAAAGCGTGGAATGAATATCGAAATAGAAAAGAGACCGAATACATGGGAAAATACATAAAGAAAAGACACAAGACTAGAGGCGAAGCAAATCCTTCAGAGTCAGCCTCGACACCCATTTATGATGTTTTATCAGTGGACGCGACTGCCATAGGACAATTTAGTCATTAGAAACGACGTGTTAGCTATTGCGTGACCATGTCTTGTCGATTTACCTGTGGAGGTTGAAAAGCTTATTATTATTATTATAATCGATCCCAACCGACGGCTTCCGGGTTCACCCAGCCTTAAATGGGTACCTGATTTTTTCTGGGAAAGTAAAGCGGCACGGGCGTATTACCAACCACATTACCCCAAAATTCATGTGCTGAAGGTCTGTAAAATATATGGTCACTAACACCATATTCACTATACGCCACTTGGCGTGACGGGACCCTTTACTTTTAACTTATTATTATTTTTATCACTATCATCATCATCATCATCATTTTCACCACCACTACCATCATCATCACTATTATTATAATAGCGTATGGCTTGGAAGTAAAATTATCTTCTATCCTGGACATATTCTCTCCCCAGTCGACTCAACTGATTAAAGAATACATTTCTTGTTTTCTAAATTGGAGGTGGTATTAACAGCGAGGCGATGCAAATACGTCTCACCTCTAAATGATGTAGGTAAACGCCATGAAGTTTAACATTTAATTCATCGATAACTCTATTTTCTCATCATCATCGTCTAGCTTGTCCGTTATGGAACTTGACGACCACTCCGAAGTTTTCTCTGTCCTGCGCAAGGTCTTCATTATCTGCTTTAATCAATTTCAACGAGTCTCTGTTGCCTTGTACCCATCTTATCCTTTGTCTAATTCTTTCTAATGTACCCATCTTATCCTTTGTCTAATTCTTTCTAATGTACCCATCTTATCCTTTGTCTAATTCTTTCTAATGTACCCATCTTATCCTTTGTCTAATTCTTTCTAATGTACCCATCTTATCCTTTGTCTAATTCTTTCTAATGTACCCATCTTATCCTTTGTCCAACTCTTTCTAATGTACCCATCTTATCCTTTGTCTAATTCTTTCTAATGTACCCATCTTATCCTTTGTCTAATTCTTTCTAATGTACCCATCTTATCCTTTGTCTAATTCTTTCTAATGTACCCATCTTATCCTTTGTCCAACTCTTTCTAATGTACCCATCTTATCCTTTGTCCAACTCTTTCTAATGTACCCATCTTATCCTTTGTCCAATTCTTTCTAATGTACCCATCTTATCCTTTGTCCAATTCTTTCTAATGTACCCATCTTATCCTTTGTCCAACTCTTTCTAATGTACCCATCTTATCCTTTGTCCAACTCTTTCTAATGTACCCATCTTATCCTTTGTCCAATTCTTTCTAATGTACCCATCTTATCCTTTGTCCAACTCTTTCTAATGTACCCATCTTATCCTTTGTCCAACTCTTTCTAATGTACTCATCTTATCCTTTGTCCAACTCTTTCTAATGTACTCATCTTATCCTTTGTCCAACTCTTTCTAATGTACCCATCTTATCCTTTGTCCAACTCTTTCTAATGTACTCAGCTTCTCCTTGGTCTAACCCTTTCTAAATGTACCCATCTTCACCTTGGCCTACCTCTTTCTAATATACTCATCAACTCCTTGGTCTAACTCTTTCTAATATACTCATCTTATCCTTGGTCTAACTCTTTCTAATGTACTCATCAACTCCTTGGTCTAACTCTTTCTAATGTACTCATCAACTCCTTGGTCTAACTCTTTCTAATATACTCATCAACTCCTTGGTCTAACTCTTTCTAATGTACCCATCTTATTCTTTGTCCAACTCTTTCTAATGTACCCATCTTATCCTTTGTCCAACTCTTTCTAATATACTCATCAACTCCTTGGTCTAACTCTTTCTAATGTACTCATCTTCTCCTTGGTCTAACTCTTTCTAATGTACTCATCTTCTCCTTGGTCTAACTCTTTCTAATGTACTCATCTTCTCCTTGGTCTAACCACGTGCCGCTGAAATTTCCATGAGAGAAATCTCTGAACGGTGCAAATTTTCAAGGACGGTTTGAGTTGAAAACTGCAAGACAGAGAAAGCAAACACACAAATAAAAACTGCAAGACAGAGAAAGCAAACACACAAATAAAAACTGCAAGACAGAGAAAGCAAACACACAAATAAAAACTGCAAGACAGAGAAAGCAAACACACAAATAAAAACTGCCAGCAGCAGTTGGGAATCTAACCCCAAGCGCGCTGTTAGCAAACAAGTGCAGGAACTACTTTGTCATGGCGGCTGTTCATTTATTAATTATAAAGCGAACACCGCATTATTAATAATAAACACACCTGCGCGCGCGCGTTCAAATATAACCGTTCAGGAAAGTGAGCAGAATTGTAGCAGTGATCCAGAAATAGAGCTCAACTTGAGAGTCTTGCCGAATCTCAGCTCAGCAGGCAGCCAAAACGATTGAGTCAAGTAGGACGTCTTTATTTGAATAAAGATTGCCTGTTTATAAATGGCGTCAAGTTTCCGTGCATTGATATAAACGCGTTGTGAACACTATACGCTGTTTTGTGTGGGTGAAGAGGGATATATAACAGAACTATTTCAGGATCAAAGGGACAAGAAACCATTTATAAAATGTACATCAGGCTATAAAATCTTAAAATCTGAGGTGGAAAAAGCTATAAAAACAATGAAAAATGGAAAAGCAGCAGGACCTGACAGCATACAGATAAAGATGATACATGCACTAGAAGATTTTAGCATTGAAGTGATTACAGACATATGCAATGACATATACCACATAGGATACATACCAAATGAACTAAAAACATCAACTTTCATTGCATTGCCTAAAAAGAATGGTGCAGTTGAATGCAGTGACTTTAGAACAATAAGCTTAATGAGCCATGTTACAAAAAATCTTGCTAAAAGTTATACAAGGAAGGATTCAGAATAAAATCAATACTGAATTAGATGAGCAGCAATTTGGATTTTGGAAAAATAGCGGGACAAAAGAAGCCATATTCTGCATGAGAACATTAATCGAAAAATACACAGACGTAAAGAAACCAATATATGCTTGCTTCTTAGACTACACCAACGCTATTTGATAGAGTACACCACAAACAACTTATAGAATACCTAAAAGAGATACATCTAGACGACATGGACATACGACTAATATGTAATCTATAGTGGGAGCAAACACCAATAATAAAATAAAACAAAGAGAACTCTACACCCATTGATATAAAAAGAGGTGTAAGACAGGGATGTATCCTATCAACAAGCTTGTTCAATCTATACACTGAGAAAATTTTTAAAAACATAAAGATGCCAGGCCTACAAATTAATGGAAAGATAATCAATAACCTAAGATATGCTGATGATACTGTACTACTAGCAGAAAATCCTAAAGATCTACAACAATTACTTAATGAAATAAACATGACAAGCAAAAAATATGGACTAGATATGAATATCAAAAAGACTAAAACTATGATCATAAACAAAGGAAATACTGAAAACCCACAAGTGGATATCAAAATAGTAGGAATAGACCTGGAGACAGTTCAGAACTATAACTGCCTTGGACACACTATAACCAGTGATGGAAAATGTACAACTGAAATAAACAAAAGAATAGGAATGGCAAAAAGTAATTTTAATGTCATGAAGAACATACTAACAACAAAACAAATAACACCAGGGCTAAAACTAAGAATAGCAAAATGTTACATCTTCTCAATATTCCTATATGGTGCAGAAACATGGACATTAGACAAGAAAACAGAACACAGAATTGAAGCTTTTAAAATGTGGATATATAGAATAATAGGTAGAATCGGATGGAAGGAAAAGAAAACAAACGATGAAGTCTTAAAACAACTAAAAATGAAAAGAGAACTACTAAGCACAATTCAAAGAAGACAAATGCGATTTTTGGGCCATGTTAAAAGACACAACAGCCTACTAAAAGTAATCCTGGAGGGGAAAATACAAGGTAAAAGAGGCAGAGTCAGACCAAGACTAACATGGACGAGTAACATCAAAAGATGGACAAATCAGCCTATGACAACCTGCACCATCAAAGCAAGAGACAGAGCAGAATAGCGCTCCATGGTAGCCAACCATCGTTGCGGAGAAGGCACTCGATGATGATGATGATGATGATGATGCTGAAAGAGGACACACAAAATACCGACAATAATTTCTCTGAAAACACCAGTTGTATAGGTACCACAACTTTATTGTTAGATATTTTTTTTTTTTTTTTTTTTTGCGTTCGCCAACTTTGACCTATGACAAAGTCCATAGAGCCTAGGAACTGAATTTTGCTTGTTAATCCATTTTTTCCCTGGCAGCCATGTGCACAGGGGTCCCTCGCCGCACAGGCAGATAACTCCGGCTTCGGAGATTCTCATATTTTTTCCGTCGATAAGCAACTGATGTTTCGAGCCGAGCCTCGCTGTTGAGACCAGAGGGGGTTGCCGCAGAGAGAAATCATAAATAAAAATCCCAACTGGTGCAGCTGGGATTTGAACCCACAACCTCTTTGTCTCGAGGCCGACGTCTTGCCTCGAGACCAACCAGTCCCCAGTTACAGATTTGAGTGACTACTGCCGTACGCTTCATTATTGTGCTTCGTTATTGTGTATGTTCTTTATTTTTGAAAAAAAAAATTGTGTCTTCGTAAGACATCAAACATAAGCTGGAAAGAATACATTTCAAACGAACGGATAAGAGATGAATCAAAACAAAAATACGTGTTGGGTTTTATAAGAAGAATGCGTTGGAAATACATCGGTCATGTGCTGAGAATGCATAGAGAAAGACATCGCCATCAGGCATTCACGTGGAAAGCATCTGGTAAAAGAAAACAAGGCAGGCCAAGAGAAAGACTGCTTAAAAAATTACTAGGGAAGGCTCAACCTTGGGGATAGAAACAATAAAGTCATAAATGTGACTTTAAAGTGACTCCAAATCAACCCAGCAGGCGCTAGGAAGTAACATAATAAAGCCAGAACTCACACAGCTCACCATATACATAGATAGTCCCATTAACATATATGACATAAGGCTAGTGATATATTAGATCCCAGGGTACTCCAACACAACAGGAAATGATAAGGCAGATACATTAGCTAAGAGAGGATCCAGACAGACACAACTTCACATTGACATCTCTTTAAATACAGCCAAACAAAATAATAAACTCTACCAGCTCAGAAGATTGACTGGATGGATAAGCCTTGGGAAAAACAGGGAGAAAACATGTTAAATACATGACAACAGGCCAAACACTCATGACAACATTCATTATCATCACCACCAACATCATCAAATATCATGCCTGCTGCCGTAGGTGATCATGTCTATACGCAGCTTTCGCTCTCGACAGTTATTTATCATTACTGTTGTTGACCTTCTGCCAAGCAATTCTCTTAAGCTGTCTGGTATCTTTTCTCTTTGCTGCCCTCTATCTCTTCGTCCCTCAATGTTCCCAGTAGTTACAATATATTCCAGTTGTTCTCTTCTCATTGCATGGCCACAAAATGATGATTGTTTCTTCCTAATATTGGAAATTAGCTCTCTTTTAACATCAGCTTCTCTATAATCTCTTCTAGAGGAGCGGCCGGTTTGTTTTCTTCTTCTGTGTCTCCAGCTCAGCCCATCAGCTATGAGTCTCTGACAGTTTCCAGCTCTGCTTCTTCCTGGCTCCTTGCCTCCGAACTTGGGTTCGATCCCAGCTTGAATGTTTTCCTGTCATCCAAGATGAAAATGGAATGATTATCTAGATCACTGAGTTGGAAAATGTAATGATTGTGATGAAGAGCACTGGCCCCTCCTCAGGTATAAATGTGTGTTCTAGCACAGAGCAATTTAACACTTCATTCCTCTACGACATGTTCCGGGCATCATTTACGTTGTGTTGTATGTCGCTGTAATATTTGTATATGTCCCTCAAATTAATTTATCTCTCGCGGAGAAGAAAACTAGATAAATTAAATATACATGCAGACATAGAGTAATCTACATGCATTATAAATTGCCTACACCCATATACAATTATGTGCACCGCTTTCCGATATATCTTTCCGTCTTTATTTATGAAGCAATAAAGATGGCGATAGTAATGTAATCGTCACCTCGCAGGCCTGACGATTGCGTGATCATGGTTAAATTACACACATATAAATGACATAGAAACATATATTATTTATTATTATTTTAGCTCAATCTTAGGAGAATGGTGTCCAGTTGATCCATGTGAGAATATATTTGGTATTGGGCTCGTTGAACTTGGTGTAAATATTATCACTCGGGAAGATCTCTAGCCTTTATCTCTCTTTCACATTTTATGCCCTGATACAGCGGTCCTTAAACTGTGGTCCGTCCCCTCACATGGAACTCTACGAAGGCTTGAAGAAATGTTACTGCTGATCTTCTGCAGTTAAAATGACAAGCTGAGGGTGAACGAATGAGAACAGGAAAGAAAAGGAACCGTAGGAAGAAATCTTAATGTCCCTCTTTTGAGTAAAAAGTCGTTCCCCCTCTTCTAACCTACAGCCTCTGTTATATAAAAAAGAGGAGAAAATAAAAACTTGTCAATAAATTTCAACTGTTTGATAGGGTGACTGGTTGGCATCGAGGCAAGACGCCGGCCTCGATACAGAGAGGTTGTAGGTTCAAATCCCGTCTGCACCGTTTGGGATTCTTATTTATGATTTCTCTCTGCGGTAACCATCTGTGATCTCAGCAGTGAGGCCCGGCATGAAACGTCAATTACTCATCGACGGAAAAAAATACGAGTACCTCCGAAGTCGGAAAGGGACCCTTGTACACACGGCTGCCAGGGAAAAACGGGTTAACATGCAAATTTCAGTTCCTAGTTTCTTGGGACTTCGTCAGAGGTGAAAGCGGGCGAACGCAAAAAAAAAAAAAAAAAAAATAATAATAATAAAATAAAATTAAAAAAAACAACTGTTTTGATAGCAAATATATCCACTCACCAAGCATTTGGTCCTGAGTGGCTGAATGAAAGCACGTGACATTTCCAGCGACCCCGCATATAGTCAGATCACGTGGGAAGTCAGTAAGTTTCAATTTGAGCGGGAGTTTGCTAACGGTTTTTGTCATCGGGTTTCTTCTTTCATTTCTGATTTAAAAAAAACCGGTTGGTTATTGTCTGGTAACTTCTTGTGGATGGATTTAGTAAGAGTTCATTTTAGCAGAGCAAGAGGATGTATCTTCTTACTTTCCTCATTTGCCTTTCAGCGTCTAGGGGAGATATAATTTGCGGTCTTTTGCTCTTCTGTTCGCCTCTGCTGCTGTTATGTTTTCTAGTGTTTCGAATATTCCGTCAATCCATCTTTTTCGTGGTCGGCCTTGGGTCTGGTGTTCTCGCAGCGTTTATTGTAGGCTCGTTGTGTTGTGTTTTGATCTTTCTGCATTATCACATGGCCAAACCATTTTTTTTCTGTTGCTGCTTTATATATTCTCCAGCGGGGATTATTCTTAGTTTTTTTTTTCCCTCAGTTCTTCATTTATGATCTTATCTCTCAGGCTGCTTTCTATCATTCGCCTAACACATTTCATCTCTGTAGAGGTTATTTTTCTTATTGTCCTTGCATCTAGGGTCCAGGACTGGCATTGGTAGCACAACGTTGGGATGAAGATTGTATTGTAAAGTGCCCGTTTTGCCTTTACATAGAGTTATTTCCTTGTTGGACAATAGTGATGATTGCTGTCCAATGATTTGACAAACTTTGTTGTAACTTGAGTCTATTTCTGTTGTTTGTCACTAGACTTCCTACATATTTAAATTCCTCTACTTGTTTTAGTCTGTGGTCTATAGTTATGTTGATGTTCTGTTTCTCTTTTGCGATATTCATGACTTCTGTTTTGTTGATGTTGCATTTTGTGCCTTTGTTGTTGAGTCTATTTAAGCGTTCTTGTAGGTCTTCTATTTTTACACGTGGGTGAGGGAAGGTAGCAGGTTTATGTAGGGCTTTTCATCTTTATAAGAGCAATTAACGATGCAGCTCATACAACAGGACACACTTTTGTGCTGCATACACAGACATACTTTTTGTTCTATGTCTGGCTATCAATTAATGCATAGCAAGGTTGTGTTGTGCGCCAAAATTAAGCTACTTTCTATTTGCTGCAACTGCCGTTCTTTAATATATTTCTGCAATTGTCACCTCGTTATTTTATTCATTCTACTTACAATAATTATCATATTAACAAGGTTTGTAACTTTTTTTCTGTTATCATTGTTGTTTTACCTATGTTCTGTAACCGTCTTTTATTCAGTTATCATTGTTCTATCACCACTGTTCTGTAACCGTCTTTTATTCACTTATCATTATTCTATCACCACTGTTCTGTAGCTGTCTTTTATTCAGTTATCATTGTTCTATCACCACTGTACTGTAACGTCTTTTATTCACTTATCATTATTCTATCACCACTGTTCCGTAACGTCTTTTATTCACTTATCATTATTCTATCACCACTGTTCTGTAACGTCTTTTATTCACTTATCATTGTTCTATCACCACTGTTCTGTAACCGTCTTTTATCCATTTGTTTTTGTTCTATCACCACTGTTCTGTAACCGTCTTTTATTCAGTTATCATTGTTCTATAACCACTGTTCTGTAACCGTCTTTTTTCACTTATAATTATTCTATCACCACTGTTCTGTAACCGTCTTTTATTCAGTTATCATTGTTCTATCACCACTGTTCTGTAACCGTCTTTTATTCAGTTATCATTATTCTATCACCACTGTTCTGTAACCGTCTTTTATTCAGTTATCATTGTTCTATCACCACTGTTCTGTAACCGTCTTTTTTCACTTATAATTATTCTATCACCACTGTTCTGTAACCGTCTTTTATTCAGTTATCATTATTCAATCACCACTGTTCTGTAACGTCTTTTATTCACTTATCATTATTCTATCACCACTGTTATGTAACCGTCTTTTTTCAGTTATCATTGTTCTATCACCACTGTTCTGTAACCGTCTTTTATTCAGTTATCATTGTTCTATCACCACTGTTCTGTAACCGTCTTTTATCCATTTGTTTTTGTTCTATCACCACTGTTCTGTAACCGTCTTTTATTCAGTTATCATTGTTCTATCACCACTATTCTGTAACCGTCCTTTATTATGTTATCGTTTTTCTGTTAACACGATTTTGCAATTGCATTTTTGTCATAGTTCCCTTATAGTTAACCTACAAATAAAATTATACAGTTATCGTATAGTTATTCTGTCACCGTCATTTTGTTAATGTCTTTTGATGTTGTTCTGTTTGGTTACCTCATACGTCATCAATTGGACATGCTGTGTGTGTGTGTGTGTGTGTGTGTGTGTGTGTGTGTGTGTGTGTGTGTGTTATTTGTTAGTAATTAAAAAAAAATACAATAGTCAACAAGAATGAACATTTAGATTCACCAATCGCACACACGAAACAGTGGCAATAGCTTTACGAACAGCATACAGGTCATACAAAGTAAGTAAAGTAAAGTACCCCGTCACGCCAAGTGACGTATAGGGAATATGGTGTTAGTGACCATAATTTTTATAGACCTTCGGCACATGATTTTTGGGGTAATATGGTCGGTATTACGCCAGTGCCGCTTTACTTTACCAGAAAAATATCTTGTTCCCATCTAAGGCTGGGTGAACCTGGAAGCCGTCGATCAGGATCGGAATCTTGTCCTTTGTAATCCAGTTCACTAACCACTGAGCTATCGCAGGTCATACAACCTATAGCAAAATACCAGCCAAACATGATCAAATCGAGCTTACTAAGAGCCTATTTATTTCAAACAACAACTTGCGAAATTTGGACTTTAACACAATCATAAGAGAGAAAAATCTGAACATTTGAAATGAGACGCTACTGTGGGATATCTTGGATAGAAAGGGGGATATAACGCAATAATTTTAAGAGTAGAGAGTTCAGAGTACTGGCTCTTGAAATCAATTCAACGAATAAAAGGAAACTATTTTAACACATCAAACAACGCAACAGTTTACAGTATAGCAAAAATAGCCATGGAAAGAATACGTTAAAAAAGGTGGGATAAGGAGGACTGAAGAGATGATGATGATGATGATGATGAATCTAGGAGGAACTCAGGGGCCAACTACAGACGAATACTGCTTACACTGGCATCATAGTCATGGAATAAGCGACTTTCAGATGTGCATTCAAAAGGGGAACGTCCCCAGGCGGCGGACAGACTGTACGAGTATATATCTGGAAGTAAAAAAGTAAAGTAAAGTACCCCCGTCACGCCAAGTGGCGTATAGGGAATATGATGTTAGTGACCATACATTTTACAGACCTTCGGCACATGATTTTTCAGGTAATGTGGTCGGTATTACGCCCGTGCCGCTTTACTTTCCCAGAAAAATATCCGGTACCCATTAAAGGCTGGGTGAACTGGAAGCCGTCGGTTGGGATCGAACCCTGCCTCTTGTCCTTTGTAGTACAGTTCACTAACCACTGAGCTATCGCGGCGACAAGGGATACTGTTGTTTATATTTTTGTAATTTATTTTTTGAAGTTGACAATGGAGAACGTGATATTTTGTCAATTTGTCATTATATTTTGAGGATGGCATGAGAGGTCATTATGTTGTTGTCAAATTGTCATCATATTTTGAGGATGACAAAAGAGGGCATCACATTTTTGTCAGTTTGTCATTATTCATTAGAACGCAGCTATAGAGGGCATTATATTTGTTTAAATGTCATTACATTTTTCGGATAACACGGGAGGACATATTCTTTTTAGTTAAAATCCATTAATATATTTTTAAGAACGCTGTATTTTTGTTATCTTGTTCTATTCATATTTGTGGCTTGTAAGAACATTGTATGTATATGCGTGTTTCTCATTTTGACATTTGAGTATTTTTCTTGGAGCAACATTCTTTCCTACTTGATGTCATCACTTGTTAATGGATTGCGGATGCGTTGTTACGCTAGTTTTTTTTTTTTTTTTTTCGTTCGCCAGCTTTTACCTCTGACGAAGTCCCTAAAGACTAGGAACTGAATTTTGCGTGTTAATCCATTTTTCCTTGGCAGCCGTGTGCACAGGGGTCAATCGCCGCACAGGCAGATAACTCCGACTTCGGAGGTACTCATATTTTTTCCCGTCGATGAGTAACTGACGTTTCAAGCCGGGCCTCGCTGCTGAGACCAGCGGCCGTTGCCGCAGAGAGAAATCATAAATAAAAACCCAAAACGGTGCATCCGAGATTTGAACCCACAACCTCTCTGTTTCGAGGCCTGCGTCTTGCATCGAGACCAACCAGTCTCCTGTGTCGCTAGTTTAAGGTGATATCTGCGCTTTGAGATCCGACATCCTCTTTAGCATTAATACATTTTTCTTAAAAATTTTTGTCCGGGCTGTAACCATATTTGGCTTGCCATTTTGGACTTTAAACTGATAAGAGTTGTTTAACGTGCGGGAGTGAACACGAGACCTCTTGTTTCTCACTATTTTCAGAGAGAACTGGAAATTCGATCTCATTACCTAGAGACCGGGGAGCCGCGATAGCTCAGTGGTTAGTGAACTGGACTACAAAGGACAAGAGGTAGGGTTCGATCCCAACCGACGGCTTTCGCGTTTACCCAGCCTTTAATGGGTACCAGATTTTTTTTCTGGAAAAGTAAAGCGGCACGGGCGTAATACCGACCACATTACTCCAAAAATCATGTACCGAAGGTCTGTAAAATGTATGGTCACTAACACCATATTCCCTATACGCCTTGGCGTGACGGGGGCTCTTTAATTACTCAGAGACCTGGGGAGGTTAAAATTACAATGAAAAATACGAGTTCGAATTGAAAAATTAGCGCTGCTCGTTGCGGAATTCGAAACCGGGCCCTTTTCGTCCAACTGGCCGATATCCCGCCTCTAGGCCACCCAGTCCCCATGGCGACAAATAAACGAGAATTGTACATTTATGTAAATTTGCTGCATCTTTGTCCTGAGACTGACGATGGAGAATATTACAAAGTTTTGTCTTTTTTGAATGACCATGAACAAAAAAATCTGCCTCAACTTCACTATCACAAAGACAGGATTAACCGTATCTGTAAAACGTTATTCTGCTGACATTGATTCATGTCATGAATTGTCAAACGGTTTCGATGCACGGGAAAAGAGAAATTCCGTCATCGAATTAATTAATTTTTTTTTTTTTTGGGGGGGGGGGGGGGGGGGGGTGTAAAATGTGATCTCATGATAGAAACACATTTATTTTGATGGTAATATAATAATATTGACAAGTTTAATGCTCTGTGACATGTTTCTGTTCTCGTAGAGCTGATGTGATCTGTGGATTATTTCCTGCCAGTTCAATCTTCAGCAAAAGAGAGAACAAAAATATTTCTGATTCGAACCGATAACTCTATGCATTATCTACATTTACAGCTTTTTACGTTTTCTCCATCCATGCAATATACCCAATGATCTATTTGTAAATTGATTATCTTCTTAAGTGTGTGTCCAGCTACTCATTTCAGTTCTTCTTGTTATCATAAAATATAAATATATATATTTTTTTTCAACCATAATTTGTAATGTGAAATTTTTTTCTGCATTGCGTTTACCTCTTCCTCTTATGTATGTATGTATGTATGTATGTATGTATTATGTGTGTATGTATGTATGTATGTATGTATGTATGTATGTATGTATGTATGTATGTATGTATGTATGTATGTATGTATGTATGTATGTATGTATGTATGTATGTATGTATGTATGTATGTATGTATGTATGTATGTATGTATGTATGTATGTATGTATGTATGTATGTATGTATGTATGTATGTATGTATGTATGTATGTATGTATGTATGTATGTATCTTCTTCATCTTTTTTTTCTTCTTTCCGTCCTCATCTGCCTTTCAGCGTCGAGGGGAGATATAATTTGTGGTCTTTTGCTCTTTTGTTCGCCTCTGCTGCTCTGTTTCTAAGTGCTTCTAATATTCCATCGATCCAACTTTTTCGTGGTCGACTCTTGGGTCTGGTGTTCTCAGAACGTTTGTTGAAGGCTCATTGTGTTGTGTTTTGTTCTTTCTGCCTTGTCAAGTGGGCAAACCATTTTATCTGTTGTTTCCTTATATATTCCTGGCTTTTTTCTCTGCTCTTCATTTCTGATCTTATCTCTCAGACTGTTTCCTGTCATTCGGCTAACACATTTCATCTCTGTAGAGGTTATTTTTCTTATTGTTCTTGCATCTAGGGTCCAGGTCTAGCATTGGTAGCACAACGTTGGGATAAAGATTGTATTGTATAGTGCTCGTTTTGCCTCCAGAGTTATTTCCTTGTTGGACAATAGTGGTGATAACTGTCCGATGATTTGACAAGCTTTGTTGCATCTTGATTCTATCTCTGCTGTTTGAGAATTATCGTTTGTTATTATACTTCCTAGGTATTTGAATTCCTCTACTTGTTTTAGTTGTCTGCCTTCTATAGTTTTGTCGATGTTCTGTTTATTTTTGACGACATTCATGACTTCTGTTTTATTGATGTTGAATTTCAATGTTGTATTTTGTGCCTGAGATGTTGAGTTTGTTTAAGTGTTCTTGTATGTCTTTTATTGTTTCATGTATTAGTGCCTGATGGTCTGCAAATAAAAGCTCGTTGATCTCCTCTGTCCCTGATGGGTTGGCTAGCTTGCATATATGGTCCATGTATGTAATAAACAGTAGGGGGGATAGTACGCACCCCTGTCTTACACCTGATCTAACTTTGAAGTGGTCTGTGTAGCCTGTTGCTGTTCTGACCCTGCAGCTGCTGTTGACGTAGAGACTTTTAATTAGGTTGGTTAGATGTTGGCTTACTCCGTATGTTGTTAGTATCTCCCACAGTTGTTCTCTGTTTACTCTGTCGAATGCTTTTTCCTGGTCAATGAAGGCTATGTATAAGTTTTGATTGTGTTCTGTCGTTTTTCTGCAAGCTGTTTTAATGTGAATAGTGCGTCGGTACATCCTCTGTTTTTTTTTTCGAAAACCCATTTGAGAATCGCTTAACTGTAGTTCTATTATTGGTCTCAGCCTTTTTTCCAAGATTTTGGCGTATAGCTTTCCTACATGGCTGAGAAGAGATATACCTCTATATTGATTGCAGTCTTTTTTGCTACCTTTCCTTTTTCCATATTGGTATGATGATTGCCTGTTGCCAGTCTTCTGGGGCTTGTTGTTGGTGCCATGCTGCATTAAATACTCTGTGTAGCTATTGCATTCCTGTTTCTCCTGCTGCTGCTATTATTTCTATTGGTATGTTATCTATCCCCGGTGCTTTATATCTTGGTGCATATTTGATTACTTCTTCGATTTCCTCTTTTCTTGATGTTGGGTTCAGTATTTGTGAGTTCTAGCGTGGTTTTTGTTGTCTTATTGGTAGTTGGTATGTTTAACAGGTCTTCAAAATATTCTTTCCATCTCTGTTGGTTACATTGGTTATTTGATATTGGCTGTCAGTCTTTGTCATTTATCAGCTCGGTAGGATCATGGTTTTCTTTTCTCGCTCTTGTGGCTTTTACTGCTTTGTAGAAATCTCTTGTGGTTGTCTTGTAGTCCATGCTCATATTTTGTCCGAATTCTGTCCAATTCTTTTGCTTAGCTTCTTTGATCAACATTTTAACTCTTTTTCGAACTAAGGTATATTTTTCTTATTTTTCTTGGTTCTTTTTCTCCTCCAGTTTTTAAACAGTTTCTTCTTTTCTTTAATTGCTTCTCTGATTGTTTCTTTCCACCACGGGGTGCTCTTTTTAGCTTCTCTTGTTCTTAGCTTCGTTTTACAAACTGTTTTAGAGATGTTGGTTACTGTTTCCTTAAATTGTTTCCACTCTTCTTCTACTGTGCCTACTTCGTTAGGGAGTTTCTTGAATTCCTCTGTTAGTTTTTCTTCTAGGGTTTTCCTTGTTTCTTGATCTTTTAATTGTTTTATTTTTATTGTCTGTTCTTTTCGCTTCTTTTCTTTGTTTTCGTATATTCTTTTTATTTTTGGCTGTCTTAGTGTGATCACAACCATCTTGTGATCCGTGTCGTTTGTAATATTTGTGACTGCACTGCTGTCGGTTACTCTTTTCTTGTTAGTATAAAATCTATCTGGCTTATGCAGGTTGTGTAATTCCATTTGTATCAGGTGTATACTTGCGACTCTCTGTGTTTGAAGAATGTGTTGGTGATAAATAAATCATTTTGATTGCATAGAGCCAGCAGTCTGCTTTCATTTTTGTTTATTTCAGCTGTTTTATCGCCGAAGGGTCCTAAGATATCACTGTTGCGTTTCCCAAGCCTTCCATTAAAATCTCCCATCACTAACATGTCGTCGCTTTCGTCAATATTTTATCGTTGCTATTTTAATCTCCATCTTCTGTGTATTTATCTGAGCATAAAACATTTATCCCTTACCGACCTGCTGAGTCAGTCATAAGTTAAGGGCGTAACTTAAGAAAACACACGTTGGGGGTTTAGCCCGACTGATGTTTCCCCCCACGTGTTTGATCGCTAAGGTCTCACGTGCGATCTTTTACGATCTAAATATAAAACTTTAGCAGATTACATTTTAAAAAAAGTACTTATCAGTTCTTAGCTTCCTCCTTGGTAGAAAACTTTACACAACTTTTCGAAAATTATATTCCGTTGGAAACACTATATTTAATCACTTTAATCACACAATCTACACTCTGAAAATAAAACAACCGCCATCTTGCTTTCATATGTATGTATGCATGTATGCATGTATGCATGTATGCATGTATGCGTGTATGTATGTATGTATGTATGTATGTATGTATGTATGTATGTATGTATGTATGTATGCATGTATGTATGTATGTATGTATATGTGTGTGTGTGTGTATGTATGTATGTGTGTGTGTATGTGTGTGTATGTGTGTATGCGTGCGTGCGTGCGTGCGTGTGTATGTATATATATATATATATATATATATATATATATATATATATGTATATATGTATGTGTGTGTTGTATTTGTTTTTATTTTCAAACACAAAATATTTGTACTAATTTAACGATAAATGCTTCTACCGAAGGTTCAAAAGTTTTAAAAAAAGTTAAGAAGAGAAGGAAGGAAAGAAATTATTGCCCTAGCTTAAGACTAGCTCACTACCCATTGCACTAGAACTACTGTTTCCCAGGAGACTAGATCACTAACCACTACGCTACCGCTACTTTTTCCCACTTAATAAGCTCACTAACCATTGCGCTACCACTACTGTTTCCAGTAGACAAGCTCACTAACCAACGCGCTACCGCTACTCTTTCCAATTAGACAAGCTCACTAACCACCGCGCTGGCGCTACTGTCTCCCAGTAGACAAGCTCACTAACCACTGCGCTACCGTTACTTGTTCCCAGTAGACTAACTCATTAACCACTGCGGTACAGCTACTGTTTCCCAGTAGACTAGCTCACTTACCACTGCGCTACCGCTATTGTTTCCCAGTAGACTAGCTCACTAACCATTACGACACCGCTACTGTTTCCTAGTAGACTAGCTCACTAACCACTGCGCTACCGTTACTGTTTTCCAGTAAATTAGCTCACATACCACTGCGCTAGCGCTACTGTTTCCCAGTAGACTAACTCACTAACCACTGTTCTGCCAGGTCATCCTTAAAGTAACGTTCTATTCTACAGCAGCATGCATTTGTGAGATGCGTTATCGAGGGCTGTAGTGTATCTTTACCATCTTGGCCCAATCCTCTTCCTTTGTCTCTCATCATCATCATTGAGTGCCGTTTCCGCATCGAAGGTTGGCTACCATGGAGCGCCATTCCACTCTATGTCTTGCTTTGATGGTGCAGATTGTCATAGGCTGATTTATCCATCTTTTGACGTTACTCGTCCATGTTAGTCTTGGTCTGCCTCTGCCTCTTTTACCTTGTATTTTCCCTTTCAATATCATTTTTATTAGACTGTTGTGTCTTTTAACATGACCAAAAAATGTCATTTGTCTTGCTCTAATTGTGTTTAGTGGTTCTTTTTTTTCATTCTTAGTTTGTTTAAAACTTCCTCGTTTGTTTTCTTTTCTTTCCATCCAATTCTACCTATTCTTCTATAGATCCACATTTCAAAGGCTTCAATTTTCTGTTCTGTTTTCTGGTCGAATGTCCATGTTTCTGCCCCATACAGGAATATTGAGAAGATGTAACATTTTGCTATTCTTAGTTTTAGCCCTGATGTTATTTGTTTTGATGTTAGTATATTTTTCATGGCAATGAAATTACTTTTTGCCATACCTATTCTTTTATTTATTTCAGTTGTACATTTTCCATCACTGGTTATAGTATGTCCAAGGTAGTTGTAGTTCTGAACTGTCTCCAGATGTATTCCTTCAACTTTGATATTTAGTTGTAGGTCTTGAGAGTTTCCTTTGTTTATGATCATAGTTTCCATTGTTTCCTTGACATCCTTTGTCTCTAGCCCATTAATTCACATTATGTCTTTTACAAGACCAGAAGACCACGTGATGTATGAGACATGAGCTGTCACTCACCTCCACTCTCAATTTTGGTCATATGCGGATATCTGGATCTTTCTTTCGTTTGTCCATCTGCTATTGCATTGAAGCATCAGAAGTGAAAGGAGGAATCCACAATATAATGTAATATAATATAATGTAATATAATATAATATAATATAATATAATATAATATAATATAATATAATATAATATAATATAATATAATATAATATAATATATAATATAATATAATATAATATAATATAATAATATAATATATAATATAATATAATATAATATAATATAATATATAATATAATATAATATAATATAATATAATATAATATAATATAATATAATATATATAATATAATATAATATAATATAATATAATATAATATAATATAATATAATATAATATAATATATAATATAATATAATATAATATAATATATATATATAATATAATATAATATAATATAATATAATATAATATAATATAATATAATATAATATAATATAATATAATATAATATAATATAATATAATATAATATAATATAATATAATATAATATAATATAATATAATATAATATATATATAATATAATATAATATAATATAATATAATATAATATAATATAATATAATATAATATAATATATATAATATAATATAATATATAATATAATATAATATAATATATATAATATAATATAATATAATATAATATAATATAATATAATATAATATAATATAATATAATATAATATAATATAATATAATATAATATAATATAACATAACATAACATAACATAATATAATATAATATAATATAATATAATATAATATAATATAATATAATATAACATAATATAGTAGCCTCCGTCAGTCATAGTTGACTATGGATTTTTCAGCGCCCCTAGAAATGTTATTTTTTCCTTTCTTTTCTTTCGCCGCGTATTCTCTTTCTCTATGAATCTGTCTGCTTCTTCTTTGAGGTGAACCTTTAGAGTGTGTTTCCAGAGATTGCGGTCTGCAGCTATGTCTTCCCATGCTGCAGGGTTTATGTTCAGAGTCTTCATGTCGCGTTTACACACATCTACAAATCGAAGTTTTGGGCGCCCCCTAGTTCGTTTACCATCTGCCAGTTGACCGTAGAGTATATCTTTCGGTATGCGGCCATCTTTCATACGGTGTACATGGCCAAGCCAGCGTAACCTACGTTGTTTGAGCAGCATGTAGATATTCGGTAGGCCTGTGCGAGTCAGGACCTCCACGTTTGTCACTTTATCCTTCCAGGTGATACCAAGAATACGGCGTAGACATCGCATATGGAATGCATTTAGCCTCCTCTCCTGCTTTACATAGGTTGTCCAAGATTCGCTGCCATACAGGAGGATACTAATTATGCAGGCATTGTTCACTGCAGATTTTGTTTTAATTGTCAGTTTGTTGTTTTGCCAGACACGCTTAGAAAGACGGGCAAAGGTGGTAGCGGCTTTACCAATACGAGTGTCAATTTCTGTATCTAAAGATAGCCTGTCGCTGATGATGGACCCCAGGTAGTTATACTGCCGCACGATGTCAAGTTTATAGTTGTCGATAGAGATTTCAGGTGTTGCTTCGGTGTCCTGACCGAGTATGTTAGCTTTCTGCAAACTTATTGTTAGACCGAAGTCTCGACAGGCATGTGCAAAGTGATGTACCATGCTCTGGAGTTCTTCCTGGCTTTGCGTGACAAGTGCAGCGTCGTCAGCAAATAACAGATCTCTAATATAAATATGTCTGACCTTAGACCTTGCCTTTAGTCTTGAGATGTTGAACAGTCGGCCATCGGATCTAGTATGCAGAAAGACACCTTCATTTGAATGTGAGAATGCATGTTTTAACAGAACAGCGAAGAAGATTCCAAATAGAGTTGGAGCAAGAACGCATCCTTGCTTGACACCGCTGCGTATGCCGAAGGGTTGTGATGTGCTGCCGTCATATTGGATGGTGCCCTTCATGTCCTCATGAAACAATTTGACTAGCGACAGTAGAGTATATGGGCAGCCTATTTTGGAGAGTATTTTGAAAAGACCTTCTCTGCTGACAAGGTCAAATGCCTTTGTAAGGTCGATAAAGGCGACGAAGAGAGGCTTTTTCTGCTCTCTAGATTTTTCTTGAAGTAGACGTAAAGAGAAAATCATGTCTGCAGTTGATCTTCCTGATCTGAAGCCGCATTGCGATTCAGGATATACGCGTTCTGCGAGTTTTTGTAGCCTTCCTAAGATGACTCTGGCGAAGGTCTTGCCGACTATGCTGAGTAAGGAGATGCCTCTGTAGTTGTTGCAGTCGCTTCTATCTCCTTTATTTTTGTAGAGAGTTACAATCACGGAGTCTCTCATATCTTGAGGAATGGTTTTCTCTTTCCAGCATAGATGTAGCACTTCAAGCAGGGGATGTAATAATGCACTTTTGCAATATTTAATCAGATCGGGAGGGATCCCATCTTGTCCTGGAGCCTTGCCGGTGGCCAAGCTATCTATGGCCTTGCTAAGTTCCTCTACGGTTGGTTCAATGTCCAACTCTTCCATAGGTGGGAGACATTGTATGGTGTCGAGGGCGTTTGATGTAACAGTGTTTTCTATTGAATAAAGTGAAGAATAATGTTCCACCCATCTTTCCATCTGTTTGCCTCTATCTGTTATTTTCTCCCCAGTGGGTGACTTTAGTGGGGCAATAGTGCATTTTGTTGGCCCAAGGGCTTTCTTTATGCCATCATACATTACTTTTAGATTTCCAGTTTGAGATGCAGTCTGGATGCTGTCGCTAAGCTGGAGCCAGTACTCATTAGCACAGCGTCGAGCTGATTGCTGGACTTTGTTTCTGGTCATTTTAATAGCATGCAGAGTATTTGCATTTGGTGCGCGCTTGTGATCTAAGAAGGCTGTGCGTTTAGCTTCAATTACGGGTGTCATAACATGGGAGTTGGCTTCAAACCAATCGTGAGACTTAAATGTCTGTTTTCCAAAGATGCTAACCGCGTTGTTGTAGATGACGTTGCGGAGATGCTCCCATTTTTCCACAGCGCTGTTGTAGTGTTCATGGGCGCTTTGCGACTCCTTGCAGGTCTTGTTGAACTGCTCGACCAGTCCAGAATGTGTTAGCTTGCTAGTGTCTATGCGAGGTCTCTTCTTTGGCTGCCTGGCATAGTGGAACCTCCTGGGCAGTAACTTGAGTTTGCAGCAGACTAGAGAATGATCCGAGTCACAGTCTGCACTGTGGTATGACCGTGTGTGAATTACAGATTTGAGGAAAGGACGTCTGACAAGTATCAAGTCCAGCTGGTGCCAATGTTTCGATCGTGGGTGTCTCCAAGATACTTTATGCTGAGGCTTGGTTTTGAAAAAAGTATTTGTGGCGCACAGGTTATGATAGGCGCAAAACTCTAGAAGTCGTCGGCCGTTTTCATTTAATTTACCAACTCCAAAGCGACCGATGCAGGTTGGCCACGAACTGTGGTCTGCACCAATTCTAGCATTGAAATCCCCCAGTAGAATAATGTGATCTTGTCCTGGTATACTTTCCATGACTTCTGTCAAATGTTCGTAGAAATTGTCCTTAGTTTCAGATGACGAGCACAAGGTCGGAGCGTACACACTTATAGGTGTAACTGGTCCTGATGTTGTATTAAGGCGAAGTGTTAGTATCCGCTCTGATGCATTCTGACCGAGTGTAACCAGACCTTTTAGAGATTTGTTCACAGCAAATCCCACACCGTGTTCTCTGATATCGTCGCTGCTCTTTCCTTGCCAATAGAACACGTAGTCCGCCTCGTTCAGCATGCCTGATCCTGCCACACGTAGTCCGCCTCGTTCAGCATGCCTAATCCTACCACACGTAGTCCGCCTCGTTCAGCATGCCTGATCCTGCCACACGTAGTCCGCCTCGTTCAGCATGCCTGATCCTGCCACACGTAGTCCGCCTCGTTCAGCATGCCTGATCCTGCCACACGTAGTCCGCCTCGTTCAGCATGCCTGATCCTGCCAAACGTGTCTCTTGAAGTGCGGCTATATCCACCTGAAGTCTTTTCAGTTCATTATTAATTATGGCTGTCTTTCTAACATCGTTTATATCACGCAAATTGTCAGATAGACCAGTTTGCATTGTGCGGACGTTCCAGCAACCCAAACGTAGGTTGAGTTTCTTAATTGTTGGTTTCACTTGTGTGGCAGGTGTGGATGGTATCCTGTCGACACCAAAATGGCGATTCTGGAGTGTTCTCTCCAGGGCGCGAGCTTGGGCAGAAAAAGAAAGAGACAAGTTGTTGCCCATGCAACATGTTTCTTCACTCCACGCAGCCGAGCGATCCAAAGGTCTAGCAGGGCAAGAACAGTTTGGTGCCAACTGCGCCGCAGGAGTTGCCAGAGCAATGTTGAAATCAACACTGGACTGCCTTAGGGACTCCATTTCCTGATTTTTCCTCAGGGTTTACTCCCGAAGTCTATTCCGTGAACGGGTACCTGCTAGACAGCGGGGGTTTATAATCAGAGTTGACCTTCTACTAGATGCGTTGCCATCTTTAGGCTGACGGGACGCACCTACCCGGGGAGGAGGTTAGAGGCGCCTCCGATTCGCCGGCGAAAACGTCATAGGGCATTTGGGGCATTTTATAGAATTAGCTGCAATATAATATAATATAATATAATATAATATAATATAATATAATATAATATAATATAATATAATATAATATAATATATATATAATATAATATAATATAATATAATATAATATAATATAATACAATACAATACAATACAATACAATACAATACAATACAATACAATACAATACAATACAATACAATACAATACAATACAATACAATACAATACAATACAATACAATACAATACAATACAATACAATACAATACAATACAATACAATACAATAAATATAACATAATATAACATAATATAATATAATATAATATAATATAATATAATATAATATAATATAATATAATATAATATAATATAATATAATATAATATAATACAATACAATACAATACAATACAATACAATACAATACAATACAATACAATACAATACAATACAATACAATACAATACAATACAATACAATACAATATAATAAATATAATATAATATAATATAATATAATATAATATAATATAATATAATATAATATAATATAATATAATATAATATAATATAATATAATATAATATAATATAATATAATATAATATAATATAATATAATATAATATAATATAACATAATATAACATAACATAACATAACATAACATAACATAACATAACATAACATAACATAACATAATATAATATAATATAATGTAATGTAATGTAATGTAATATATAATGTAATGTAATGTAATATAATATAATATAATATTAATATATATATATATGATATTGTAGAATAAAGGCAGTATACTTCAGTGCAGATAACACGTATCGGGTGTTTGTTAGAATTCTTATCTGTGTCTCTCGAGGTCGTCCTCTCTTCTGGCGTTTTCCATTTGACAGCCTTCTTTGTTACTCTCTTGTCGTTTCTTCTAAATACATACCCGACATATGTCCTTCTTTTCTTAATAGTAAAAGTAAAAAGAAAATGTAAAGAGCCCCCGTCACGCCAAGTAGCGTATAGGGAATAGGGTGTTAGTGGCCACACATTTTACAGACCTTCAGCACATGATTTTTGGGGTAATGTGGTCGGTATTGCGCTCGTGCCGCTTTACTTTCCCAGAAAGAAATCCGGTACCCATTTAAGGCTAGGTGAACCCGGAAGCCGTTGGTTGAGATCGAACCCTACCTCTTGTCCTTTGTAGTCCAGTTCACTGACCACTGAGCTATCGTGGTTCCTTTTCTTAATAGTAGAGGAGATAAATAGTTGGATGACCATTTCTCTCATTTCAGTTTTAGTCTTCAAATTATTTCATTTAATGCGAAATGTCTCATATTTGTAAAATAAAATATCAGGTCTTGATGTTTGTCCATCCTCGGAATAAAATAAAACCCGCAAGATGAGTTTTTTTTTTTTTTTTTTTTTTTTTTTTTGAAATTAAATGACAAATATTGGCATCTAGGTCCAGCTGGCACGCGCTCTCAAGTCTCAGATACCCCCACGCATGTGTGAGCGCGCGCTAAGTTTGTCTGAACGGCCCCATTCATTGGCCAGTAGTGACTGGCTGTGGTTGTTACAATTCCGTGCCAATACAAACTAGGGAATGCCTTATAGAAGGTGACGCCACTTGCATTAACTGTTGAATGGAAGAGAAAAAAAAAAAAAACAAAGGGGAGAAAACAAAATGCATTCAATTTATACAACATAAATGACACGCAATTAAAGGACTAATACAAGAAACAGCGCATCAGCAAAGTTTGTATAGAGACAATCAATGTTTAGCTGATTCACTCCACAGAGCCAGACAGGTGCCTGATATTTTTTCTTCTGGAACAGAACTCCATTTGTGTGGCATTGTAGCGATATTTTAATTAAATTTAACAGTTGAGACTATTTTTCCTGTAAATTTGCTGTTATTAATAACGCCTGAATTTATCCGTTTTTATATTGGTATATTAATTAATATGTGGCCACGTTAATTATTCTTGATGTGGACGAGACAGATATAATATAAAATGTAAGAGAGCAAAAAACGTAGAAGGAACAAAAACATAGAAAATAGACGAAACAGTCCGGAACGTGTTCCGGTAAAATTCTAGACTTTAGAGATTTAGAAATACAAAATTTATAAGAGATTTAAAAACTAAAATAGCACTCATTTTTATATTCCATTGTTATAATTGACAACGATAGTACAAAAAGCTTTAAAGACTTTGTGTGTTATGATTTTCTCATTTTATGGGTTTGGTTGATAGTTTCAGTAAACACGTATATATGTATATATATATATATATATATATATATATATATATATATATATATATATATATATATATATATATATGTACTATGTTAAGTATTGTGAACTCTCCATTTTCGAATAAAAATAACAGTGTGTTATGACTTCAGTTAGTTCATTGAAGCTCTAGAAACCTGATTACTGCTAATAATTTTAAATAAACTTTTTTACATCAAATAAAATATCTGAAGTATACGCATAATTTTTGTATATATAATTTAATAGTCTTGTTTACGTTATTACCGGATTGGTTGAACTGTGTATTGCTCCTTGCAACCAAGTGCATCCGATTTCAGTATGAATTTGTTTGGGGATTGCTTGCTTAACCTTTGGTTTCTTTCATCTTTCTGCTAGATAGGAGTTATATGTAATCAGATCAGGCCAATATAGATAGTTTTCTACGTGAACTAATGTTTTAAAAGAAATAAATAAAGTGAACAAATGCGTGTATAAACGTTGCTTGGAAAAAGAGTTCATGATAAGTTCACTATTGTTAAATGAAAAAAACGAAAACTATCAAATTAACTCTAGAGAAACAATTTACTTATTTGTTTACAACGGATCAGTGAAGGCAACAATTTTGTTTGTGTTTGCTGTGATTAATATAAACTGAAGGTATAATTAAATTACTCGCGGTAGTTTCCAGATATTCCTGGGAGATAAGTTGATCAGACAGCCATTTTGCTGGTGAGTAACATTTGTTAAAACGTTATAATCATCACTCTGCAGTCATGTAATCACTGTTGTTGGATTACCATTGCATGATAACTGATTATCATTATCAGCAATAACAAAGTTCATGTATGAGTTACATTTCATTTGCTCCATTAAAAAAAAACAAAAAAACCCCCAACTATCTTTACGTCAGAATTCAATTCCTTAAGGAAATTAATTTTTCAGGTGAGTTTTTCACATTTTTTTTTTCAGGTGAGGTTTTCACATTTTTTTTTCAGGTGAGTTTTTCACATTTTTTTTTCAGATTCTTTCACTCTTTTCCCATTACAGGGTCTGCCAGGGGCGGGGGTGAATTGTAGGACCGGATAATAAGATCCGCTTGTCCAGTGCAGTCGCGGCGAGGTGTTCGGGTCTGAGTTTTTATGCTATCTCCCCCCACCCCTTCCCCAAATAAAACACTTTTGACCTTACCGGGATTCGAACTCGCTTTCTCCTGGTTTGGAGCCTGGCAAATTATCGATTTGACCACCCGCTCTTTTATTTCAAATAACATTTTTTTTTACAAAAATCACGAAAAACGCCGTGCTCTCCATTAAAAGAACGTGGAGAATGAGTAAATTTGAAAAAAAAAACAGCAACATGACATTAACTCCAGTTAGAAAAAATCAAGCAGATTGAGGATCTGTCATCATCATCATCATCTAGTGCCATGATGTATGGCATTTAAATGTCAATTCCTTCTATTATCTTTAGAGAAATTGAAACTACTTTTCAAACCTTGTGGTCTCTTTATTCCAAATCTGTCTTTGTTTGCTCTTTCCATGTGTTTCTATTTCCCTATTCTTTTTGTGTTGTAAATGGGTTTTTAATGAGATCGTTAATCACGTGTATATGCAATATGAAGAGGAGAAATAGTCTACATTTTTTCTGTCGTCATATATGAGGAAAAAAACGGGGGGGGGGGGGGGGGGGAAGAGACTGGTTGGTCTCGAGGCAAGACGTCGACCTCGAGACAGAGAGGTTGTGGGTTAAAGTCCCGGCTGCACAGCTTGGGATTTTTATTTATGATTTCTCTCTGCGGCAACCACCCCTGGTCTCAGCAGTCTGATGAGTTATCTGCCTGTTCGGTGAGGGACCCGTGTGAACATGGCTGCCAGGGAAAAATGGATGAACACGCAAAATTCAGTCCCCAGTCTCTAGGGACTTCGTCAGAGGTAAAAGCTGGCGAACGAAAAAAAAAAATTACGATGAAGGGAGAAAAAAGCTGGATCAAACTGTGCCAACTGCTAAACATGATGTACTATGAGAGATTACGATATGTTATGGTATGGATGAAAATCAACAACATAGGTGATAACCGTCGGTAGAAATAGAAGTTACGAAGAGGCTTGATCTCCTATGCCCGCTTACATGGTATTACACATTGCACCGGGACCCTGACCACGCTGAGGGGAGAAGAGAGCCACTGCCGCATGTCTTGCATGTCGCAAGAGGCAACTAAGGAGGTTTGGAACAAGGTCTTTACCGGCATTGCCGAGTTCGTGCATCTGAGTTTAACTCTTTTCGTACGGAAGCTTTTTATCGACACAACGGAAGAGATGTCAGAAACACAATTTTTCATGTTTTTAAGAGTTAATCTACATGTTTATATTTATATAACATTTAACAAATTAAATGTGAATTTTTAGATAATTGAACAAGGAATTAGTTTTCACAAATACCAAGATGATACAAGACGTGTAAAAAAGAATATAGTTTGATGGCGTTCATACTAATCAAATTGAGAGTGATGCACTGTGCGGCGAAAAGTACGCGGTCGAAATCAGCATGGCGCACAGTGCGGCGAAAAGTACGGAAAAAGTTAAGCCTTCTTCAGTGCTTTCGATAGTGTGTGGCAGACGAGGTTCATACTTTAGATAGTGTGTGGCAGACGAGGTTCATACTTTAGATAGTGTGTAGCAGACGAGGTTCATACTTTCGATAGTGTGTGGCAGACGAGGTTCATACTTTAGATAGTGTGTGGCAGACGAGGTTCATACTTTCGATAGTGTGTGGCAGACGAGGTTCATACTTTCGATAGTGTGTGGCAGACGAGGTTCATACTTTCGATAGTGTGTGGCAGACGAGGTTAATACTTTCGATAGTGTGTGGCAGACGAGGTTCATACTTTCGATAGTGTGTGGCAGACGAGGTTCATACTTTCGATAGTGTGTGGCAGACGAGGTTCATACTTTCGATAGTGTGTGGCAGACGAGGTTCATACTTTCGATAATGTGTGGCAGACGAGGTTAATACTTTCGATAGTGTGTGGCAGACGAGGTTTATACTTTCGATAGTGTGTGGCAGACGAGGTTTATACTTTCGATAGTGTGTGGCAGACGAGGTTTATACTTTCGATAGTGTGTGGCAGACGAGGTTAATACTTTCGATAGTGTGTGGCAGACGAGGTTAATACTGGGCAAAGTACTGAGTTAGGAAAAAGGGGGTTGGGGTGGATCTGAGCATTGTGGACTTGCCTGTTGTATAATGATGATTATCTGTTGACTAAACTTAAACTAAACAGATAGCACACGATGATGATTTACTTAGTTACATTCATTTTTCTGCTCTTTTGTTGGATGTTGAACTAACAGAATTGTTAAGAAAAAAATTAAAATTTGTGAAAATGAGATATTTTTGGGGGTTTAAATCCCGTTTCTTTACTCAATACAGAATCATGCAAGTCCCTAACACGACATTAAAGCAGTGGACAAGAGAAAACATATATTGAAAATATATAAGGGAACACACAAAGTGCAGTGCGTTTTTTTTTTTTTTGAGGGGGGGGGGAATGTGGCGATAGTAATGTGGTCGGCATCACATCAGGCCGCCCTATATCGTTAGAGTAAATCTGGTACCCAATGATCAGAGGCCTGGTGAACCCTGAAGTCTTGTCACATGAACAATTAATTTCCTTAAGGAATTGAACTCTGACGTTTGCTAGAAGGCAAGCACGAGAAATATGAAGTCACTTCAAAGAGACATAAACCCAGAAGGTACTGCCACGCACACACCGCTCACTGGACCTGGCAATACACGTCTTGCGAATTTACAAAATTGGTTAATGCAACCTCAATGATGGTGCGAAACTGATCGAAACACGCAGTGCAACTGCAATGAACATGCGGACCTTATTCACTGGCCCAATATTTTAAAAAGTTTGGATAAGTGGATCATCAATATAATTTTTGCAGCATTAACTTGCGTTTTTTTTTTAATTAACCCGATGAACAGGGAGCCGCGATAGCTCAGTGGTTAGTGAACTGGACTACAAAGGACAAGGGGTAGGGTTCGATCCCAACCGACAGCTTCCGGGTTCACCCAGCCTTAAATGGGTAGCGGATTTTTTTTTGGGAAAGTAAAGCAGCACGGGCGTAATACCGACCACATTACCCCAAAAAATCATGTGCTGAAGGTCTGTAAAATATAGGGTCACTATTGGTCGTTTCAAATCTAAATGTTCACGATTAACATGAAATATCTCCTCTTTCCCTGCACTTACAAACTTGATTTTTTGCATCTGGCCTTGTTTTTCCAAGGTCCCACCGATTTCACAAAATTTAATGATGTAGGAAGTATGCTTCATCATGAAGCAGCACTTTCCTTTGATCTCAGTGAATTTACGGATCTTTTTGCTCCTGGAGAAAATAATTTACCGTACATTAATGGAAATCAGCTTCTCGACATAGGCGTCTCTACACAACTTGAAAGTTGGAGGCGTTTATCAACTGTTTACTTTCTATTGTTTACTTTCTTTAAAATACTATGAGAATGTCAATGTTATAGCCTTTACAGACGGTCTAAAACAAATCAGCGTATAAACAGTTCCATTAATGAAAACTATTTAAACAATATACAACAAAGAATACATTTTAAAAAAATTAATTATCCGTTGCGAGCGATAACGAGCATGACATATCAAGCAAAGTTATTGTTTATGGGTACGCATGTGACTAAAGAGTCCGATGTAAGCACGGGATCCTCTTCACTGTAAAGAGCTACATTGTTCGTTTTATGTCTTTCCATGTGACTTTCATTATTTTACGTAAACAAGACATATGAAAGTGATTTAGTTTCTTTGCATGCCTGCAGTACACATATCAAGAATCTTTACATTTTCAAAACGTTATCAACTTTAGCTAAAGATTGATCATGCGGACATATAAAAACGTCCATTATTATTTCATTTATTCTGAATCAGATGAGTCTAACATATTGATTACTAATCTGGGCTGAACGAACGATAGTCCATCTTTTTTCCAATAGTCATTTTCTTCTTTTAAGACATGATCTTCACATTTGCACCAAAAATCTTTGTCAATCTGTGATAGAGCAGCATATGTCAGTCCTTTTATATCGCATAGTTTAAAACTTGTATTCTCAGCTGCCACCTGCCCTTTAATTTTTGCCCAAACGAGTTCAATGGGGTTTAATTGTGGATGATAAGGGGGCAGTCTCAAGCACGTATGACCATGCTGTTGAATGATTTTGTCTATTTGGAATACTTTGGTCTTTTGCGATTTCTTAACAAGTGACAGTAATTCAGGTTTCAAAAAAAATCCCTCGTTAAATGGAATTCCTTCCTTTCTTAGCCAAATCTTTATAACATCTTTTGTACTGGTAGATGTAGGAATTTTGTCTTCTTCTGCCACAGCGTTGTGGTGTTTTCGGCTGCCTGCATGTGCCATTATAATACGCTGTCCTTTTCCAGTGGGTACACATCTTTTAATACTTCCATCTGATAACTGCCATTCCTTTGCACTTGTGTGGTGAGAATTTATCCAAGATTCATCTAGAAATACAATATCATAACCTTGGTTACGCATTTCCCGTACTTCACGTAAATATTTACTCCTCATAGAAACTAAGTGCGGCTTCTCGCAGATGACATTTCTACCACTATCGTACTTTCTAAACGTAAAACCGATGCTTCTAACAGTTCTCCATAATGTTGTTTTCGACACAACAATGTCATTTTCTGCTCTCAGTCGAATTTTCAGTTTTCTTAAAGTCACAGTTTCTTTGGAATCGAACATTTTACAAATTGCTCTTCTAATCACTTCCTTGTCAAAACTATCTACTACTTTCTTTCTTCCTAGCGTCCTAGTCTTGATTGAACTGGACACTCCGTTAGCTTTAAGCACTTGTTTGAAAAAGCGTTTGCTTATACCCAATGCGTGAATAGTTCTCTTTTCTGGCTTTGAGATGCTTCGATACAGTTTTCCACGCTTAGCTTCTATGCAAAAATATTTATACACCTTTATTGCCACTGATTGCAATGTAAGGAACTTTACTTTTATACCCATTGACTAACAGATCACAAATTTAACGAAATTACCCAATAATTAGGATACGCCGTTGCACATAAATCACAACAAAACGACAGGAAATGGGATGCACCGGATATAAAATTATAACTATGACGCGTTTTATGTGTTTTTTAGTGCTTAAAACAGGGAAATTGGCGCGCATTACGTTCAAGATGACAAGTCCGTGGGTGCTCACTCATATGAAGCGGTAATTCCTCCAAATATATGGTTTGACCAAAATGCCTTAAATTTGTATACTTCAAATAAAGAATATTTAAAACTATACGTTTGTTGGTGAGGAAATGAATGTACTTCTTGGGACCAAAAAATCACAAGACCATATGCAAAATTTCAGCATTATCAATCAATTGGTTGCAGAGATATGGAATTTTAAACACCTTCAAAATATTTTGAAACGACCAATAACACCATATTTCCCTATACGCCACTTGGCGTGATGGGGGTACTTTACTTTACAACCCGATCAACAGGGTACATTGTGTATTTTTCTAGTTGTAACTGGTAAATGCACTTCCACGATCTCAACTTGAACACGACATCTACGACACCGACGCTTATCCAACCGTCTCCAGTAAGATTAGCACCATATCTTACCTACCCAGACAGAGGATTGACATAAATATATGCGGGGCTATGTGAAGCTGGCGATAAAGTGAGTAATAAATCATGAGATTAACCCCACCCCCCTCTTCCCCCGCTCTCAAACCAATCATTTCGTTTTATAATGTATTTGAACACGGTGCGAGCACCCTAACCCCAACGATGCATCGACCACTTTCGTGCATCAGTGAAAGTTTTGAGGGTTAATGATGGCGCTGATAAAAGAAACTAATTAAAACCTTCAAATAATTTATAAAGAACATATTTATTTAAGATATAATTATACAAAACATAAACAACGTCAATATAACAGATCTGTGTGAACTTTGGGACAATATTTACTTAGAAGTTTCCTGGAATTGATTTTATTGAGAAGCATGAATAATCAGCAGTGTGATGTGACGATCAATGGAAGCTTTAGAAAAGGGGTTACAGTAAAAATAGTTAAGAGCCACAGAGGTAGCTGTGATAATTGATACGTATCTTCTACTCAAAGCTTTGATTTGAAAGAGCAAGAATAAGTACATTGATTTCATTAGTCGATCGTTTGTCTTTTCGGGTGTAGGCTATTGGAAGCAGTCCCACACAGTCAGTCCGGTATACTAGACTAATTTCTTCTTCTTTTTCTACTTCTTCCTCTACTTCTTCTTCTACTTCTACTTCTTCTTCTTCTACTTCTACTTCTTCTTCTACTTCTACTTCTTCTTCTACTTCTTCTTCTACTTCTACTTCTTCTACTTCTTCTTCTACTTCTTCTTCTACTTCTACTTCTTCTACTTCTTCTTCTACTTCTACTTCTTCTACTTCTTCTTCTACTTCTTCTTCTACTTCTACTTCTTCTTCTTCTACTTCTACTTCTTCTTCTACTTCTTCTTCTACTTCTACTTCTTCTTCTTCTACTTCTACTTCTTCTTCTACTTCTTCTTCTACTTCTACTTCTTCTTCTACTTCTTCTTCTACTTCTACTTCTTCTTCTTCTACTTCTACTTCTTCTTCTACTTCTTCTTCTACTTCTACTTCTTCTTCTACTTCTTCTTCTACTTCTACTTCTTCTTCTTCTACTTCTACTTCTTCTTCTACTTCTACTTCTTCTACTTCTTCTTCTACTTCTTCTTCTACTTCTACTTCTTCTTCTTCTACTTCTACTTCTTCTACTTCTTCTTCTACTTCTTCTTCTACTTCTACTTCTTCTACTTCTTCTTCTACTTCTTCTTCTACTTCTACTTCTTCTACTTCTACTTCTTCTTCTACTTCTACTTCTACTTCTTCTACTTCTTCTTCTACTTCTACTTCTTCTTCTTCTACTTCTACTTCTTCTACTTCTTCTTCCTCTACTTCTTCTTTTTCTACTTCTTCTTCTACTTCTTCTTCTTCTACTTCTACTTCTTCTTCTTCTACTTCTTCTTCTTCTACTTCTTCCTCTACTTCTTCTTTTTCTACTTCTTCTTCTACTTCTTCTTCTACTTCTACTTCTACTTCTTCTTCTTCTACTTCTACTTCTACTTCTTCTTCTACTTCTACTTCTTCTTCTACTTCTACTTCTACTACTTCTTCTTCTACTTCTACTACTTCTTCTTCTACTTCTACTTCTACTACTTCTTCTTCTACTTCTACTACTTCTTCTTCTACTTCTACTTCTACTACTTCTTCTTCTACTTCTACTTCTACTACTTCTTCTTCTACTTCTACTTCTACTACTTCTTCTTCTACTTCTACTTCTTCTTCTACTTCTACTTCTACTACTTCTTCTTCTACTTCTACTACTTCTTCTTCTACTTCTACTTCTACTTCTACTTCTTCTACTTCTACTTCTACTTCTACTTCTACTTCTTCTACTTCTACTTCTACTACTTCTTCTTCTACTTCTACTTCTACTACTTCTTCTTCTACTTCTACTACTTCTTCTTCTACTTCTACTTCTACTTCTACTTCTTCTTCTACTTCTACTTCTTCTTCTACTTCTACTTCTACTACTTCTTCTTCTACTTCTACTACTTCTTCTTCTACTTCTACTTCTTCTTCTACTTCTACTTCTACTACTTCTTCTTCTACTTCTACTTCTACTACTTCTTCTTCTACTTCTACTTCTTCTTCTACTTCTACTTCTACTACTTCTTCTTCTACTTCAACTTCTACTTCTTCTTCTTCTACTTCTACTTCTTCTACTTCTTCTTCTACTTCTGCTTCTTCTTCTTCTTCTACTTCAACTTCTACTTCTTCTACTTCTACTTCTACTTCTTCTACTTCTTCTTCTACTTCTGCTTCTACTTCTGCTTCTACTTCTTCTTCTACTTCTGCTTCTACTTCTGCTTCTACTTCTTCTTCTTCTTCTTCTTCCTCTTCGTCTTCTTAAGTGTTTATACAGCGTCTACTTTTCATCGCTTACTTTTAAAAGACCGCTAGATGCGTTGAAGATTGGCTTACAACAAGACTTTGGATCCGTTATATTCGACTTCAGAAAGGCAAAATTGCTTACCCGGTTACCTTCCCTCTTCGATCTCCACTGGCTTGGCCAGACTGGTTAGTTTGTTTCCAGACTCGGTGAAGTATTATTTTGATCATTCACTGCTTCTGACTCAAGGAGTCAGTTATGACATGCTGGTCGCTTGCAGTCCAAGTGCTGTTTTGGGCTAGTCTATCATTTTTTGTTATTTCTTTGTACCATTATCACTGTACCCAAATACTGTTCTTTAGCATTTCTGTGTCTTTCACTACAGCACTAGGAAATCTTAACACTGTGTATGAATTGCGTAACACTGGAGAGGGACCCATTGTCATTTTAGAAAGCTGATTAATTATTATGAAGATTGTTGAACTTTGACTTTCTCTCATTCAATTCGACTGTGGCAGCGAATTAGTGTTTTTAATACTCGTTGTTGCTTCAGAATTAATTAGTGTTTTTAATACTCGTTGTTGTTTCAGAATTAATTAGTGTTTTTAATACTCGTTGTTGTTTCAGAATTAATTAGTGTTTTTAATACTCGTTGTTGTTTCAGAATTAATTAGTGTTTTTAATACTCGTTGTTGTTTCAGAATTAATTAGTGTTTTTAATACTCGTTGTTGTTTCAGAATTAATTAGTGTTTTTAATACTCGTTGTTGTTTCAGAATTAATTAGTGTTTTTAATACTCGTTGTTGTTTCAGAATTAATTAGTGTTTTTAATACTCGTTGTTGTTTCAGAATTTTTGACGGAGATGTGCACAGTGTGGTTTTCGATGTGTGAAAAGTAGAAAGTAGTAAAGTACCCCCGTCACGTCAAGTGGAGTATAGGGAAATATGGTGTTAGTGACCCTATATTTTACAGACCTTCAGCACATGATTTTTGGGGTAATGTGGTTGGTATTACGCCCGTGCTGCTTTACTTTTCCAAAAAAAAAATCCGGTACCCATTTACGGCTAGGTGAACCCGGAAGTCGTCGGTTGAAATCGAACCCTACCCCTTGTCTTTTGTAGTCCAGTTCACTAACCACTGAGCTATCGCGGCTCCCCTTTTCGATATGTAAGTGGAATTATATTTCTTTTCTTTTTCATTATGCTTAAATTATCTTCCATAGGTTAACGAAACACGCTCACTACTCCATTGACAAAACACGTTCTTTTGATAAAGGCACCACTAACAGGAATGTACATTCCCAATTATGCAAAGATTGTGACGGTGGATGAGGCGGAAGAATAAAAAAATGATCAACGGCTGAGAACTTGCGAACCTTACTCAGCGACAGAACTAGTACAGCGGCAGTGGGCAATGTAACATACACACAACAGTGCTCAGATCCAAAATCATGGAGAAATAATCGCGATCATAGAGACATAACGTAAATAAAATTGCAACCATAAATATTTGTGGTATCAGATAATGCCCACCGAAATAAAATGTGTCAAAAGAATGACAGGAAACATCTTAAGGGACAGAGTAAGAAACACTGACCTGAGGAAGAAACTGGAAATTGAACCAGCATCGAATACATAATGATATAACAGATAAATTGGTTCGGCCACATAACAAGACAAAAGGAACTAACTAACAATGACTCAAAGAGCCATAAACAAACGCTACGAAAACGCCAGATTAAGAGGAAGACCGAAAAAGAGATGGATAAAGGGAATACTAGAGTCACTAGGAGGGATAACACAAAAAGAGGACAACAGAAGAGCAAAGAATCGGAGATTGTATATCCCCTCGACGCCAACGGCAATGGAGGAAGTATAGAAGAAGATAGAAGAAAAAGCCGAAAGGTTCAGAAGGCGAAAGCAGCCAAGTGTGTGGTACTCAAGAGGCGTATTCAGGACATGAAAGATGAATAAGGCTGACCATTGAGGAAGAGATAGGAGTTTCACCTTGTATCACTCCAAAGCAAGCCGTGGGTAGCAATTTGAGCAATCGTAAAGCTTAATAAAGACATAAATATATGTACACGGAACGTTAGAACTTTATCATCATCATAAAGTTCCATGCTTGCTGGCGTAGGTGACCATGTCTTTACACAACTTTCGTTCTCGACAGTTATTTATAATTTCTGTTGTTGACCTTCTGCAAAGCCATTCGCTTAAGCTCTTAAGATGTCTGGTATCTTTTCTCTTTGCTTCCCTTTATCTCTTCGTCCCTCAATTTTCACAGTTATTACAATTTATTCCAGCTGTTCCCTTTTTCATTACGTGGCAAAAAAATGGCGATTGTTTCTTCATAATATTGGAAATTAGCTCTCTTTTTGCTTTGGCCTCTTTCAGAACGTTTTCATTACTCTTCTTAGCTGTACATGGCATGTTCAACATTCTTCTGTAAAACCACATTTCTACAGCCTCCAGTGATTTTCGTATCTGTTGTCCTATTGTCCATGATTCACATCCATATGTTAGACTGGCTCTACATAGCATTTAAGAACTAATTTTCTTATTTCTAATGTCAAAAATAAATTGCACAGTATCTACTTATTTTTTGGAAAGCTGCTTTTACCTGAGCTATTCTGCATCTCACCTCTGATGTGCATCTTCCGTCTGAGGTTAACATTGTTCCCAGATATTTAAATTCACTTACCTGTTTTAATATTGTTCCACTCATCTTTATTATACATTGCGGTGAGGTTTCTTTTAAACAGCGCCTCTGAAGTTATTCGCTAATCTATCACCTCAGAAGTTTCGCTTTATAACAAAATTTCATTTATTATTATTTGTCTAAGTCCAAAAAATCGGAAACTACTTTTCGTGCTGTTTCATCATATAATTGCTTGTCTGCAACGCAAGTATTCAGCTCTACGGAAGATACTTGTTTTAATAGGAAAAAACAGGTATACAATCTATTCACGAGTTGTGTTCGTAACCCTATGTTGCAGTCATGAGTGCACATGTGTGAAAGATATCGCCAATGATAACTATTTTTTTAAAGTAGTTGAGTTGGCCGTGTCCTCTATCGTTTGGTTCTCGTGGCAAGGCGTTGTGACGAGTAGACGGGTTCGATCCAGCTTCGGTCCATCTGTTGTTTATTTGTTTTCCTTTTCTATTATTGATTATTTCTTATTTTGTTCCTAGTTGAGTGCATACCTATTCTCCTGAAGTTATTCGAAGGTACAAGGTATAGGAGGCATAGACAGACCAAGACTAAAGTGGACAAATAACTTCAAAACATAGACATTTGAACCTATGGCAAAGTAAACTATCAAGACAAGGGACATAATAAAATGGCGCTGCATAGAAACCAACCTTCAATGTAGATACGGCACTCAATGAATGAATGAACGTAAACAAATGCCTTCTTTCATTTTGCATATTTCTTCTTTTTCTTCTACCTTTCAGCTCCTTGTGGAGCATAGGTCTTCAAAAAACATTTTACAAGTCGTTCTGTTTCTTACCATTATTTTAAAATCATTCCATGTTTTCCCCATCATCTTCATTTCTGCTTCTGTCTGTCTTCTCCAAGAATTTCTTGGTCTTTCTCTTTGTATTTTGCATATTTGTGTGGGTTAAAAAGAATTGAAAATGCTTTATTAAAAATATTAAAATGCTTTCACTGCACCACTCTCCCAAGCGCATTTGTGTGTGTGTTGATAAAAAAAACTGGTACTTTTATCACACTAGAAACTAACGTTTTTATACATACACACAATTGCGGAAACCTGTTAACAGTAAAGGTTATCTTCTGACCTACATGCGTAACCTCTCATTAACTTTATCTCAAATTTGATTCACTGAACAAAAATAGATGCTCCTATTGACACATTTTTTAAACTTGTAAGTCTCTGCTATACTGCTTCGACAATCGTTCACACAACTTGTGTATCACTAAATGGATGAGGACAGCTGAGCTAGGTTAGGCAGCGGTCGGAGGTTGAGAGAGGAGGAGGATAGGAAGTCAAATGATGGCGCAGACATCAAGGTTGGTTCGTCCATTGAGAATGGTCACTTTTAAAGCTCGCCAAATAATTTTGGTCCCGGTCAGGTCAGGTCAGGTCAGGTCAGGTCAGGTCAGGTCAGGTCAGGTCAGGTCAGGTCAGGTCATTTTCCTGCTACTGTAAGCAGTAAACAGTACAACCTGTGGCTGCCCTGCTGCCTTGCAGGTAAGCTCGGGAGAGTGAAAGGCTAAGGGAGGGTACCCCGAAGTAAAACAACTCCACTGCCTTGTGGGTGAGACTTTTTAGTCAAAGGCTAGCGGATCCAACCGTAGACAAACCGACGGAAGGCAACAGAAAACAACCGTCGTAATTTCTTTGTACAATCATGAATCGCCACAACAATAGAAATAACGACAACAACGTTAAGGGGGATTCCAACGGAAAACCCTCGTTCGATAGGGGACATCATGTGCTACAGGTAATATCCGATCGTCATCAAGCTACTGTAAGCAAAATAAAGATAAAACAAACTCTAAAGATAGGTTCGAGATAGATAAAAGATAGACAAATCCCTAAAGTCCTATACAATCTCTAAAGATAGATCGTCTCTAAAGACGATTAGAGGCCACAGAGATGGGATTTCTCAGAAGAATGTTGAAAGTTCCCTGGACAGCGAAAAAGACCAATGAGGAAGTTCTCAAAGAGGCCAACACAAAACGGGAGCTCTGAAAAAACATCAGAAAGAAGCAATCAACATTTTTCAGGCACATCATGAGAAGAGAAAAGTTGGAATACTTGGTTACAACTGGCAAAATAAAAGGAAAGAGAGATCGCGGACGACAAAGAGAGAAAATACTGGATAGCTTGGTGTCATGGCATGGAAAACAGTCAACAACAGAACTGATACGATGCACTGTAGATAGAAGATTGTGGAGGAACATGATCACCAACCAGTATGGCACATGATGATGAAAGATAGGTACTTGAAATGTGAGAACACTCATGCAGAAGGGTAAACTAGAAAACATCATACAAGAAATGAAAAGAATGGGTTTACAATTACTGGGACTTTGCGAAATGAAATACACCTGATCAGGGGAGATGTATTCTGATAAACATAAAATAATCTATTCTGGAGGTACTGAACACCAAAGAGGAGTAGGTATCATCTTGGATGCAGAAAGAGCAAGAACAGTGAAAGGCTTTTACCAAATATCTGACAGAGTCCTTTTAGTGAAATTGAATGGAAAGCAAATAGACATAAATCTTGTACAAGTTTATGCACCAACAGCAGACAGTCTAGAGGAAACAATTGATAAATTTTACAACGAGTTAAATGAGGCACTTCATAAATGCAAACCACATGAAAACATCATAGTTCTAGGGGATTTTAACGCAAAGGTATGAAAGGAAAGAGTTGAGGAAGTAGTTGGTCATTAAGGCTTAGGCGAGAGGAATGAAAGAGATGAGAAACTTATTGACTGGGCAAGAACACATGATAGGAAACACATGGTTTAAGAAAACATCTAAGACGTCTGTGGACATGGAAAAGCCCAGAGGACAACGCACGTAATCAAATTGATTATATAATGATAAGCAGTAGATTTAGAAACAGTCTGGTGTGTGTGAAAACTAGACCAGGGCAGATTGCAATAGTGATTATGTACCAGTTGTGGGAAAGCTTAGAGTAAAATTAAAAACAACAAAACGAGCATCAGTTAACATCAAGTTAAATTTAGATTTACTAAAATCAGACAAGAAGCTGCAAGGCAAATATAAAATCACAATTCAGAACCGGTACAATGCAATAGAGAAGATACAAAGCATTGATGAACAGTGGGAAACGCTAAAAGAATCAATGCAACAAACATCAAAAGAGTTCATACCACCAGTGAGGACAATTTCAAGAAAGAAATGGATGACAGACGACATTTTGCAGCTAATGGATACAAGAAGAAGAAATAAAGGAAGTAAAGATGAGTATAAGAGATTAAATAAAGAAATTGTAGTAAAATGCAATGAAGCAAAAGAAGCATGGCTAAAAGAGAGATGCAAAGAGATTGAAATGCAACAAAAAGGAGATGCTAAAGCTATATACAAACAAATTGAAGAATTAACAGGAAGAAAAACGCAATAAAAAAATGGGTGTCTAAGATTAAATGTAGGAGAACTGTTGATTGATCAAGAAAACATAAGGGAACGATGGACAGAATACATTAAAGATCTTTATAATGATGAACGAACGGAAGTAAATATTAATGATAATGGAGAAGGACCAGAAACACTCAGAGAAGAAGTGGAAGATGCCTTGCGCAATATGAAAGCAAGCAAAGCTCAATAAAAATTTTGAATGATATCTACAACAGCGGATATATATCAGACGACATGCTCAAATCAATATTCATAGCCCTACCACAGAAATCGGGTGCGAGTGAATGCGATGATCATCGCACAATAAGCCTTATGAGTCATATGACTAAGATATTACTAAGAATCATCATGCGAAGAGTGCGAAACAAAATCAGTCCAGAAATTAGCGACGAACAGTGTGGTTTTGTTAGAGATAAAGGAACAAGCAATACCATTTATATCATAAGATCTTTAGTAGAAAGAGCCATAGAGGTGAAAACAGATCTATACCTATGTTTCATAGATTACACCAAAGCATTTTGACAAAGTAAAGCACCAAGAAATAATCAACATTTTAGAAAGCATAAACGTAGACAGCAACGATCTAAGAATAATAAAGAACATGTACTGGCAACAAACAGCGGCCATAAGAACTGGCAACCAATTGGAAATGTTTCAACAAATAAAACAGGGTGTTAAACAAGGTTGTGTGCTGTCACAAGATTTGTTTAATATTTATAGTGAGATTATTTTAAGATCAATAAGGGACATGCCTGGAATAACAATTGGAGGTCATAATATAAATAGTCTATGGTATGCTGATGATACAGTCTTAATCGCTAAGAGTGAAAATGAGTTACAAAAAATGTTGGACATTATAGTGAAAGAAAGCAAAAATAAAGAACTCAGCCTTAACAGCAAAAAGACAGAGGCAATGGTAACGACATAGAAAAAGACATCACCTCAGTGCAAAATAAAGACAAGTGGAACACTATTAAAACAGGTAAATGAATTTAAATATTTGAGGACTTTGTTAACCTCAAACGGAAGATGTACAAAAGAGGTGAGATGCAGAATGGCTCAGGCAAAAGCAGTTTTCCAAAAAAAAATGAGAAAGATACTATGCAATCCATTTTTGACAATAGAAACAAGAAAAAGAGTTCCTAAATGTTATGTAGAGCCAGTCTTAACATATGGATGCGAATCATGGACGATAGGACAACAGACAAGAAAATCGCTGGAGTCTGTAGAAATGTGGTTTTACAGAAGAATGTTGAGAGTACCATGGACAGCTAAGAAGAGTAATGAAGATGTTCTGAGAGAGGTCAAAGCAAAAAGAGAGCTAGTTTTCAATATTAGGAAGAAACAATCATCATGTTTTGGCCATGTACTGAGAAGAGAACAACTGGAATATATTGTAACAACTGGAAAAATTGAGGGACGAAGAGATAGAGGTAAGCAAAGAGAAAAAAATAACAGACAGCTTAAGAGAATGGCTTGGCAGAAGGTCAACAACAGAAATGATAAATAGCTGCCGAGATCGAAAGTTGTGGAGAGACATGATTACCTACGCCAGTGGCCCGGTACTTGATGATGATGATATAATTTTGATAATAGTTGCTCATATTTATTGAAAGTTTAAACAAAATAGAGAAAAAGGTGAAATGGTAACAGCTTTACGTAGGGGAGAAACAAAAGAAAAGTCGGATGACGTTTCAGCCTAGTAGGCCTTCAGATGGAACAATAAACAACACAAACATATATAAGGATATACAGAGAAAGCTAACTACATGGCGAAAATATGCTAGATTATGAATAAAAGAAAAAAAATCACGTCCATGCGGTTCAGAGCTTGGTCAGACATTGACTGAACTAAAATTGGTAGGCGTGCTGACCAGGCAGTGAGGTGAAAAATACAAGGGAAGGGTTCTAAAAATACGGGATGTGGGTACAAGATACGTATAAAACTGTGTATATCTTACTATCGGTGTGCACACCGAACAGATGTGCAAAAAAGCATGCATACATAGCCATACATGTGTAAAAGCATAAGTCTATATATATTACCACAACACATACAAAAGAAAACCCAAAGGTGTCCAAATGTGCCAGTACATATGCAGACAAATATACATACATGTATAGGTGCGCTTGCGAATGGGGGTAAGAAATGTGTAGTGGTTATCCTATTTGTATGAGAGCTATGTGTTCATGCCATGTGTGGACAGCAAACCCAACTGGGCAATGAAACGATTCTCAAGGGAGAACCGGCTACGATTGCTTGAGTGACACGAGACATTACCGTGATTTGCATCTCAGGTTTACCACTATAGCCTGGGTAGTCGAAATGGGACGACACCGTGCTGCCAGTCGTTTGCTAAACATCACGAAGATGCTCACAAAACCTGACACTCAGGCGACGGCCAGACTCGCCCACATACGTTATCTGGCAATATTGACATATTATGGCCTAAATAATATTCCGTGATACACATGTAAACCCCTCCTTGACATCAAATTGCCCTTTGGGGAACAGGACAGAATCGGTGCAAAGCTCATGGTCACAAGTTTTGCAAACTCAACGTACACAACGAACAGTACCAAGGTGTTTGTGGTTTGAGCGGGGAAGCGGCCCGTGACATGAATGTCTGTCAGACTCCTGTCGCGTTTGAATGCTACCAAAGGAGGACCACTGAAAAGTAGACAGGTAGTGAGATCAGAGTGGGGAATGGAGCGTTACCGGTTAAGAATCCTCACCGCAACCAAGTTGTGATGATAAATATGGTCCTATCGGATGAACGGTGGGTGGATGGGATGAGAGCCACAAGACTGGAAATGTCGAGAGCTCATTGGAAGGCAGATTGAGGAACAGAAACAGGATAGAGTCAACGCCTAAAGAAACGTAACATCAAGTGGGCCTCTTGGGATAATCTTGATCATCCTAGTAGATACTATGAAGTCGTAAAAACTGAGAAATGGAATCGAATTTATGCATAGACAAGGATGAGACTAGGTGTAGAGTAGATAACAGTGAGCGTTTGTGGGTTTCTAGGAAGTGTGGAGGCTGGAGGTACCCAAGGAGACGATCAGATCAAGAAAGGTGACGCATGAAGTAGAGATATGTGATGTAATTTTAATGGATTTATGAAAGTTGACAATGTAGTGGAAGAACCTAGAGATGTTATCTTCAGACAAGTCAGTCAGTTCAAAGTCGTCATTAATATACCGGATGTATTTAAGGGGAAGGGGGGCACGGTAAGAGTTCAGTATTTGATGTTCAAGGTGATTCATTAACAGGCAAGGGTAACTGGAACTCATCTTAGTTTCAATAGCTACACCACAAACTTGGTCACAGAACTTACCATTGAATTCGAAAGTACTTACCATTGAATTCGAAAGTACTTACCATTGAATTCGAAAGTACTTACCATTGAATTCGAAAGTACTTACCATTGAATTCGAAAGTACTTACCATTGAATTCGAAAGTACTTACCATTGAATTCGAAAGTACTTACCGTTGAATTCGAAAGTACTTACCATTGAATTCGAAAGTACTTACCATTGAATTCGAAAGTACTTACCATTGAATTCGAAAGTACTTACCATTGAATTCGAAAGTACTTACCATTGAATTCGAAAGTACTTACCGTTGAATTCGAAAGTATTAAGGTGTGAACAAGCTTGGCGAGGCGGAGAACAGTGGAAGTATCCACAGAAAAGCTATTATGCCATAAGCGTGAGGGGTAGAGGTATAAAGGTTTCATCGTCGAGGATGAAAGTCGGCACGAGCGGTCTGGGGTAAGGGAAAGAGAAGAGAAAACAGCGAGGTCATGATTCGTGTCCTTGACATAGATGGGAAGAGATGTCACTTTGTGTTGAAAAATATTGCCAAGACTATACCTACTATACCTACTATACCTACTATTAAGGTGACCATATTTTTGAAACCTTAATCCGGGACGGATTAATTTGACATAAATTTCCCATCAATAAAATGAAATTTCTTCTGTCTTTTTAAAGTGAATAATACATATAATATATATATATATATATATATAAACTAACTAAAACACCTAAAAATATAGGCTTATAAATCGTTATCATCTCGACTTTTTAAACATTTTCTACACAACAACGGAATAATGTATATTTTTAAGTCGAAGAGACGTTTACCATATTGGCAACATTGGTAAACGTTTGTGTCCCTAATGTATTTTAAGAAATCCGGGACAAAAGCTAAAAAATCTGCCAAAATCGGGACAAATTCGGGACAGTAACAAATCCGGGACAAAGGTTGAAAAAAGAGTAAAAAATCGGGACTGTTCCGGAAAAATCGGGACGTCTGGTCACCTTACTACTATATCTACTATACTACAATACCTACTATACCTACTACATCTACTACACCTACTATACCTACTATACTACAATACCTACAATACCTACAATACCTACTATACCTACAATACCTACTACATCTACTATACCTACTACATCTACTATACCTACTATACCTACTATACCTATTATACCTACTATACCTACACTACCTACTATACCTACAATATCTACAATACCTACTATACCTACTATACCTACAATACATATTATACCTACTATACTACAATACCTATATACCTACTATACCTACTATACCTATTATACCTACTGTACCTACTATACCTACTATACCTACTATACCTACTATACTACAATACCTACTATACCTACAATATCTACTATACCTACTATACCTACAATACCTACTATACCTACAATACCTACAATACCTACTATACCTACTATACCTACAATACCTACTATACTACAATACCTACTATACCTACTATATCTACTACACCTACAATACCAACTATACCTACAATACCTACTATACCTACGATACCTACGATACCTACTATACCTACAATACCTACAATACCTACTATACCTACAATACCTACTATACCTACTATATCTACTACACTACAATACCAACTATACCTACAATACCTACTATACCTACGATACCTACGATACCTACTATACCTACAATACCTACAATACCTACTATACTACAATACCTACTATACCTACTACATCTACTACACCTACTATACCTACTATACTACAATACCTACTATACCTACAATACCTACTATACCTACAATACCTACTACATCTACTATACCTACTACATCTACTATACCTACTATACCTACTATACCTATTATACCTACTATACCTACACTACCTACTATACCTACAATATCTACAATACCTACTATACCTACTATACCTACAATACATATTATACCTACTATACTACAATACCTAATATACCTACTATACCTACTATACCTATTATACCTACTGTACCTACTATACCTACTATACCTACTATACCTACTATACTACAATACCTACTATACCTACAATATCTACTATACCTACTATACCTACAATACCTACTATACCTACAATACCTACAATACCTACTATACCTACTATACCTACAATACCTACTATACCTACAATACCTACTATACCTACTATATCTACTACACCTACAATACCAACTATACCTACAATACCTACTATACCTACGATACCTACGATACCTACTATACCTACAATACCTACAATACCTACTATACCTACAATACCTACTATACCTACTATATCTACTACACCTACAATACCAACTATACCTACAATACCTACTATACCTACAATACCTACTATACCTACTATATCTACTACACCTACAATACCAACTATACCTACAATACCTACTATACCTACAATACCTACTATACCTACTATACCTACAATACCTACTATACCTACAATACCTACTATACCTACTATATCTACTACACCTACAATACCAACTATACCTACAATACCTACTATACTTACTATACATACTATACCTACTATACCTACTATACCTACAATACCTACTATACCTACTATACCTACAATACCTACAATACCTACTATACCTACTATACCTACTATACCTACTGTATCTACTACACCTACAATACCAACTATACCTACGATACCTACTATACCTACAATACCTACTATACCTACAATACCTACTATACCTACAATACCTACAATACCTACTATACCTACAATACCTATACATACAAGAAGGTTCCAAACAATTATCTGACACAACGTTCTATAAACCTTGCCCCAGTGATTCCACTACCAGCAACAATAAGAAGATTCGCTCAACCATCAAGCGATAACGTCGATAAACTCCACCCACCTAGTGTGTCCCATCTCATTATCCCAGACAGTGCTCCCTAAGATCCACAAGCCCAACAGACTCGGGCGCCCCATTGTTTCAGCATGTAGTTGTCACACGGAGCATATATCCGACTATCAAAACAACATTTTATGACAGCTTGTACCCACCTACCCATATTTTTAGAACCCTTCCCTTTTATTTCTCTCCTGACTGCCTGGACAACCAGCCTAACAAATTAGCTCAGTGTTTGGCCAAGCTCTGAACAGCAGGGATGTGACTTTTTTTCCCCTTTCTTGAGAATCTAGCATATTATCGCCATGTAGTTAGATTTCTCTGTATATCCTTATATATTTTTTGTGTTGTTTTTTTTCTTAAAGCTGAAGGCCTACTTGGCCGAAACGCCATTCGACGTTAGCTTTGTTTCTCCTCTACGTAATTATAAAAAAATGTCATTATTATCACCAGCTTTACAACAATTCCTCATCTCTATGCATCTTGATGCCGCTATCCCTCTCTTTACTGTCCTCATAAGTCGAAAACCGCACATAGCCAGGAAGTCATATTCCTTCACAGTTGCCAATTTGTACTAGATTTTATCTTGGCTGTTTCTTAGTCCCAAGTTTGAGCATTTTCTTCTACTGTTTTGTTCTCCGTATTATTTCTTTTACCTTCTCTTTTACTGTACTGTTTTCCGTATTATTTATTTTGGCTTCTCTACTACTATACTCTCATCTGAATTATTTATTTTGGCTTCTATTCTACTATACTCTTCTCTTCTACTATACTCTACTCCGTATTATTTTTTTTTTGGCTTCTCTTCAACTATACTCTTCTCTTCTACTATATTGTTCTCCGTATTATTTTTTTTGGCTTCTCTTCAACTATACTCTTCTCTTCTACTATATTCTTCTCCGTATTATTTTTTTTGGCTTCTCTTCTACTATACTCTTCTCTTCTACTATACTCTTCTCTTCTACTATACTCTTCTCTTCTACTATACTCTTCTCTTCTACTATACTCTTCTCCGTATTATTTTGTTTCTTGGCTTCTCTTCTACTATACTCTTCTCTTCTACTATACTCTTCTCTTCTACTATACTCTTCTCCGTATTTTTTTTTTTTGGCTTCTTCTCTACTATACTCTTCTCCGTATTATTTTTTTCTTGGCTTCTTCTCTACTATACTCTTCTCCGTATTATTTTTTTCTTGGCTTCTTCTCTACTATACTCTTCTCCGTATTATTTTTTTCTTGGCTTCTCTTCTACTATACTCTTCTCCGTATTATTTCTTTTGGATTGTCTTCTATACGCTGCCGATGGATCAACTCATTGAATGGAAATAAATGATACCTGAGGGTTGTATTCTATAAACATATGCATTCCTATGCATGGCCTCCTAGTCTAATGCCGCCCCCCCCCCAATTATGCTGTTTTTACCCATGTCCCCTTTGGAATTTCCAGTGCCCCACCCCACAGTTTAGAACATGCTAAAGAAAGAAAATTATCTACAGCCTAAAAGAAAGTTGCCTCTGTTTTTCTTTAGAACAATGTATAGTTTACCAATGCGATACTGTGGTATTTATTAACACAGAAAACTGAGATTCCAGATTCTATCGCAGCGGCTTGTCTATCTTTGTTACAATAGCAACATATGATGTCAGCATCAGCAAATAACATTATTAATTTGAAGTGAATACCATTTCATATCAAAATAATTTACCTTAAATGTTTAAAAAAAATGAAGGCAACGTCCTTGTATAGAGATATACATTATTTCAGTTAGGAAGAGTAACTAACGTTCTCTTGAGTGACATTGCACTTTATTAGAGGTAAAGGCATCAAGATGCACCAAGATGCATAGAGATGCGAAGCTGCTGTAAAACTGATGATAATAGCAATACTAAAAAAAAAATAAGAAAAAAAAGTGGTATGGTGACAGCTTTACGTGGTAATGGACAAAACAAAAGTCGACGTTTCGGCCAAGTAGGCCTTCAGCTGGAACAACAAACAACAAATACAAAAATATATATATAAGGACATGTAAACAAATCTAACTAATTTTAAAATTTTCACTTTATTAGCTGGTTCTCTGTCATTAGACGACCACTAATTGTAGAGAAATGAGAAAAAAAAGAAAGGATAAAGCCCTAAGTTTCATAACCTTACCCTAACCAAAATAAAATAATTTCGTTCGTGATGGACACAGAGTTAACTTTTAGTATTTGAAAACCACTGTAGTTTTATTGTGACGCCGACTAAGGGGAGATCACTTTAAATTATGTCCCTAAACTTATAAATTACAAATTAAATGTTTGCTTGCTTGCTTGCGTTCGCCCGATGACTAAAGGAGTATACCTCTTCATCATCCGCCCTTAAAAGGACGTTATGTGGGCGTGTCTGAGTTGTGTTGTGGTTTGCAGTATAACTGTGGTATTTGCGCCTTTCGGCCCAACACATCCGACTTCAGCATGTAATTTTTGAGTAACGGGTTGCCTTCCCTCTTCGATTCCTACTCACTTGGCCAGACTAGACAGGTTAGTCTGTTACTAGAGGCACCACGGAGAAGTGGAAGGGGGTCTGGAGAGTTCTGGTTCACCGATCCTGGCGTAAGCCATCAGCTGTGGGTCGCTGACAACTTCCAGCTCTGGTGCTGTGAGGCGCGCCTTTGCCTCCAATTAAATGTTTAAACTGCCTCATAACACTTTAAACCTGTTATTGTTCTTTGAGATTTATGCAGATAACCATGAACGTACATGTTATCATATATGTGGAAACAACATACTTTAAAAATAATATGAACTTTGATAATCATACTACTTTCTGTGTGAACAGAATATCTATACGTTATTCTTCGTGCGTTTAATACCAATAATTATTTTTTCTGTACATATGTTCTATACCTTGTGTAAATAATACATATTTTCTTTTATTTATTTATAAAACTAATGTTTTCACGTCGTGTACATAAAATTCACATTTTTATTTGTGTTTGTATAATTTTCAAATTCTTTGCTTATGTTTATAATATTATTATTTTCTCACATTTACCATATTATTCTTCATTATATTTAGTGATCGAAAACCGAAAAAGCATTTATTGGCAGACACACAGAGTATCGTTTTAAAGATAACTAAACAACATTTCCAAATATTTAATATCATATTATATCCACTCCACATTATTATATCCACTCCACATTATTATATTTGTCCCATCACAATGTATTCTTTCCATCAAAATGTATCCATTCCACCCCACTGTATCCATCCCATCAATCTGTAACCATTTCATCACATCATATCCGTTCCATTACACTGTAACCGTTTCATCACACTGTATCCATTCCATCACACTGTAACCATCCCATCACACTGTATCCATTTCATCACATTATATCCGTTCCATCACACTGTATCCATTCCATCACACTGTATCCATTCCATCACACTGTATCCATTTCATCACAATGTATCCATTCCATTGCACTGTGTCCATTTCATCACAATGTATCCATTCCATCACACTGTATCCATTCCACCACATTATATCCATTCCATTACATTGTATCCATTTCATCACACTGTATCCATTCCTTCACACAGTATCAATTCCACCACATTATATCCGTTCCATTACATTGTATCCGTTCCATCACACTGTATCCATTCCATCAAACTGTATCCATTCCTTCACACTGTATCCATTACATCACACTGTATCCATTCCTTCACACTGTATCCATTACATTACACTGTATCCATTCCATCACGCCGTATCCATTCCATCACACTGTATCCATTCCATCACATTATATTCGTTCTACTATATTTGCTATTAACATGACTAAATTATCCGCTAGGTGGCGAACAACACGACACGCCCTACGCGAAGTCTAGCGTCGACGCGGGAAGCATCCAGAATCATGAAGGCGTCTACTTCCCTTGCGTCAGACTCTCACTCTGTTTTTGCGTTTTGGTCTTTGTTGATGAGCAGTTTCTGATTCAGCGCATCTCTGAATTTTTTTTTTTAACGCTGTCTATTATCCCTCAGTGTCTGCAATTACTTTCACAACAAAGGAGTGTGTGACTGTTTTGTCCCCACTTCTAACAATGAAGCCGTTTGTGATAATATTTCTGTAAAGTGTCGTTTTACAGCCAACTTTCTGGACAGTACTGTCACTATAGTCCGCTGCTGCTCGGTGCGGTGTTTTGGCCAAGAGTCTTTGTTATTTGAACTTTAAACGTTTATCCTGACATACGATAAGTCAACTAAAAGTGGTCTTTATTTTCCATTCAAATATTTATTTTGAATTGCGTTGCCTCAGTTATAGACACGTTGTATTTATTCAGGTAAGCTTACGTATTTCTCAACTTCAAAATTACAAAGCCAAATTTTCTTCCCTTTAATAAAAGGGTCATCTAAATGAAAGTTTTACTGCACCAAAATGACGAAAAAATATGACCAAATGTAACAAAGAATATATGCATTTTTGCCCCCAATTTGGTCAAAATATGACATAAACCCAAATTATGGTAAAATGATGCATTAGTATGATCATGAAAAACAGCATCAGGGTTTTAAAAAAGGCATGAAACATGTTACAGTTAAAGTGGATTTCAAAAATATGTCAAGAAAAAAACATATGACATGACAAATTCCTAATAATAACTATACTATTTGATTGTAAAAAAGGAGCTCCTAAAAAAACATCAGAAAGAAACAATCAATATTTTCCGGGCACATCCTGAAAAGAGGAAATTTGGAATACTTGGTTACAACCGGCAAAATACAAAGAAAGAGAGATCACGGACGGCAAAGAGAGAAAATACTAGATAGATTGGTGTCATGGCATGGAAACAGTTAACAAAAGAACTGATGCGATGCACTGTAGATAGAAGATTGTGGAAGGACATGATCGACTACGCCAACCTGTATGGCACATGATAATGATGATAATGATGATTTGATTGTGCATGTGAATCCAACATAAGGGCGAATTAGCCTCTCCTTTTTCCACACCAGAGGTCAGTGAAGAGGAAGCTCCATTTTTCTTTGCGTTGATTCCATCCAAGACACTCCATCCTGATTTATGAAGTCACAGCACAGATTTACCAGTTTGTCAAGAGATTTTTCTCAAATAGAATGCAGATGCGACAGAAGCCAATGCGTCAAATGAGAATACACGTTTCCTGAATGTCTGCAGCGAAATACCCCCATCAATAAGAATTAAATTTTTAAACTGAGCATTAAAGATTTAATTGTCTAGCTGCAACTTTTAACACATTTCTGATATATTATTTATAATGGAAATAATTTTATTTTGAATGCCCTACATCTATTTTGTTTGTAAACGGTTGGAGAGGCTACGCAAATGTTAACTTTTAGAAAATGTATATGAAACTTTATATATATCTTCAGTTCCATTAACTTATTATTTACATGTGTTGGTCAGTCATTTCATGTTTTAAATTGTTTATCTTTGATTTAGGCAGCTTCATTTTTATGTAAGAATTTTTTTTACCTATTTGATTTACGAGTATTTTTCAGCTACATTTGGTTATTTGGTTATGGAAGGCCCCGGTATCACTGCAAACGAATTAAAATCCATAATTACTCAACCGCCCGTGCCAGTGGAATCATGCGAATTACTAACTCATCTCTCAAACAAAGAAAGGTAGCTGTTTTACCCATCATAGCAGTCTCAGCACATGCCAAAAGACATAAGGCGAAACCGCACAGAAAGTGGACTAAGCCAGCTGTTACCTGTCATACGATATCAGCATTCATCGTAAACAATTGGAATATCAAAACATGATCAAAACGGATGAAACACACAGCTCACGGTGTGCACAGAGCACCTAACACAGTAGCTCCTGCAACAAGCCGGACTTGGAATATGAGGAAACTGCAACCAGCAACACTTTTCAGACATAGCCTTCTTCCTTCTTAGATTCCTGCCGCCTATCCACCATATTGACCGGAAGTTCACGTCCTCCTGAAAATGATGATCGTCATATTTGTAAAATGTATAGCGCTTGATGATGTTAGGACATCGTGTTTGACTCCAATTCCGAACATATAAAACACAGTTCGTCGTCAGATTGTCCCGTCGCACATCAAACAACAAACCGCAAGATTAGCGTATGACCGGTCTTGAGATGTACGATGAGCCATTATGATGACGTAACACAAACACAATGGCTGCGTCCATGGATTCATGATTACTCTAGTGAATGCAGTCTACAATGAACGAAACACGGTGCAAATTCTCTAAAGAGATAAAACTTCGGCTGACTTGAAGGAGCCCACCACATGAATGCGTTGTAAAATGTAAATAACTTGCGCCAAACAACTCCAACAACGGTCAATTAACAGCACACAGTGTGACGTAAAACGCAGATCAACACTAGACGATGGAAGTCCGCATTCACAACACTTGATTTGTTAAAACGGAATATTTCCGTGCGTGCAACGCCAATTCATCGGCGCAGACGTGTTAAGTAGAACATCATTTCGACCTGGCTACATCTGTAGTGACACTTGTCCCGATGGTAATTTTGGGCTACAGTGCAAACAGACGTGTTCTGATGGCTGTGACATCATATGTGACCCGGAAAGTACAGACTGTACGTGCAAGGAAACGTACTACGAATCAGACTGCACTCTCAAATGTCCGGACAACTGTTTGAACGAAACCTGTGAACAGTTAATCGTGGCCTGCGTCTCGTATGTCGATGATTCCCACATTAAGAAGAGTACTACAACAAACCCAAGCATATGGATACCTTAATGTGTTTCTGTGTTTGACATGGTTCATTTCTTGGTGTTTTTCCGTGAAGCCATGGCTCATATCTTGATGTGTTTCTGTGCTAGCCATGTCTCATATCTTGATGTGTTTCTGTGCTAGCCATGGCTCATATCTTAGCTTGTGTGTGTGTGTGTGTGTGCGCGCGCGTGCGTGCGTGCGTGCTGGCGTGCGTGCGTGCGTGCGTGTGTGCTTGTGTGTCATGTTAGTCATATCTCATATCTTGGTGTGTGTCCTTGTTAGTCATGTCTCATATCTTGGTGTGTGTCCTTGTTAATCATGTCACATATCTTGGTGTGTGTCCTTGTTAATCATGTCTCATGTCTTGGTGTGTGTCCTTGTTAATCATGTCTCATATCTTGGTGTGTGTATGTGTTAGTCATATCTCATATCTTGGTGTGTGTATGTGTTTAGTCATATCTCATATCTTGGTGTGTGTATGTGTTTAGTCATATCTCATATCTTGGTGTGTGTATGTGTTTAGCCATATCTCATATCTTGGTGTGTGTATGTGTTTAGTCATATCTCATATCTTGGTGTGTGTATGTGTTTAGTCATATCTCATATCTTGGTGTGTGTATGTGTTTAGTCATATCTCATATCTTGGTGTGTGTATGTGTTTAGTCATATCTCATATCTTAGTGTGTGTATGTGTTAGTCATGTGTCATATCTTAGTGTGTGTATGTGTTAGTCATGTGTCATATCTTAGTGTGTGTATGTGTTAGTCATGTGTCATATCTTAGCGTGTGTATGTGTTAGTCATGTATCATATCTTAGTGTGTATCTGTGTTAGTCATGTGTCATATCTTAGTGTGTATCTGTGTTAGTCATGTGTCATATCTTTGTGTGTGCATGTTTGGGTTAGAAATCTCATATCTTTATGTGCATGTTTATGTTAGTCATGTGTCATATATCTTGATGTGTGTCAGTGTTAGTCATGTCTCGTATCGCTGTGTGCGAGTCTGTGTTGGTCACATCTCCTATCTTTGTGTGTGCATGTCTGTGTTAATCACCTCTAGTGACTCGGGCATATGGTGCTCGTAAACCTGGGAGGGCCGACCATCAAAGGGCAGAATCCCCCTACAGAAAAGATCATCTGCTGCCTTGCATGAAGATTGGGGACAATCAAAGGTTAAGGAATGCAAACCTGAATAAAATGCTGGCTGAAATCGGATGCACTGGGCCACTAGCGCAGAACACAGTGCAACGTTTTAACGGGTGTTCAATCAGAGTGGATCTGGCGGACTCTAATTGTGATGTTCTGTCTGTGGGGGCGATCAACACACTAAACCTGACAGCAGACTTTATGTGACAGTCTGGAATCCTACTCTGATTGAGTCCTGATCGCAGAGAGAGAGAGAGAGAGAGAGAGAGAGAGAGAGAGAGAGAGAGAGAGAGAGAGAGAGAGAGATTTCGACTTGAAAGCAGAAAATTGCAATGGAGAGCCGAAATTAATCAGATCCCAATTTTAGAACACCATATTTCTTCCTTCGTTAGTGACCACTCTCCCTTCGTTTATTACCGATGCATTGACGACAGTTCCGGTATATCTGATCTTTCAGAACTTGGCTTGATCCAACTCCTAGATTTTGTAGGCTCATTTCACGACTCTATTCGAATTTTGTACTTCATCTCCACCACCTCGATTATCTTCTTAGATATCTTGGTGTCTCTCCATCCATTAAGTGTACACGCCTCCATATTTTCAGCTACATACTAAATCTAAGAAATTACTTCGCCTTATATCTGGTTGTCGCATAGACGTTGAATCTCTCGCAAAAAAAAATTACGCTTTTTGTGAATTATATCTCGGAAATAGTCTTGACCCTCATCTCTATTGAATTTGACGATCGATTTTGCAGTCAAACGAGTGGGGTAGCTTGGTCATCAAGACAGGCCAAAACTGTGCTTGCCTATTCATGGGTTACCTAGAACACCATATTCATTCCTTCGTTAGTGACCACTCTCCCTTCGTTTATTACCGATGCATTGACGACAGTTCCGGTATATCTGATCTTTCAGAACTTGGCTTGATCCAGTTCCTAGATTTTGTAGGCTCATTTCACGACTCTATTCGAATTTTGTATTCCATCTCCACCACCTCGGTTACCTTCTTAGATATCTTGGTGTCTCTCCATCCATTAAGTGTACACACCTCCATATTTTGTAAACATATAGATGCCCAATCCTATCTCCGCTGTTCCTCTTCCCACTCCCACAGCTCTCACGATTCTATCTTTCTCTTAACTCCTGCGCCTAAAACGCCAGTACGACCGAGATGATGACTTTTTCCATCAAGCTCACCTTATCTTGAATTTCTTTCTCCGCCATCTTTAACCTGAATCTGTCCTCTAATCTGCCTCCCAAAGAGCACTCCCTATTAAGCTCTTACCACTACTATTTGCCCTCCTTCTAACAGAACTGTTCCCTCTCTCTCTCTTACCTACTAACACCCCCCCCCCACAATCTGGCTGCACTCCAGGTCTTGAAACAGCACCTAACTATCCTTCAGTCTGATTAGACTGCTCGCCTTCTTTTCTCCGAACCCCTCCCCCCTCCCCCACCCTTGCCCACCTCTGGTGGTGTTTAAGCGTGACAGGATCGTGTGGGACATTTTGGTTATTGGACGCCTCCGCAACCCATGCCTGGACCTAAGTGGCACGGCCCGCTGCGACAGTTCATGTAGTACGTGTCCGTTCTTCCTCTTCTTTCCTTCCTCATCTGCCTTTCAGCGTCGAGGGGAGATATAATTTGAGGTCTTTTGCTCGTCTCTACGCCTCTACTGCTGTTATGTTTCCTAGTGTTTCTAATATTCCATCGACCCATATTTTTCGTGGTCGACCCTTGGGTCTGGTGTTCTCACAACGTTTGTTGAAAGCTCGTTGTGTTGTGTTTTGTTCTTTCTGCCTTGTCACGTGGCCAAACCATTGTATCTGTTGTTTCCTTATATATTCTATGGCGGGGGCTATTCCTAGCTTTTTTCTCAGTTCTTTTTCTCTGATCTTAGCTCTCAGACTGTTTCATGTGATTCATCTAAAACATTTAATCTCAGTAGAGGTTGTTTATTGTTCTTGCATCTAGGGTCCAGGTCTGGCATTTGTAGCACAACGTTGGGTTGAAGATTGTATTGTATAATGCTCGTTCTGCCTCCAGAGTTATTTCCTTGTTGGACAATAAGCACGTGTCCGTTAGTATTACAAATTTGTGAAGTCCCAGAAAAAAAATCATTTGAGATTCGTAAGGCTTCACCTGAGTATACAAAAACCGTGCATACGCAATTATTTGTCAGCTCTATCATAAAACGCATATTGACTAAACGGAAAGACGTTTAGGAGATAGAGTTCTTTAACACCCACACAATATGAAACACGATTCCATCACTGTTGACTCCTTCCATTTCAGATCTCCAGTCCGTCACGCTTCTGATGACTTCCAGGTTACTGAGAACATCTTTTGCTCCTCAAATACCCACATTCGTTTCGCCTTGAAGAACCGACTCATAGTCCACTTTGGCACTTTCCATCCGAGGGGATTAAACTCCTTTCACTCTCTCCTTTAATTACTGTCTTCCCCTTTCACTCTCATATCTCCTGCTTTCTCTCTTTCTCTCTCTTTTTCCTCCTACCTAATGTGACACCTCGTTTCATCCATCTTCAGGAGATCCTTACTTTGGCTCTGTTTAGGCCCTCGAGATCTGACCTATGGACCACTTATCATGTGACCAACAAGCACTATGGTTCTGGTCACTTCTTCTTTTGGTCATTCGGACCACCACGAGTCAACTGCTTTACATGGTTTTTTTTTAATAGATAGATAAGTACTTGCTTTTTGTGCATGTTTTTGAATTGATGTTTGCTGTTTTGTGCCTTATGAAAGCCTTTGCCAAAACGTCATTATCTGTCTCGTCTCTCGGTAGGTTTAACTGCTTAAGACCATTTAATGTTTATTTTAGATACCCCATATCTCGCCATGTAGTACTTATTCTTCTTATTATATATTCGATTTTGGATGAACGGATTATGTTGTTGTTTTAGTGGATTATGTTGTTGTTTGAGTGGATTATGTTGTTGTTTGAGTGGATTATGTTGTTGTTTGAGTGGATTACGTTCATGATTGGATGGATTATGTTGTTGTTTGAGTGGTTTATGTTGTTGTTTGAGTGGATTATGTTGTTGATTTAGTGGATTATGTTGTTGTTTGAGTGGATTATGTTGTTGTTTGAGTGGATTATGTTGTTGTTTGAGTGGATTACGTTCATGATTGGATGGATTATGTTGTTGTTTGAGTGGTTTATGTTGTTGTTTGAGTGGATTATGTTTATGTTTGAGTGGATTATGTTTATGTTTGAGTGGATTATGTTTTAGTGGATTATGTTTATGTTTTAGTGAATTATGTTTATGTTTGAGTGGATTATGTTTATGTTTGAGTGGATTATGTTTATGTGTCAGTGGATTATGTTTATGTTTGAGTGTATTATATTGTTGTTTGAGTGGATTATGTTGTTGTTTGAGTGGATTGTTTGAGTTGATTATGTTTATGTTTCAGTGGATTATGTTTATGTTTGAGTGGATTGCGTTGTTGTTTGAGTTTATTTAAGTTGTTATTTGAGTAGATTATGTTGTTGTTTGAGTGGATTGTTTGAGTTGATTATGTTTATGTTTCAGTGGATTATGTTTATGTTTGAGTGGATTATGTTGTTGTTTGAGTGGATTATGTTGTTTGAGTTTATTTAAGTTGTTATTTGAGTGGATTATGTTTATATTTGAGTGGATTATGTTGTTTGAGTTTATTTAAGTTGTTATTTGAGTGGATTATGTTTATGTTTCAGTGGATTACGTTCATGTTTGAGTGGATTATGTTGTTTCAGTGGATTATGTTGTTTCAGTGGATTATGTTGTTGTTTGAGTGGATTATGTTGTTTCAGTGGATTATGTTGTTTCAGTGGATTATGTTGTTGTTTGAGTGGATTATGTTCATGTTTGAGTGGAATATGTTGTTTAAATTGATTTATGTTGTTGTTTAAGTGGATTATGTTATGTTTCAAAATCTCACTTGTTCCACTCCCACAGCTCTCACGATTCTATCTTTCTCTTAACTCCTGCGCCTAAACGCCAGTACGACCGAGATGATGACTTTTTCCATCAAGCTCACCTTATCTTGAATTTCTTTCTCCGCCATCTTTAACCTGAATCTGTCCTCTAATCTGCCTCCCAAAGAGCACTCCCTATTAAGCTCTTACCACTACTATTTGCCCTCCTTCTAACAGAACTGTTCCCTCTCTCTCTCTTACCTACTAACACCCCCCCCCCCCCCCCACAATCTGGCTGCACTCCAGGTCTTGAAACAGCACCTAACTATCCTTCAGTCTGATTAGACTGCTCGCCTTCTTTTCTCCGAACCCCTCCCCCCTCCCCCACCCTTGCCCACCTCTGGTGGTGTTTAAGCGTGACAGGATCGTGTGGGACATTTTGGTTATTGGACGCCTCCGCAACCCATGCCTGGACCTAAGTGGCACGGCCCGCTGCGACAGTTCATGTAGTACGTGTCCGTTCTTCCTCTTCTTTCCTTCCTCATCTGCCTTTCAGCGTCGAGGGGAGATATAATTTGAGGTCTTTTGCTCGTCTCTACGCCTCTACTGCTGTTATGTTTCCTAGTGTTTCTAATATTCCATCGACCCATATTTTTCGTGGTCGACCCTTGGGTCTGGTGTTCTCACAACGTTTGTTGAAAGCTCGTTGTGTTGTGTTTTGTTCTTTCTGCCTTGTCACGTGGCCAAACCATTGTATCTGTTGTTTCCTTATATATTCTATGGCGGGGGCTATTCCTAGCTTTTTTCTCAGTTCTTTTTTCTCTGATCTTAGCTCTCAGACTGTTTCATGTGATTCATCTAAAACATTTAATCTCAGTAGAGGTTGTTTATTGTTCTTGCATCTAGGGTCCAGGTCTGGCATTTGTAGCACAACGTTGGGTTGAAGATTGTATTGTATAATGCTCGTTCTGCCTCCAGAGTTATTTCCTTGTTGGACAATAAGCACGTGTCCGTTAGTATTACAAATTTGTGAAGTCCCAGAAAAAAAATCATTTGAGATTCGTAAGGCTTCACCTGAGTATACAAAAACCGTGCATACGCAATTATTTGTCAGCTCTATCATAAAACGCATATTGACTAAACGGAAAGACGTTTAGGAGATAGAGTTCTTTAACACCCACACAATATGAAACACGATTCCATCACTGTTGACTCCTTCCATTTCAGATCTCCAGTCCGTCACGCTTCTGATGACTTCCAGGTTACTGAGAACATCTTTTGCTCCTCAAATACCCACATTCGTTTCGCCTTGAAGAACCGACTCATAGTCCACTTTGGCACTTTCCATCCGAGGGGATTAAACTCCTTTCACTCTCTCCTTTAATTACTGTCTTCCCCTTTCACTCTCATATCTCCTGCTTTCTCTCTTTCTCTCTCTTTTTCCTCCTACCTAATGTGACACCTCGTTTCATCCATCTTCAGGAGATCCTTACTTTGGCTCTGTTTAGGCCCTCGAGATCTGACCTATGGACCACTTATCATGTGACCAACAAGCACTATGGTTCTGGTCACTTCTTCTTTTGGTCATTCGGACCACCACGAGTCAACTGCTTTACATGGTTTTTTTTTAATAGATAGATAAGTACTTGCTTTTTGTGCATGTTTTTTGAATTGATGTTTGCTGTTTTGTGCCTTATGAAAGCCTTTGCCAAAACGTCATTATCTGTCTCGTCTCTCGGTAGGTTTAACTGCTTAAGACCATTTAATGTTTATTTTAGATACCCCATATCTCGCCATGTAGTACTTATTCTTCTTATTATATATTCGATTTTGGATGAACGGATTATGTTGTTGTTTTAGTGGATTATGTTGTTGTTTGAGTGGATTATGTTGTTGTTTGAGTGGATTATGTTGTTGTTTGAGTGGATTACGTTCATGATTGGATGGATTATGTTGTTGTTTGAGTGGTTTATGTTGTTGTTTGAGTGGATTATGTTGTTGATTTAGTGGATTATGTTGTTGTTTGAGTGGATTATGTTGTTGTTTGAGTGGATTATGTTGTTGTTTGAGTGATTACGTTCATGATTGGATGGATTATGTTGTTGTTTGAGTGGTTTATGTTGTTGTTTGAGTGGATTATGTTTATGTTTGAGTGGATTATGTTTATGTTTGAGTGGATTATGTTTGAGTGGATTATGTTTATGTTTTAGTGAATTATGTTTATGTTTGAGTGGATTATGTTTATGTTTGAGTGGATTATGTTTATGTATCAGTGGATTATGTTTATGTTTGAGTGTATTATATTGTTGTTTGAGTGGATTATGTTGTTGTTTGAGTGGATTGTTTGAGTTGATTATGTTTATGTTTCAGTGGATTATGTTTATGTTTGAGTGGATTGCGTTGTTGTTTGAGTTTATTTAAGTTGTTATTTGAGTAGATTATGTTGTTGTTTGAGTGGATTGTTTGAGTTGATTATGTTTATGTTTCAGTGGATTATGTTTATGTTTGAGTGGATTATGTTGTTGTTTGAGTGGATTATGTTGTTTGAGTTTATTTAAGTTGTTATTTGAGTGGATTATGTTTATATTTGAGTGGATTATGTTGTTTGAGTTTATTTAAGTTGTTATTTGAGTGGATTATGTTTATGTTTCAGTGGATTACGTTCATGTTTGAGTGGATTATGTTGTTTCAGTGGATTATGTTGTTTCAGTGGATTATGTTGTTGTTTGAGTGGATTATGTTGTTTCAGTGGATTATGTTGTTTCAGTGGATTATGTTGTTGTTTGAGTGGATTATGTTCATGTTTGAGTGGAATATGTTGTTTAAATTGATTTATGTTGTTGTTTAAGTGGATTATGTTATGTTTCAAAATCTCAACTTGTTGTCCAGGCTGCTCAGTCTGTTGTTCGAACCGTATAGTTTGTTCTCCAGACCGTTTAGTCTGTCGTCCAGTCTGTTCCAGTCTGTAAGTCTGTTGTCTATACTGTTTAATTTGTTGGCTAGACCGTTTAGTCTGTCGTCAAGTCCTTAAATCTGTTGTCTGGACCGTTTAATCTGTTGTCTAGACCGTTTAGTCTGTCTTCTAGATCGTTTAGTCTTTTGTCTAGACCGTTTAGTCTGTTGTCTAGACCGTTTAGTCTGCCGTCCAGTCTGTTATATTTGTTCTACAGACCGTTTAGTCTGTTGTCTAGTCCATTTAGTTTGTCGTTCAGTCAATTAAGTCTGTTGTACAGACCTTTTAGTCTTTTGTCCAAACCGTTTAGTCTTTTTTCTAGACCGTTTAGTCTGTTATCTGGACCGTCTAGTCTGTTGTTCAGTCTGTTAAGTCTGCTGTCCAGACTTTTTAGTCTGTTGTCTAGACTATTTAGTCTGTTGTCTTGATCGTTTAGTCTGTTGTCTAGATCTTTTAGTCTGCTGTCTAGATCATTTAGTCTGTTGTCTAGATCGTTTAGTCTGTTGTCTAGGTCTTTTAGTCTATCGTCCAGTCTGTTAAGTCTGTTGTCCAAACCGTTCAATCTATGGTCTATACCGTTTAGTCTGTTGTCTAGACCGTTTAGTTTGTCGTCCAGTCTGTTCAGTCTGTTGTCTAAACCGTTTAGTCTTTTGTCTAGACTGTTCAGTCTGTCGCCTAGACTATTTAGTCTGTTGTATAGTATGTTAAGTCTGTTGTCTAGACAGTGTAGTCTGTTGTCTAAACCGTTAAGTCTGTCGTCTAGGCTGATTAGTCTGTTGTCTAGTCCGTTTAGTCTGTTGTTTAGACTGTTCTTCTGTTGTCTAGACCGTTTAGTCTGTTGTCCAGTCTGTTAAGTCTTTTGTCTAGACCGTTCAGTTTGTTGTTTAGACCGTTTAGTCTGTTGTCTAGACCGTTTAGTTTGTCGTACAGTCTGTTATGTCTGTTGTCCAGACCGTTTAGTCTGTTGTCTAGACCGTTTGAGAACACCTGCGTGAAAGACATCATCCACGATACTTAATTTTTTAGTTAGCTGAGTGGCAATGTTCCCTAGCGATCGGCTTCTCGTAGCAAGGCGCAGTGTCAAGGAGTACGGGTTCGATCCTGCTTCGGACCATATATTGTTCTTTGTTTTTTTTTTATGTTGTTGTTTATTTGTCATTTTTTTATGAGTGCTGTAAAACATACATCCACCTCCTATGATTGATGCCACTAAGAAGGTCTAGCTAGGTCAAGATCTCCGTCGGTGCTACAAAGTTCTTGCAGCTGGGCTGAAGTCATCTTCAGTGCTTCCGCCTGTGTCATTCGTGCTTCATAGTGGGAGACGTTTAGAGGAGAGGAACAAAGCACTATGAGTGTCCGTTGTACAATAAAGATGATCTGTCGACTAAACTAAACCTATTTGTTATTAAATCATCCAACTGCAAAAATATTGGTAGGAAACCTGTACAACAACAAACCATGGTATCTGATGCCTGTATTCCCCTCCCCATAGCAACATATGGTTATGAAACTTAGATTATTGACAAATATGCACGCTGATTGATACAATGCCTGTTAATGTAAATGTTACAGAAAAAAAATTAATAAAACCATCAACAGATAAAAAAAAAAAAAACTTGTCTACTCTGCAATAATTTTAAATTGCAAAATACGAGGCACATGTTGCTAGTGTCAATATTTTTTTTTCTAATTACCAACATCACATTTTATGAGTGATTTAGTCGGTATCACAACAGGCTAATCTTAATTTTAAGAAAGAAATTTATGGTACCTATTTTTAGAGGCTGGGTGAGCACTGAAATGTTGTCGGTCCGATAAAAAGTCGTCACATCTTGGATATGAACCTGGGCCCTTTGTGTCAGTAGCGAGCGCACTAACCACTTAGCTACCTCGGATTTAACCTATTTGACCTCATAAATAGGATCGTCGTCTTCCTCCTCTTCTTCTTCTTCTTCCCATAAACCCGTTGGGGCACTATTGACACACCTAAACAGCTTTCATTGATTATTTTTCTTCAGTCATTCTTTTAGACTTCGCGAAGCCACGCCCAATCCGTTCTCTGATGTTGTCTTCCAATCTCTGTCTGCCTCTTCTTCTCCCTTCTATCACTGTTCCTCACAGAATTCTCTTTGCCAGGCCATTCTGTACCTGACGAAGGCTTTGGCCGAAACGTCTTGTCTCTCTATAGGTTGAGCTGCTTGATACCATTTTAAGTTTATTTTTCCAGGCCAGATGATCGAAATGTACGTGGCCAAACGATTTCATTCTGCGACATTGGTCATAAATTCATCATATCAAATGAGAATACGGAAGTAGATTACAATAAACGAAATAAATGCCATAAATATAATTTTCAATTT